>OZ005653.1:209749495-210099495 GCA_963930645.1 Salticus scenicus
AAGTAGACACGAGTGAGTGGCAATGCATTGTGAGTTTATTGCATTTTATGGTGTTTATTCAAAGTTTTGTAATTATTACTTTAAAACGCCAGTTCTGTGGTACTTTCTTATTATTAAAATCTAGTTTATGCCGTATTTTTTAGTTCATTTGGATAATTGGTTCAAAAGATATTAAATAAAACCCCCCTTTTTAACTATAAAATTATTAAAATAAAAAAAGAAAGATACCAAAAATTAAATAAGTAAATATATAACAATAATAACTTTTTTAAATAATTAAAATTGAGAAAAATTGTTCTAAAGAAATGTACCAGCTTCAATGTAGAACCCTTTTGGCAAGATTTGAAATTTGGCACTGAAATAGCTCAGATGTTTCTTGCCAAGACCTTTACTTACATAATTGCAATAACCATTTTAATTCATTGTCGAAATGTTGATAATATTTTTTAACTTGCCAAAGGCTCCTTTACTAAAGCTATACCAAAGAAATTTTAAGAAATGAATATAGTAACCATTGCTATGAAATGAAACACAATTACTATTAAGCCTTTATATGGAAGAATAGATTAAAATAAGTCCTGTTCTACTAAATTGTATTCTGTTTTGTGCAGAGAATTTTCTATCTGTGCTTATAAAATAAAAATTAGCTTAGGGCTGTTATTATTTTCCCATTTCTTTACTTACAACATATATGGTTCCTCCTCCTCCCCCCCCCCTTCACACACACACTCTTCCCCCGTTTTGCCATGAGATTGCTAAGAAAGGTTATTATTTAGGACCTAGCAAAATTTTTCTTACTATTATTATTATTTATTTTTTTATTTTTTCAAATTATTCACATAAACAATATATGAATAGTTAAATTATGTTTGTTTCTATTTGTTTCAGACATTGAGTTTAGGAACTATTTTAATTAGCATTTGTTACACTATTTTAAAACCCGTCAAAAATTCTATTATGAGGAAAGGAAAGAAAAAGAAAGAACCAGTTCCTAATGTTACTGTGAGTAAAATGTTATTTTGTATTATTATTTAATTATTAATGTTATTATAAAACCTTTACATATTATTTGACATTCATAATTTCAAATGTGCATGCAAAATTCTTACTTTTTTTTTTTTTTTTTTTTTTAATGTTATGATTTTAATTTTCTCTCTCTCTCTTTTGTAGCAAGAAATATTTCAAGAGTTTTCTAATTTAATTAATGAAATGGAATCTTTTGGAAATAGTTTAGAAGATGTGCTCAATGATTTTGATATGTCAAGACTAGCATCTTCTCTTACTCATATTTCTTTTTCAAAAAATTGTGATTATTTCAAGGTATATATATATATATATTTTTAACTGAACTGTAATGATCAAAATGAATTGCATATTAGGTTCCTTTTCTGTTTGTATGTGGACATCATGTACTATAGTTACATTGGATTAATTTATTTTTAAAAATGTATTCTCAGAATCGTATGGGAGAAAAAAAAAAAAAAAAAAAAGAAGATGATGTGATTATTTGTAATAATTTTAAATTTCCGTACAGAAAAGTGGGAATCAGAGTTCAGTTCACAAACCATTTTTTAATTAATCACTTAATATATGATTGCTACTCTAAAAGGATTTAAATGATTTAACTTATAGAATTTAACTATTAAAAAAATATCTAGTGTGTAACAACCATATGACTTCCATTAACCACTATTACACATTTTATAAACTTTTATTGTAGATCGATTAATTTTATGTGTTCTTACCCCACTAACAAATCAAACACTTAAAAATGTTTCTGAGCAAGCAAATTATTATACATATCATAAAGGTCATGTGGCATAAAAGAGAGTATTATGCATAACAAATTGATAGAGATAATTTTTTGAAACACGAATTTCAGAGATCTAAATCTGACTTGCCTTATCATTATGCCTGTCAATTTTCCTGTAGTAACCAAATAATACATGCAAAAAGACATCTAAAAAATGGGTTTGTATAGCAAATTTGAGGAAAATTGTTAAAGCCATTTGTAAGATACTGATTTTTGTTCCCACTCCAGATTTTCACCAAAATTTGAAAAAATCATCTGTTCACTGGAAACCAACAATTACATAAGAAAGATTATCTAAAATGGAATTAACAGGGCTAGTTTGGGGAAATACACAAAGCCACTTTTTAAAAAATACATTTGCAAAATCTAAAATTGATCTGCTTATACAGAATACCTATCCTATTTTTCTGAAGTAACCAATTAGTAGCAGTTTTGAAGAAAATCATTAGAACCATTTATAAGATATCGCTTCCAATTTTTCAATTTTGATTAAAAGTTGGTAAAATCATCTGTATACTGGGCCTGTCTTAATTCTAAAATTTCATCATTCTATCTACGTTTATTCGTTTTGAATATGTGATGGTCAGAAGATTCACCATATACACGCAGACACTGACCAATTTCCAAAAGTCACTTTTTTGGACTCGGACCTTATAAATTTGGTGAAAACTCTATCAAAATTTCTGCTCAAAAACAATATTTCCAATGCCTGCAATAGTTGGGTAATGGGATTAAAAATCATTGTCAAATTATCTTGATATTAACAATCCTACTATCCTTAAACAAGGGGGGGGGTCTAAAATTTTATATTTTAGACAATTTTTAGTGTTTATGATCTTTCTGATTTTCATAAATGATTTGTAGATTTGCTAATTGTAATTTATTTACTATGTCATATAAAAAAATATAAATCTGTTTATATCTATTACAAGTTAGTGCAATGGGCTCTTCCCACCTGACGTCAGAGGTCACATGATAGGAGGAAAAACAAATAGCAGACGGTCTTGTTTATCTATAGCGATTGCTGAAATAACATATTTTCTATTCTTATTTTTGATCAGTCATATTTAACCTGTGTTATTTTTTATACAACATCATCTTTAATCCATTTTATATCATTATTCATCATCTTTTGTTTGCTGTATACATTTACAATCATCATTTAGTTTATGTTTGTTATTGATGTTCATGAAGAACATGTTTAATACTCTGATTTTTGGTACTTAAATCAGTGACAGTGCAATATCATACTGCATAAATCCATTTAGACCAGTAACTAAGTTAATTAACTTGTTGTAACACCTTTATGCAATTAAATTAAATGAAAATATTTTAAAATTTCAAATTATAATCCATAAACATTCTACAAGAAGCTATTATTTATTGCTAGATCAGTTAATGTTACAGTTACACTACAATATACAAAAATCGATTCTTATAGGTAAAAATAAATAAACACATAAAATGTTTTTTAAATATTATTAAATTTACAAATACAATTATTCTACTGTTTACAAATGCACAATATTACTTTTATTTTATTTTATATTAAATATTAAAATTTTTGTTCCTAAGAACAATATTTAATTGAATTCAATTCTCAGAATTCGATTATTCGTTTTCCTCTGTCACATGGATGAGTAATTGTTTTGAACACGTGTATAGATCAAATTGATAAAACATAAAAACACAGCACTTTACACGTTAAAATTCAAGTCAAGAGACTTAGTTTAAAAGTTTACAGTATACAAGTTAAAAGGAAGAACATCACGACGTTTCGTCCAAGCATAGTTACTTGTGGACATCCTCAGGTCTAGTTCGCTTACTGCCAGCGTCTTGATCTTTTAATATATCTAAAATGGGTTGCCATACTCTCGCCAATTCCTTAGAATGTACATAATTGATGGCGCGTTTATCGTATTTTATTATCTCTATTTTTTCTTGTATTTCAAGTTTAATCAGATTGGAGGGGGTTGCTATTATTTCAGCTTGATTCCATAAAGGTTTTGCATTTTTATTTTCTAGTATGTAATCTTTAAGAGCTGTATTTCCGTACGGGGATCGTAAAGAATATTGATGTTCAGAAATGCGTTTTTTTAAACTTCTTTTTGTTTTTCCTATTTGATGTTCAGAAATGCGTTTTTTTAAACTTCTTTTTGTTTTTCCTATCCTGTCCCTTTCCTATCCTGTCTTGCCCCAACCTTAGGAGAAATTATTATGCAATATATCGAATCAACAGCCATGGAAAAAGCAGTATTGAAACCACATTTTTATCGCAGGTATGTAGACGATATATTTTTAATCTGGAATTATACAGAAAAAAGCCTTCATGAATTCATCAGTAAACTTAATAACTACTTTCCCACTATAAATTTAACAATTGAAAAAGAACAAAATAATATGCTCCCATATTTGGATATTCTTGTACATCGAAATAACGAAAATTCTCAAATTTGGACTGAAACCTATTATAAACCTTCCTCCCCCCTTTCTATCATACCTGCTAATTCAAATACCCCTTTACAATATAAAAGAAACGCTATAATTCCATTAATTAAACGCGCTTACACACATAATAGTTTTCAATTTCTTATTCAAAAAGATTTAAAATACATCAAACGCACTATGCTTGAAAATGGTTATAAATTATCAATTTTCAATAAAATTCATAATCAAGTTAAAATTACCTTAAATCAAACTAGAATTAAAAAAGACAACTATAAATACATCGGCTCAATAGATTTTCATAAACAATTTATCCCAATCAGAAATATATTAAAGAATTACAATTATAATTTAGCTTTTAAAACACAGAAATTACAAAACTTGTTAAAAATTAAACATCGAATTAACCCTCCCCAAAAAGGCGTGTATAAAATACCTATCGAAATTGAAAATGACACTGTTTATTACATAGGAAAAACAAAAAGAAGTTTAAAAAAACGCATTTCTGAACATCAATATTCTTTACGATCCCCGTACGGAAATACAGCTCTTAAAGATTACATACTAGAAAATAAAAATGCAAAACCTTTATGGAATCAAGCTGAAATAATAGCAACCCCCTCCAATCTGATTAAACTTGAAATACAAGAAAAAATAGAGATAATAAAATACGATAAACGCGCCATCAATTATGTACATTCTAAGGAATTGGCGAGAGTATGGCAACCCATTTTAGATATATTAAAAGATCAAGACGCTGGCAGTAAGCGAACTAGACCTGAGGATGTCCACAAGTAACTATGCTTGGACGAAACGTCGTGATGTTCTTCCTTTTAACTTGTATACTGTAAACTTTTAAACTAAGTCTCTTGACTTGAATTTTAACGTGTAAAGTGCTGTGTTTTTATGTTTTATCACTCTGTCACATGATTGAGCAGACGAAACTGGGAAGAGCCCATCAATTATTTACAATATATTTAATGTTGTGCTACTTGAAACATAATAAAAGTGATTAATTTTTGCGCTTGAAATTTACCATTACATGCTCTTTAAAATAAGACAATAAAGGTTCGTATCTAGATATATAAATATTTTGGACAGTGATATAAATGTTGGATTTGGACAGTGATATAAATATTTTGGACAGCCTGAAATATTTATGTATCTAGATAGATATTTTATAACAGAACTAGGAAAAATGATTGATTATGGAATAATTTCTGGAATAGTTTAATTATGTACCTCCAAACTGATTTAAATTTAATTATATTACACAAAGTGTGTATAAAGTCTGCACATTATAAAGAAACTTAACAAAGCTGCACCTAATTTGTACATTATCAGTTACAGTGGATAATTGCCAAAAGTGCATTTATTTTGCATTTAGATATTCCAGATGAATGAAGTTTGTGTGTTATATAATGTATATAAAACTTGAGCTAATATACTGGGCTGCATAACAGATGTGCATTTAATAATTATACTGTTTATTTTCATATTGGAATCAGATAAATGCATCAGATCTGTTGCAATTTTATAATATAGCGTGAAAGGAAAAAAGCATCTTACGTCATCTTACGGATCTTATGTCTTTTCAGCTACAATCTCTTCAGCTTCTGCATAACCTCAGCTGTGACCCCTTTTTGGAGTATTATTTCATGTTCATGTATGACTAGCATCTGTAAAATGAAGTGTGCGTATAATAATTACTAATAAAATATTGCAACACTTTGATAACACAGTCTAATATGTCTACAGAATGCATAGTAAATTTATGTTTTTAAATTTTCATTGATTTAAAATAACTTAAAAAAATCTTAGCCCTCTCCAAAAGTTAAGTTCTAGATTAGGCTTCTCTAAGTTATGTTTTTATCTTTAGTTTTTTTTTTTTTTTTTTTTTTTTTAATACTTGTTCTTGAAATTTGAACTTCAGGTGAATGCAAGGATTTTTGAAAACCTACAAAGTTTATTTGGCTTATTTTGAAAACTTAGCACTTCATTAATGCTACTGAAGGCATTTGTTACATTAAAAGAAGTCACAAGGCTAGACAGGCAAAGCCTGGATAGTTTATACCACTTTTACTTTAATGTTCTTCCTTTCACTTATTAACATTTATCTTATTTTAATATTTTACATAATTTTAAACTTTGATAACCATTTAATAATTAAAAAAATAAAATTAATATGCTGTTATTTTTCTTTTCCAGTGCGATGAAGAAACTGTATTCCTAATTAATACCAAAATTGACAGTAGTTACCAATTCTCTATCAGAGAACTAAAAGAACTAATTCATTCTAAAGTCAGATATCTACAGTCATTGAAGTGGTGATGCCATAATTTTATTACTTTGTACAGTTATATTCCTATTGAACTACTCAACATGTGCATATATGCATGGAGCCTGTGGGAAGATCCACTCTCATTGTTTTCGTCCATGATATTCAGCACATAATTACTGGTTTTTAACTAAATGACTTCATACCTCATATGTGTTTTGTATTATAATTCATATAAGATTAAATAACTCCCTGTACCAAAGGAATGAAGACAATGTGGAAAGAGAAGATCATATTTTGTTTATTGAACATACAGTCTGTGTTTCCTAAATAAACTATGTAGGTAATTAACTCTTTTTTACAATTTAATAATAATGTATTTTTAAAATTTTTAATATATTGAAGTTTGCAAAGAAAATTTCATAGTCAAAATATTTTTAATTAAAAATATTCTTTTCTGTATTTGATTTTTTTGTTTAATTTTTAAATGAACTTAATCAAATTGTAATGATTAAAATATATATATATATATATATATGTACCGTTGACTCATGTTAAGACGACCTCATTGAGATGACTTTTTTCGGGTTGCTTTACCAAATAGATTGAAAGTAATCTTTCAAATGATAAAGGTTGGATATGATGTATGTGTAAATTATAACTTGCATTAAAATTTTAACTAAAAGGTTTAAAATTAAAATCAACTAAATATTTTAACCTATATGAGATGCAGTATAATTTACCTTAAATTTGATATAGATAATGATTCCCAATAACCATAAGAATTAATTGAACTATGTTTGTGTATATCATAAAATATACCAAGAGGAATTAAAAACTAACAAATATTTTTACTTTAATAGAATTTACATAATAAAAAAGAAAAAGAATAAATATGAATAGTGTTATGTGCAGTACAAAAGTGAAGTATTTTATAAATTTAGTTTTATGCGCAACTATACTAATGTATTTAACTTTTTGTGAAGAAATTTGTTATTGAATTTTAATGTAATTTTGAATGGGGGGGGGGCGCTTCTGAATTAGTTTTTTTTTTTTTTTTTGAGTTCATTTTCATTGTCTGAATTTTCAAAAAATATCCTGATTTTTTTTTTTTTTTTTTAAGCGCCTCTGCAACTTTATAATTATAGATATACTAATTTTTGGAATATTATCAGTGTCTTCATCATTCTGTACATTTAATATCCTTATGTCAATATCTTATCAAGGAACATTGAATAAATTTTCTTCACATTCAGCAAATTTCTGAAAATCTACTCATTTAAAACTGTTTCTGATGATTTCTTTGGAAACTTCTTATAAACAATTTATGTCCTTAAGACCACAGTTAAATAGGTAGTATCAAACTCAATTTCATGTTCCAAATAAAATGAAATTTTTTCCAGTAAGTTTTTTTTTTTTTTTTTAACAGACCTTAATTTTTAATTTTAAGTTCAGATCATTTTCTGAGTCATCATATTAAGAATCTTGGTACTTTTCTGGTCATTATATCAAATGTGAAATAACATTATCTTAACCAAAAGTCAATCTGGATTTTTGTAAAAGTCATTATATCATGTTGAGTCATAACACTAGGCCATTGTAACACAAGTCAACTGTATAAAGAAATGTTTTTTTTTTTTTTTTTTTTTTTTCTCGCTCTCTTGGTTAGTTCTGTAATTGTATTAAATTCTTTTATTGAAAAGTTTAATACCGAGGAGTGTTTATGTAAAAATTATTGAATTATAAAAATATCTCAACCTTTATTATTGATTGATTATTGAATTATAAAATTATGTATTATTATGTTATTGATTATTGAAATATAAAAATACCTTAACCTTCTGACTACTGCTAACAGTTATATACAGTCACTGAGTTGTTGTTTTTCCTTTATATTTATAATTCAAAATTATGTAATTATGGTTTTTTTTTAGCTTGTATTTAGTCATACATACGGTTTATTTTTAAATATATAATTATATTTTTAGCATCAGCGTGAAGAAACCATTATTTTATTACAATGTGAATTCTGTACAATTAAAACTTTACAATTTTACCCTTTTTCAAGGTGGTCAGGTGATTGATCATAATAATAATAAGAAGAAGAAATAAAAAATCTGCTAGTATGTGCATGGCATACATTAAGTCTACACATTGTGTTTAAAGATAAAAAGGTTTTAATTATATGTAAAAATATTGCCATTAAAACTGTCTGTCTCTTGAACATAAGGAAAGACTAAAAATTAAATTACTATTTAATTTCCTTATTTTTTCACTCATTTATGTACATTCTATGACATATAAAGATGGGATTTTTCAAGTAATTTGCTAAATTTTATTCTAAATTATTAGAATGTAATTATTATGATCACAATAAAATAGTGCCAAATATCGCTATGTAATTTTGATGAATTAGAATTTATTTTTAATATTTACTTTAATTATTCTTATTATTAATTTAGGCTTTTTCTTTGCTGTTAGAAAAGAAAATATAGCTTTAGATTTTCGTACAAAATTTAATAATTTATTATTTTGTTATGTTTAAACTGAAACTTGACAGAAAAAAAGTATTTATGGGATATTAGTTAAATCATCATTTTGATTTGCATGATAAATTTCATGAAGTGTATAAACACCTTCTCATAAAGTTTGTAAAAACACTGAATGCACCATTTTAAAAATTATTCTTGGATAATTTGAGATATGTATTTCATAAAATCTGTTATTTGTAAAATGAAATATTTTACAAGGAAAAAAAAAAGTCAAATTTAGTACAAATGTTTTATTATTTTTTATTAATTTTTCATTTATAATCTATCAAGATTTGTAACAAGTAGCATTAAAATTTATTTTGTGAAAACAGTTCAATTCAGAATATATAAATAAGTAAAATTAAGTTAAATAAAAGATTTTTTTTTTTTTTAATATATATATATATATAGCATTTAAAAAAAAAAGTAATTTTAATTTTTATTGCTTTTAAAATATAATATCTTTTCCTCTTTAAACATACTTCAAACTGTCTAGAATTACATTTTTCAATAGCTTTCAGGGAACTGTAGGATTTCCCAAAACATAATTTAAAGTTCAACTTAAAAAAAAAAAAAAAAAAAAAAAAAAAAAGCAGAAAGTATTAAGTCTTCAATATTTTATTTGTGTTTATTTATTTATTTTTTAAAGAAAACTATGATTTGCTACAGGAATGCTGTGTATTGGGGGGGAGGGGGGTGTCTAGATCAGTGGTGGACAATCTGCAGGCCCCAGAGCACTCATGACTTGCCTTGAAAGTTTTGCGGCCCATGATAGACATCAGGAAATTTATGTAATGCTATCTTTTCTTAGCAGAATAAAAACTAAGAAATCTGTACTGTCTGAGATAAACCAATATTTAATAACAGGTATATTTGTAAAATATATAGATGCATTTGTCATAGAATTTGAGACACGTATATATATATATCATGGTTATCTCAAACTTGCCTTTTGTGAATTCTCCCACCACTATTCTTTAAAAATAAACTTCTTCTTAAACATATATGTTTATTTTAAATTGAAAATTTTTACTTAAAATTAGTGATATATAAAATTAAATGCTGTGGTATCTTTGTATGCACACGGTGTGGGGCGGAAATGAAAAGCATTTTCTATACAAAGGTCTTTTGTGATTGACAGGCCTGGTCTAGATACACTTATAAAAGAAGAAGAAAAAGAAAAATTGTATATGCTTGTTAAAAGTATATCACATATTAAATAACTGTATACTTAGAGAAAGGTCACATCTCTCATTAGCAAAATAAATTGGGAGAAAAATAACTGTATTTTCTCCACCACTAGTTCATTCTCTTTTTGTATATAAGTTAGTATTTTCATTTGTCCTAAATTTGTTTAAAGCTATCAACAAAAGTTGCACAATAAATTTTCCCTTCAAAAATATATAAATTTATATTAAATACATAAATAAATCATTAAACTGTGATAGATAAGTAAATGTGTTGAACAAGTGAAGATTTAATAATGTATAAGTAATAAATAACATTGCTGAATATTAAAATGTTTAAGCCTTTCCAAAATTCCATAAAAGATGTAGAAAATTGGGAATTATTGTTTTTAGTACTGATGCAAAAATTATACTTTTGTTTAGCAATAGTAAAATAATCATAATGATATATATATAAATTTATTTATGTATATTTTTTAAGTATAATTATAGTCAGGAGAGAAAAAAAAGATTTTGAAATACATGCGTAAACAAACACATTAATTTGTTTTATAAATAAGAAATAAATATGTAAATTAGCAAATTGTAATTTTGATTCATTTGTAAATTATAATTTTTTATTACTGGTAATTTAAATCATCTTAAAAAAAAAAAAAAAAAAAGTTAATGTAAATGAATTTAATTATTCTAATCCAAATAAAGAACTATACAGTTTCAATTCTTGTTTCTAATTTTCATTAAAAAAAAAAAAAAAAAAAAAAAAATGTTTCTGTCGTTTTATTTATTTTTTTATTTTTATTTTGCAAATATTTAGGCAATTCCTAGTTTTTAATTTCATGTTAATTGAACATCTATGTAATTTGATGCTAAATATGCTGAAGTAAATATAAAATTCTTAAAATTTATACTTTTACAAATAATTCTTAAAAAAGAATTAGTAAGAACTTGCATCTTTGGACATTCAACAGTATAACCCTTTAAAGTTCACTTCCTTTTGAAAACTGTGAAATTAATTTAAAAGGGACTTTTAGACTCATCACTGATCATAAATATACAAATGAAAAAAAAAAAAAAAATTAGCTTTTTTTTTTTCCAGAAATTTATGATTTCATAGTGAAACCAATGAATGGTAACGGGCTATTTTTTCTCCTTAAACAAACTAATATAAAAGTTGCAAAGAATAAATCATATACTTTAGAAATTTAAAACATTTATATTTTGACTCATTTATTAAGAAATTCAAATGATTTATTCAGAAAAGAAGCACCAGGCGCCTAGCCAAACATTGTTTCTACAGCTCTGACTTTATTATTTAATTTTTTACTTTATTTACAAATTTATACATAAAATTAATTATACTTACTAATTGTTTTACCAGAAAAATAACTTTATATTCATAATTGCAAAATGTTTAGTACATATAAATTATTTAAAAAGAAAAAAATTATATAACATTCCAGAAAGTGATATTTTAAGAAATTGCAGAAAATGTTCATTTTCTACTCTTATATTATGTCTTGCGAAATTCGACCTTTACTGGAGTTTGGTTTCTCTCAGAAACCAAACATTTTACATAACTTTTCGGACAGTTCTGTTTATTTGTATAAAAAATTGAAAGTTGCAATTTATGACTGAGAAGGATTATAGTAAGTTCATGTGCTATTATTTAAAATAAATATTTTTTCTTTATTTTTAAAATTGATACAATTTTAGAAAATTAAAGTGACTTCTATATCTGGCTTCATCTGAAATAGCATTTTTTGGATTTTGCTGTAGTGCTACCCTGCAGTGCAAAGAAAATGAATAAGAGTTTAATATTCTATTAACACTGTAAAAATACTGAAAAATTGCTGCAAAAAAAATTTTGCTATGTTTGGTTTCTGTGCGAAACCAATGAACGTTAAAGGGTTAAAACACTTTTACATGTACACGAAAAAATAAGTCGTCATGCAAAATTAAACAAATGAAATTACTTACATGACAAACACAAAGCTATTTATGACAACTACTACAGCATATCAGGTGTTTAAAAAAAAATAAAAATACTGTCATCAGGTGTATACTTTAGTAAAAAATTGTTTTATTTATTTCTGAACACGTTGAGTGCCATGTCAACCATCCGTGGCTGACACTGAACTTTCCGTTTAGGCTGCGTCAACCACCAGTGGTTGACAGTGTCAAATAGGATATAAAGCCACGTGAACCACCGGTGGCTGACAGTCCAAAATATGATGTAAATAAAAAAAAAATATTTTGTTTTAAGTAGTCACTGAAAATTTATTAAACATTTTTATTTTTTACAGGATTATATCATTAAGGAATTTTAATGGATTTTATTGAAACAATGTAAACATAAAGTCGTATAATGTTTCCAAGCAGTGGGGATTTCCTTAAGAATTTGCATGGCGCTCAACGTGTTAAATACTTTCTCAAAGTAATTGTTTAAAAAAAAAAAAAAAAGAATCATTATTGTTTTTGTATATTTCTGTATATTTTCTTAGGTTTTTCTTTGTTTTTACTCTACTTTGTTCTCTTTTTGTAAATTTATTATTAATTTCTTTTTGCTTTATAAATTATTACAGCAAAAAATTAAATTGATTCGCTGAAAAGAATACTTTTAAAATATTTATAGTTTATTTATTATTTCAATTACAAATTATTTTCTATATGATGCATCTTGCAGCTTGTAAATTATTAAAATTGAGTTTATATTTTTTTGTGTGTTTTTTATTTTAAAATGGTTGTCTTGTGAATGACGTTTTACTCTGTCTCCGTGTGTGTGGCTTGAAATATCCATTATTATGAAAAGCTCATTCACCTGATTGGCTGTTGAAATATCATCATGTCTAAATTATTCCATTATAATGTGTTGTTTCTAATCATACAAATAAAACGTCGCGCACAAGACACACCACTGATATATATATATATATTTCTAACTATTATATTAGTTAATTTTGCTGGCTTTATTGTAAAAAAAAAAAAATCAAATGTCTTTTAATCTTTTTTTCTTTTTTCCAATTTTCACATCATTTTATAGTATTGAACAAAATTATAAAATAAATGAATAAAAAAGGTATGAATAAACTTGTTTTATTATTATAAAAACCTAAAGATTTAATTTCTATTACAATTGCACTTGAAGTTTAAATATGTGCATTAATTAAAATACAAGAAGTCAAATTAAAAGCGGTACATTTTTGGCTTTTAATTTACTTTTAATTTTATTATTCATTTAAGTTTAGTCATATAATTTACTACATATTGTTTGAATTTACTGTATTAAACCTCTGTTTTATTATGTTATCTTCTATAACTAGAATTGATTTTCTTTTTCTGTAGCACTTTAAGATATTAGAATTTTATTGTGTTATGCTCTATTGAAATTTATGTTTGGGGACAGACATTGTTTTCTTTCGAGTACTTGTCTTCCTTATGTTTTTTTTGTTTTTTTGTTTTTTTTTTTTGTTTAATAGCTCATTTTGTTTCCTTGTAAATTATGCAATAGATTTTAAGTATAGAATATTAACAATCTAGAATCTGTCCTAAATAAGACTGCTTCTTAAAGAAGCCTTGTTTTTTTTGTAATTTTATATTGAAAACTTCTGAAATATGTACAAAAGCAAGTGTGATAATTATAGAATGCTTCTGTGAATATTTGTTCATTGACAGATTTCATTCTGAATAAATATGAAATTATTTGTTCTTGTTTTTTCATTTGACAATATTTCTTCATTCACATTTCAAACATAATCTTAAAGCTTGTGAGTTTTCAATTTTGTTTTAATCTCTTTTTAAAAATCATTTTCAACATGCTAAATTCTAATGTATTGAGTGCTTGTAAAAATTTATTCTCACTCACTACTATCATATAGATAACTTATACTCCATGGATTACCATTGAACAGAGTACTGAGAGACCAAATATTGATATTTCTATTGTTTTTCAGCATTTAAAGAACTTAATTACACTTCTGAACTCAATTTCTCAGCAACTCGCATTAGATGCACTATCATTAAGTGCAACTGAGCTTTGCCTTAAATCCTGCTCTTCTAGCTTTTATTTATTTTTTGTTATGCCAAACTCATATTTTATCTCCAGTTATGACTTGAATCAAAAAAGATTCATTTTTGACTACCAGGGAGAGAAACATCGGAAATGCGTTTCAGTGCACTCCTGCCGAAATATGCAAAACCTGGGTTTCCAAATGTATGCAGATTCTTCAGTTGGTAAAATTTAATTGAATTTTCTATATTTAGTCTCTCAATAAACTTTTCAGTGGTAATCCATGGATTATAATTACCTAAATCATAAAGTCATCTATGAAATTGAGCTCGAGCTTTTGCAATCACTTAATATCTCAGATTTTTCCCTATAAGATATATAAATAGAGCAAACATGTTTACAATGCACTGGATACACTTCTTATGAAATTAAAATGTAACCTAAGTAAGAATTTTTTACTGGACTGAAGTATAAAAACATTTCTGTAATATCTGATAAAATATAACTCATATATAATGAATGCACATATTCAAAACATAAGTTTCCGAGAATTCATGAATATGTATAAGGGTGAAAACTTAAGTTATTATTTTTTACATTAAAAGAATTAACATTAACAGGGGCCAATTCAGGGAGAAATTGGGGCCCTTTTGTTACCTTTCATGAAATTCAAAGCCACAAAATTGGCCACTTTTATAAAAATCAAATTCAAAGAAATTTGATTGTATGAAAAAAAAATTATGTGTATATTCATCTTTTCAGTATTATTTCAAACAATTAACCATACCTGGTTCAATGAAACTTTTATTATGTTTATATTAAAAATCATTTAAAGTAACCTCTGAAAATGGAATGTTTTGCACATTAATACTTTTTTCAAAAAATCACCTGGACCTCTGGAGAATAGAAAACAGGTGACCAGTCAGTATTTGGAGAAACAGAAGTAAGAATTGAAAACGGAAAATACTATAAAAGATATCTTTCTTTTCCCTTCCTGTTCTGTATTACAACACATAAAAAAAGGACAGAATTCCGTCACAAGATAGAAAACTTTCACTTATGAATGTAACAAAATAAAATAATAATTAAATTTACTAATATGGCAAGAAAGTATTTTCAATTTGCACAGATAGAATTAGCATTATTATTATTTATTTTATTTTTTCCATTGTTATATATATATTTGCACACAGGAGATCATAAAAAAAGTTAAATATGTCACACACAACTAAAAATCACATAAGATGTCATGGATTCAGAAACTTAATATTTGGCTTCCACAACAATTGAAAGAAATTCGCTTAACTTAACGAATCAAAATTTTTGATATACATTGCAAACATAATGCAATAAACCTTTTTTTTTTTTTTTTTTTTTTTTTAACTTATCACTGGGGATGAAAAATATATTGTCTACAATAACATTAATTGGAAAAAAAAGTCATGGTCCAAGCATGATGAACCTATATAAACCATATTGAAAGCTGAATTGCATCAAAAAGATCATGCTATCAGTTTGGTGGGATTATAAAAATGTTGCATATTTTAAGTTGCTTCCAAGCAACTTGGATGTTTATTGCCAACAACTTATGAAATTCAAAGAAGCAATCAAAGAGAAAGGTCTAGAATTGGCAAATCACAAAGTAATCATGTTTCTGCATGAATACATGGCATCTTTAGCTACACATAAAAAATTATTGGAGCTTAGTTGGGAAGTGATGTCACATCCCCCGTCTTGCACAATTGCGTTATCATTTATTTAAAAATTTACAAAACATTTTAAACAGAAAAATATTTGGTAATAAGGATGACCTCAAATTGCATTTGGTTGAGCTGTTTGCTGATAGGGGACCAGAAGTTCTATGAGTGTGCATTCATGAAATAATTATAAAGATAACAAAAGGTCATCGAACAGAAGTTTTATTTTATACTAACCAAAATTACTTTTTTGCACACCCAGTAGTAAGAAGGGAAATTTTTTTAAATTTTGAAGACAACACATAAAACTTTTAAATTCAACAAAAACTTGGAAGTTAAGTTTAGTCATTATTTTTCCATTTATCTTTTAACTTTCTTCTATATTCATAGATGAAAGTATTAGATCACATTTTCAGTGGATGTACACATTTTGAGATGTCTTGAACTGATTTGATCATTTTAAGATAGGTCTGTTCATCTGAGTGTGTGTCATAAAATTTTGTGTCAGCTCTAGCACAAGAACTCTTACACAAAATGTCACAGAAGTTTCTAATTAGTTACTTCTTGATATAAACTGATGCTTATGGAATTTCAGTATAAATCAGCATACATGTGGCACTGTTATGCTTCGATTTGTCAAGAAGCTATATCTCAGATTCTATTGAGATGGAATATTACCTTTTGGGTATGTTTGTATAAAACGTAATATGTGTAAGCCATTTTGAATCATTACTCTAATTCAACTTGGGTTATGCCGCCTGACAGGTGTTGCTGCTATGCTTAATTTTCTCTGTATTCAGGAAGACTACATCTGAAAAAACCATTATGAAAAAGAATGTTAAATTAATTTTGGTGTATATCAACTACCAAGTGTAATTTTTCCCTTTGGTGACATCTCAGCATTTGTTTGTTAAAATTGCACTAAACTGCATTTTTAAAATCTTTATTGGGAGAAATTAAAATTAAATATTTGTTCATATTGGCCAACCGTTCTCCAGTACTGAAGAACTATGAATTATTTATTTATTTTGTGTGTGTGTGCTCATTTAATTTTTAATGATTATTCTTTTGGTTCTAGTTTATGAGGATTTTTTTTTTTTTTTTTTTTTTTTTTTAATTACTCTCAAGTTTCACATTTGCTTTTCAAAGACATGGAATTATTGTTCCTGTGGTAATTTTTGGAACTGTGTGGAAAGTTGAAATCTTGTTAATAGTGTATGTAACAAATAAAGCTAGCAGATCAATTTTGATATTTTAGTTTGTTTGGATCTTCTGCTGTTTACCTTTGTAAATCCTAAAACAGTTAATTGCTGTTCATAATGCATAAAATTCTCTTTGTATTACCCTGTAAATTATTTTCACTACACATATCATTTTCTGCTGGAAGCATCATTTCATTCTTATTACATTTTGAAGTCTAATGTGTATTTCAAGACACTAAAAATGTATTTTAATAAACCAAATTTTGCATTTGGAAAGTTGACATTTGTTTTAACGGGTTTCAACATTGTTGAAAAAATGCTTAATTTATTTATCAGTCTGCATATCCATGCTGTAACTTACTTTTAATAACAATCGATTTATATGAGGCTAAACGAGTTAACGTATAAACAACATATTTCTGTTGAAAGTCGTATATGTAGTATATATTTTTCATTTATGTAGGCATACAAAATATGTTTTGGTTACATTATGGCTTATGAATACAAACTATTTGAAACAGCCTCATTGGTGACTCTTCTGTTCTGAAAACTATTAGACAAGAAATATTCAGAATCAAGTTGCTCCCATCGACCAAGATTTTTGGAGATTTATGTGGTTTTCATTGAATCTCTAGGGAATGTTGGGTAAGATACATTAGAAACATTTCCTTCAGATATCATTCAATGTAGGTCCATCAAGTGAACAATCAGCTGCAACTCTTACTTTACCACCTCTGACACCTAATTGAAGTGTACTATAAGTTCATCATATGATTTCAAATTTCAGTCAGAATGAAATTGCTTTATGCTACTGAGGTTTACTGTAGCCTATTCCTACATAAAGTTGGGTTTCAACATATCTTCATTAACCGACTTCAAAAAAGAGGAGGTTCTCAATTCAAACTTTTTTGTTTGTTTGTTAGCTCATAGCTTCTGAATGGATGTTTCGATTTTGATACTTTTTGTTTTTTGCAAAGGTCTTGGTTTCAAATAGGTCCCATTGGGACAACTTTACAATTTAAAGAAAATACAGAGTGCCGAAAAAAGTCTGTCTCAACTCATATAATTTCTGAACGGCTGCAGCTATTGTCATAAAAGTAGTATGCAGGTATAGTAAAGTGGCCATGAGCTACAATATTCAACTTTTTCTCTACAATATTCAACTTTGTTTACAGCACAGGGTTCCCAGCAGCGACTAAAATGTAACTGTTTGCTACTAAAATCAACCCCAGGCTACTATGGCAACTATTTTTGTGTAAAAGTGGCTTAAAAGCTACTATTTTTAGGTTAGAACTATTTTCAGGAAAATGGAGACATTTGGACAAAAAAAAATTATTCCCCTCTATTTTTCCTGCACCTTCACTGCATTTTTACTTCCATTACCTGGCTACCATAGGTTATAGGAATATTTTTGTAGTCAGTCAAAAAATTCAATTTCGAGTTTAAATCCAATTTACATATATTAAGGTCTCCTGTGCCTCAAAAAGTGATTTTTGGCAATTGGTGTGTGCGTGTGTGTAGGAGGAGATCTTCTGACTACTATATCTGTGAAACATAAATATAGAATAATGAAAATTCAGAATTACGACAGGTCTGGTGTACAGATGATTTTTCTAATTTTGGTGAAAATTGAAAAACTGGAAGTGTAACACTGGAAACCGAAAGTGGGACTGTAAGACTGTATATAAACATCCTCTTAGGTGTTCTTTCGTATGTATTAATTGGTTAGTTCAGAAAAATTGATAGGCTTTCTGAATAAGTAATTCAACTTGAAGCTCTTGCAAAATAGCTGTATAATTTTTTTTCAAACATCTCCTCCCTTTTAAATATCCTTTCGTATGTAATTGTTTTACAGTCAACAATTGAGTTTGCCACATTTTGAGTTTGGTGAAAGTATCTCAAACGATTTTCTTAAAAATTGCTTTTGAATCCCATTTTAGATTCCTTTTGCATCAAATTATTGTTAATTTTTCACAGTTATTACAGTCAAATTCACAATCATTCTGATTAGGTAGGTCAGTTTTAGACCTCAGAAATAGGTGTCTCAAAAAAGGCTCTACCGATTTATTTATTTATTTTTTTTTTTAATCTTGCTATATAAACTCTGTTTTATATGCCATTACATATGTATCAGTTTTCTTTCACAAGAAAAGTATTTAATTTCTTAGGTGAATTTTTTATCTTCTGACCACATTATGTCCAAAAACGGCAAATATATATATATATATATATAATACATATTTTAATCCAAGACTACTATTTGGATTGAAATGGCTACTATTTTATACATTAAAGGCAACTAAAGTAACTATTTCTGAGTGTCTTTCATGCTGGGAACCCTGACAGCACCACCTGGTGGAAAACAGTAGAGTTAGCGTTCCTATATCAAAAACGGTTCAAGTTAGGGGCAGGGCCCGCTTTACACACACTTTTGGCAGCCCCCTATAATAGATATTACACCAAGGCAGCTTATGGATTTCTTCTGACCCCAAGTAAATCTTCTATGACTCTGATCCCTGCCCCCTTTCCTACATAAAAGAAATTGCACTTGAAAAAAAGCCTTTTGATATGTATTACTATATCAAAATCTGTTTCAAATACTATGACTGACTTAGCTTATTTTGTAAAAATTGAGTTGGACTGGGCATATTTAAAAATAAGAAAAAGTAACCGGGTTGAACCAAACTTATAGCTTTTCTACAAAACTGTGCTAAATGTTCGATTGAGAAAATGCCTTATAATATCTGCCTGTATGAAGCTGCATTCTATACATAACATTGCACGCATTGATGCATCATTGACAATAAGCAGTTTGGAATTCGGAGGAAATTTTGAGTGAAAACAATTACAATGAAATGAAAAAGAAAATTTTTTCATGACCAGAAGAAAAAAGAATGTGAAGCATATCATTTCTACTATCCTCCTCACCATTACACAGCCATTGCTTACGCTATCAGAGTGTGGCATCGCACCGCAAAATAAAGAGTAAATCTATCAAGTTGCTACATTTTTACCATCATAAACAAAGTTCCACTGTAAATAATAATAAATATTACTGATATATATTTTTTTTTAATTAGTTTTTATTATAATTTTAATCTGTCAAAATAAATGATAATTTTTTATTGTACATTATATCAGGTGGTAACATGTATTTATTCAAATCGTTAAAAAACACTGAAAAATATTATGCTTCGCACAAATAATTATTAACACTTTCCAATTTTAGGTACTTGTTGTATAGTTTAACTTTCAATGTTATTTTACCTACATGATCACACAATAGACAGAAATACAGACAGATTAAATGAATTCATAATCACTCCTAAATATTGTTGATGTTGGAAAATGTTAAAAACTTTGAATACAAATGGAAATGCAGCTCCAGCAATTTGCGATTGTAACCCTTTATCTGATTATTTTAGTGTAATTTTGTAAATCTTAACACTAAACATACTATTTTCTATAGATTTTTTTTTTTTTTTTTTTTTGAACCATATGAATAATAAATGTAAATTTCAATATGGTTTGCACAGCACAAAGTTTTTCAAATGTTATTTATAAAAATGCCTCTCAAACATTGCCATGCAATGTTTGCCTATGCATTGCCATTCTTTTTTGTGTGTCTGTACACAAATAAGAACTATTTCTACAATGTTATTTAAAATTGTTAAAATATTTTCTAATTAGAGAATATTCTATAGTGAACCTGAATAACTTATAACAGGTTAAAGAAATTCTGACAATATTTACGAATCGTGCAGACAGACAAACAAATTGAATTTATAGTCACCCTTAAACGTTGTTAGAAAGCAGATAAAATACTTAATAAAAACGGAAATTCAATTACAGTAATTTTCATTTATAACCTTCAATGTATCTAAATATTTTTGTGTGGTCCTGTAAATCTTAATGCTAATCATAGAGTGTTTTAACTTTTTTTTAACAATGCTTCCGCCTTCACTTTTGCTTTAAACCATTTCTTTATTGTAAATGTGAAATGAAATTTTCATAAATTCATTTATTGGTGGATAGATTTATCAGGTGAAGTTTTATGTTGGTGTAGGCTATTATTAATTCCAAACTAATCACTTTTGAACACAATTACGAAGCCTACTCATTCATAAACGCATGGCATAATTAAATATTCTTATTTAGATATGATGATATGAATCGAAGTAGTGTTTACTTTTTCCGTATGAAGGAAAAGCCTTTTGCAAAAGGGACTGTCTTTTAGTCAACACTTTAAACAGATTTTCTAGACATGATTGTAGAAAAAGATTGTCCTTATATAATTTTATATTTACTCTTTAATCCTAATTTATATATTTTGAGCATTTATAATCTATTCTTTAAACCATCTGAATTCTAAACAATTTCTGACTTATTTATCAGGGATGAGATCAGGAAAAAAAAAAAAGCTTAAAGTATATACAAAGCCTGGCTGAAATGTCCAATCTCCTGATATAACTAGAGTGGTATTGAGAAGCAAACTATTGTCCAGGATATCTTGATACTTTTTTACATTCATTTTGGTATAAATTACCACAATTGCCAAACATTAAATGGAATACTAGAATTTTAATAACAAAATCATTATATTCGAGTAGCAAATACACTTTTCAACTCATTTTTAGCCAAACCCTTATTTTTTTTTCACAAACAACTCTGTAACATAATATATTTTTTATCAGGCTGTAAAGCCCTGGAAAAAAGTATAAGGTCGCAAAATATATTAATAAAAAAGGTATCAGACATAGTTAAACACGAAAAGTTTAACATTCCTCTTTCTTAGAAATGAAATTAAAAAACATAAACATATGTAAAATGTAATTAAAGCATTAAATGACAATTTAAAAATCTGATGGCACTTCATCTTGGAAAAAAATATGAGGTTGATGAGTTGTGAATGAAAATATAAAGTCAATATCCTACAAATTCATATTTTTTTCAATGACTTTTATCAGTCGATCAGTCATCGTTGAACCAAGTCGAAATGAAGTTTCTTTTTTGATATTTTCCCATGCATTCCTGATTGCATTGGTGAGTTCACCTTTCCTTTGATATTGCCACATGTCCTTAAAAACTGATTGCTCAAGTATGCCCCAAATATTTTCCAGTGGTTTTAAATCATATTGCAGAATGGCCAATCAAGCAGACGGACCTCTGTTGCTTCAAACCAAACTATTGTTGAATGAACAGCATGGATGCTGTCATTATCCTGGCTGAAATGTCCAATCTCCTGATATAACTAGAGTGGTATTGGGAAGCAAACTATTGTCCAGGATATCTTGATACTTTTTTACATTCATTTTGGTATAAATTACCACAATTGCTAACGTGCCATTAGCGGCTAACGCTCCCCACACCATTACTGATCTCCCTGTGTATTGCAGCTTAGAAAAGTAAAGTATTACTTTTTTTTTAATATGGTACCAGTATTTTTTAAAGCCATCTGGCCCATCGAAATTAAATTTTTCTCATCCAAAAAAACTATCTTTCCATTTATCTCCAAGTAAAATATATTTTTTAAGTTTTAAGCAAACTAATTTATTGTCAAGGTTGTAATTTTACAAACTGTACCCCTGGGTTGGAACTTAAAAGACTGTAGATATTTCGGCTGGTATATAGTAGGCTTAAAACATGAACTATTTCAAAAGAAGAAATTTTTTAATCGCATACCCATCGAAAAACGGTCAAATTTTGACGCCTTGAAAATGCATTTAGTCTCCCTGGGCACTTGCATTTACCATATTTTGAAGGATGTTTTTTTAAAGTTATTGACTACCGTTGTAGATCTACCCACCCAATGTTTCACAAAATAGGGCAGTATAATAAGTTTCTAGGGGCACTGTTTTTCGCCTTAAAGTTTATTTGAAAATGAACCATGATGCTGTTAATTATCATTAGTTATCAAAAACACTTAAGAATTTTATGTATCACAAGCTGACCAACTAGTTCACTGACCAGCAAAAAAAGTTTGTGTTAAAATGTCTGACTGTAGCAAACTCCCGACAGGTGGCACCCTCTTAACTGATTAGATGCAAAAAACAGCCTTTTTAAACGTGTATAACAGCCCATTTTCCTACTGTGCAAACGACCCTTAAAAAGTCCCCTCGTATTCATGACCCTTAAAAAAAATCTTATCGTAACAAATTCCTATTTGGAGGTACCTATGGCATGATTTCCCTCTTTAGACACTTACAATAGTCTATATGCTTACTGTACAAAAGACTAAAAAATTCTGATCGTATTCAGGAACCTTTAAGAATGAGTTAGTAGCAAACTCTTGCTGAGCAGCGCTTTATCATGTTCAGGCACCTACAACAGCATGTTCGCTTACTGTCGGGAATCCCCCGTTCATTCTTCTGCTTTCAGAACAAATGCCTTTCCAGACAGACGGGCGCCTCTTTTTCAAGAAAGGTGCTTTTTAGAATCAGAAGCAGAACAGAACAGGACCTTGAATAGAGAAGGGGCTATGCTAAGATCGTCTTGTTTACAGACGCCCCGGTCCTAAAACAGAACTATTGAAACTTTTAAGAATTAGAATTAATATTTAAGAACTAATGACAATCTAAGAACGTTAATATTAAGATTTAATTGTAAATACTGTAGATAGTTTTTGTTCTGTTTTCGTTTTTACATGTATGCTAACAAAGCATTAAAATTCTGTTTTCTCATCTAAGAAGTGCTACGTTCATTGAGTTTAGTTTCTTTAATGGATCAATAGTTGCCCCATCCACATCCGGACTTTTGGATTAGAAGTTTTCAGGTGAGACCCATCCATATTTTATTATTTAGAAGAATAAATATTTTATTAGAAAATTTAAGAATGTAAGAAATATAAGATTTGAAATATGCTGTATCGGGTCAGTAAGAATAATTAAGTTTTAGATCAGAAATCTGGTACAGCCATATTTTGTGGCATCTTATACACGGGATGTGGGCAGCTATATATATATCCATATCCATTTTTTATAATTGAAAAGATAGATAATATTATAAAATTTTAAATTTTGTATTTATCATGGCTAATTTAGTTATAGCTAAAAAAGAGAGAGCTGTCATAAGAGACAGTATTAATAAATTTATAGAAAAATTAAAAACTTTATGTGATGATATAGATCCAGATGCTGTAGATTTAGAAGAGACTATAGAATTATTGAATGAAACTACTATAAATTTAAAGAGCAAAGATTTAGAAATCAAAAATTTAACTCAAGAACTCCAATTAGAAGCCGAATTAGAAACGGCAAATGAATATCGTGAAAAAATAATTACTTGGCGATTTCGAGCCAACAGAAAATTAAAAGAACTAAAGAAAAGTGAAACAAGTATTTCATCAACTGAAATTGAAAGAAGAAATACTTAAAAAGAAGCAATGCACATCAAATTACCACAGCTAGATCCTGTTAAATTTAACGGGAATGCAGCTGAATGGCTGACTTTTTGGTCGTCATTCGAAACGTCTATTCATAACAATGAAAGTTTAGATCCTGTAGATAAATTTAATTATTTGAAATCATTTTTAGCACCTGATCCCTTAAAATGTATAGAAGGATTCTCTGTTACCGCGAGTAATTATATAAAAGTAGTAGATATTTTAAAAGAAAGATATGGCAAACAAGACCTCTTAGTGAATGTACATTTGAATAAGTTATTAAATATTGGCCCACTAAAACATTCAAGTGACATTAAATCGCTCAAGAAAATTTACGATGAAATCCAAACTAACATTAGAAGTTTAGAATCATTAGATGTTTCTTTGGATAGCTACGGCAGTTTATTGTCACCGATATTACTAAAAATATTACCTAAAGATTTAGCATTACAATTTAATTTGGAATTTCACGGTGTTAATTACGGTGTGAAAGATATATTATCTTTCTTAAATAAACAACTCGTATGCGTATCACGAGAATGCTTAATAACTACCAGAGAAGATGACAGCGGCGCTAGCACCAATCATTTCTCCCCCCGAGCTCAAAGATTAGATAATCAAAATCGTAGAGATGTTTTTCCACCCCGCGTTAATAAATTTGATATTCAGAACCGGAAATTGCCTACTGCTTGTGATTTATTAAAGGAGAATAAAAGTGATAGTTGTAATTTTTGCTCAGAATCGCATTTAAGTAACAAATGTGTCAAAACTCGTAATTTACCATTTGATGAAAGAGTTAATCTATTGCGTAAGAAAGGATTGTGTTATTTATGCCTTCAACCTTCTCATTTAGCTAGACACTGTGTATCAAAAACTTTATGCAAGTTATGTAATCGTAGACATTCAGACATAATGTGTAATGGAAATAAAGATTTAAAACAGGAAATAAGTAATTACGAAAGAAATGATCAATCTAAGTTGGCATTATCGAATCATAATTTACCAGCGAATGTTTATTTGCAGACGTTAATAGTAGCAATTTCTAACAGGGATGATAGTAAATCATCATATATTCGGTTAATTATTGACTCCGGATCTCATAATAGTTACATCAGTAAGTTTGCAGCTGATAAGTTAAAATTAAAAAGAATGAATAAAGAAACAATCAGACATGGTCTTTTGGGGGGCATGGAAATGTCAGCTGAACATAATCGTTATGAATTTACGATCGGGAGTTTAGATAATAAGTTTAAGTGTAAAATACAAGCACTAGATCAAGAAAAAATATGCACAGGCGTGAATTTATGTCGCGATGATAAATTAGTAAAACTCTTAGAAAAGGAAGGTGTATATTTATCAGATGTCCCTAAAAATAATAAATCTTGTTTATACCAGAAAAATCCAGACGAAGTACATATACTTTTGGGAGCTGATATGTCCGCTAAACTGTTCACAAATGACATAAAATATTTTTCAAAATTGGGATTAACTACATTTAGAACTAAATTGGGTTGGACCATTTTGGGCAAGACAGAGGGTCACAACAGTGAGCAGGACAATTCTTTGGCGGGTTTATCGTTGTCATTACACGTGTCAAACACCAGTTTATCAGATTTATGGCGCCTTGACACTCTAGGAATTACTAATGAAGATAATAAATCGAAACAGGATTTAGAACAAGAAACCAAGAATTATTTTCTAGAAACTGTTAAACGAGATAAAAGCGGTCGATATGAAGTCAATTTACCATGGACAGTTGACCATTCAATTTTATCAGATAATTACTCGTTGGCAGAAAAGTGCCTGTACAAGACGGAAAATAAATTAATCAAATCTGATAGGAAAAAGGAATATGGGGAAATTTTTGATTTCTGGGAAAACAATCAGATTATAGAAGAGGTATTGGACCAGAAAAGGGACAAGGTACATTATTTAGCACACAGACCGGTGGTTAAAGAATCTAGTGAAACCACTAAAATTCGTCCAGTATTTAATGCCTCAGCACACACTAGAAACAGTCCCTCCCTTAATGATTGTTTAACAAAAGGACCAAATCTTGTAGAAATTATACCTAGCATTTTGAATAGATTTCGCAGATACAAGATAGGAATTTCGTCCGATATAGAGAAAGCATTCCTGCAAATTAAAATAACAGAGAAAGATCGCGACTTTTTGAGATTTTTTTGGTTTAATAGCGAAAATAAATTAAAAATTTATAGACATTGTCGTGTGGTTTTCGGCCTAACTTCAAGCCCTTTTTTGCTTATGGCAACATTAAATCACCTTTTAGAAAATGTTCCCGAACAATGGCGAGAGACAGCTAGGCTCTTAAGAGATTCCTTCTATTTAGATAATTCCCTCCTCAGCTTGAATTCAATTCCAGAAACAGAAAAATTCATATCAGAATCTCAAGGAATTTTGGCTTTGGCACATTTCAATTTGAGATGCTGGCGATCGAATTGGCCCCAGGCTATGATCGACAAAACTGAAGATGAACCGAGGTTTGCTCCCGTGTTAGGATTACTCTGGGATTTGAAAAATGACAGTTTAGTTTGTAAAATTGAAGAACCCCTAAAGATAAGTGAACCCCTTACAAAAAGAAAACTTTTATCAGTTTTCCAAAGAATTTTTGATCCTGTGGGATTCACAGCACCTGTCAGTTTAGTTCCCAGACTAATCCTTCAAGAAACGTGAATTCAGAAGGTGAAGTGGGACGAAGAGCTCCCTGAAACTTTAAAACAACAATCTTCTAATTGGCTGAGAGGAATAAATTTTTTATCCCAAATTAAAATACCTCGGTGGCTTAACATTTGCCCAGAGAAAGAAAAGAAAACATCATTACATGTTTTTTCTGATGCAAGCAAGCGAGCATATGCCACTTGCGTATTCATAAGAGTAGAGACCTCAGAAGGAATCAAGATCCAGTTAATCAATGCTAAAAGTCGAGTTGCACCTATTAAGGAATTGACCATACCCCGCCTTGAACTGTTATCTTGTCTTATTGGCGCTAGGTTGGCCAAAAATGTGCAAAACGATTTAAATTTACATGTAAATACCATATTTTGGTCAGATTCAACTACTGCTTTAGGTTGGATTAGAAGAAAACAAGAATGGGGTACATTTGTACATAATCGAGTATTAGAAATACGAAATCTGACCGAAGTTTGCAATTGGAGACATGTACCTGGAAATTTGAATCCCGCGGACCTCCCGTCTAGAGGATGTTCTTTTGAACAACTACAGAAATCGAGATGGTGGGAGGGTCCGAGTTGGCTTTATTTACATGAAAATGAATGGCCTCAAATAGAAGATGACCCAAACGAAGAACTCATAAACAGCGAAAAAAGAAAGACAATCCTAAATCTTTTAGATAAAAAAGAAGATAATTTCAGTCGATTTTATCAGTATTTTTCCTCTTACAAGAAAACAGTTAGAACCATTGCCTGGATATATAGATTTTATCATAATTCGAAGACTACAGAGAAAATATCCGAATTGGATATTTCAGTTGAAGAATTTTCGAAAGCAGAAAATGTACTTCTACGATTAGTACAACAAGAATCTTTTTCAGGGAGAACAGATCCAAAATTAAGAAATTTAAGGCCTGTCGAAGATAAAGCGGGTCTCTTAAGAGTAAAGACCAATATAATTCAAAGAAACGACAGTGAAAACTTCAGATATCCTGTAATCTTACCTTACAAGCATCCCGTCGTCCAAAGATTGGTATTCGAGAAGCATTTAGAAAATCAGCACGCTGGAGTCAGCACTCTAATGACACTACTTAGAGAAAATTTTTGGATAATGAAGTCTAGAAAATCCATTAGAAATTCAATAAGAAAATGCGTGATTTGCAGAAAACTTCAGACTTCCAAAATAGATGTTGAACCTGGAGTACCACCCGAAGACAGAGTACGAGAAGCAGCCATATTTGAAGTGGTAGGCGTAGATCTAGCCGGTCCTCTTCATCTTTCTGATGGATCGAAAGCGTGGATAGCCTTATTTACTTGCGCTGTCTACCGAGCCATACATCTTGAAGCCATTACGTCTCTGTCTACAGAAAGTTTTATCCAGTCTCTCAGAAGGTTCATAGCAAGGCGAGGCAGACCCTACATCATCTATTCAGACAACGGGAAGAACTTCCTTGGAACCAGCAATGCTCTCTCGAGTGTAGATTGGGAAACCATCTGCAAGGTAGCTTCCACCCAGAAGATCAGATGGAAATTCAACCCTCCTGCATCGCCGTGGTGGGGAGGTTGGTGGGAGAGGCTTGTTGGAATGGTTAAAGGAATCCTGAAAAGAAACTTAGGTCGTGCATCTTTGAATTACGAAGAACTTTACACCATGCTATGTGACTGTGAACAAGTGATTAATTCACGGCCTATAACCTATGTTTCCGAAGATAACACAGATCCTTTACCTTTAACCCCAATGATGTTCCTAAGAGAACTACCAACATCAGGAGTACCTGACCTAGATGCTTTGGATTCTAAAGATCTTAACCGCAGAGCCAGATATAGACAAATAATCAGAGAAAACCTAAGAAACAGATTCAGAGCTGAATATTTAGGACAATTACGCCAACATGCATCTAAGACCAAAACATTCAAACAATTGAAAGTCGGCGATGTTGTCCTATTAGAAGATTTCAACAGGAAACGTGTTCACTGGCCTTTGGCAAGAGTGATAGAAATTTACCCAGGCAAAGATAATGTGATACGTCTAGCTAAGGTGAAGACCGAAAATGGATTTTTTCTGCGTCCATTGCAAAGATTGTTTCCTTTAGAAATTGACAGTACCGAACTTAAGAATCACCCCACTTTACATAGGTCTCTCCAAGAAAATTTAAGTCCTTCGACTTCCGAAAACAAGAACCTCTCACAGAAATAAATAAAATTATCTGGTAATTAATTTGTTTGTCTAAAATTATTATTCTGTTAATTCCATTGGATCATAAAAAATCAGTCTTTCAGAGAGCTTGTCTTTAAATAGAGGTGACGAGAAAAGCAAAATTTCGTGCATATTATATGCTACAGAAAAAAAGAAAAAGCAGTTTATTGTACAGTTGGTAACGAAAGTGTTACCAAGCGATGTTAACAAGCAATATATTAAATACATTTTATTTAGAGAAAAAAAAGCCTAATAATTATATATATATATATATATAAAAAAAACTCTATATGTCTTTATACTTTTTAAGATGTCAGATAATCAGAATCAGGTCATTGTTTTAATATATTTACCAAAAAAAAACATAAAAGTGTATTTATTGAAAAGAAATTTTCCAAAATGCATATAAATATTTAGAAACTTTTTACAGAATTATTTTAAAGAAAGAGAAAAATAAGTTTAGATTAATTAATAAATATAATTTGTGTTGTTGTTTAGATTGTTACATTTGGGCATAACAAAATGCAAAATATTTCCTTTTGTAAAAGTCCAGATTATTTTCAAAAATCATTTGTACAACTTTCAAATGAAGAAACTATCAAACAATCATCACTTTCCTATGCCTACTCTTTCTCCATAAAATCACCTGAAAATAAGATAACTTTTCTAGTGCTACATTTTAAATCAATTAACAAAATATTTACCCTTTTTGTCTGAAATAATAAAATTTAATGATGTTTATAAAAATGTTTTACAATAAATTGTTTCCAGTGGACACCTGCACATGTTGGTATTGAAGACAACGAGGAAGCAGACAAGCTGGCGAAGGAGGCGAGGGACCTAAACTCGGAAATTTGCAGCACTGTAACTTTAGGTGACGCTAAAGCAGTTGCTAGATACAGACTGAAAGAAAAACACATCAAAAAGGAACATCAACTGGCTTTGCAGCCAACATAGAATTTCGACTAAATCAATTTATGCATTTCGAATTAGGGTTGATTAAATTTATAATCTCGGATTAAGGATTTCGAACGAGTTTATTTAAATTCAAATTTGCAACTTTTACTTAAACACAAATCAGGATATAATTAAATGAGAATAAGTTTAAATCTACTTACCCCTCTGCCAGAATTCCGAAGATTAACGACAAACCACACCACACAATTAGAAGACTATATTCCATATTTTGAAGAATCGTTTATTGGACTTGAATAATTAATTACGAATTTTATTATATTTAAGAATAATGACTGGAACTATAATGTGTACGATTAGAATATTTAATAGTTCTGAGTTTATTTAATGTTGAGATACCTCGTACCTCGTCCGGATTCAAAAAGCGACTGACACAAAACTGCGCAGCGCCGTTCTAAAACAGTTCCTATGTGCGCACCTTCTCCTTCTCCTCCTCCCCGACATCCTCCGGGGGGGGCAGAGCCTGATTACCACCTGTTGGGGCCCAAGGCCAAGGACGATTTTGGTGCCCCCCCCCCCCCCCTCTTGAACAAATTAAAGGTTTTTTTTTTTTTTTTTTTTTAAATCTAATTTGTGCACAAAGTTTGACTGCTGGTAAAAAAGCTAAAGCATCACCTTCTTAAGAAATTAGTTTTAACTTCTTTTGCAGCGAGACTTCAAATTATTATTATTATTATTGGTGCAGGGGTAATCTTTCTTCTATGACTGTTGGAATCCACTTGCATAGAAATGTAATTTTTTACAAGGTATTCTTTATAATACTGTTTTCTTTTTTAATCCTAATCTACCTCATTCATACCATACGAAGTCAGCGGTTATGTAAATATGAACACATGACCAAATACTACTGAAAATGTAAAGATATTTTCCATTAGGATGCTACAAAGTTCTTTAATTTGTATTATATAACTGTAAGTCTGTCAGTGAAATTTTCTCTAGATTTTTAGATCCTCCGTAAAAAGTTATATCCATTCAACCGATCACCACGAAAACTGGTATATTTCATAATCTAGCTAATGTTGTATTTTTTAATTTAATCGGATAATTGGTTAAAAGATATTAAAAAATCCCTACTTTCAACTAAAGATTATTATCGTTAGTTAACTTTTGGTTAATTTTTTTTTAAGGAAATCTTTTTCAAAAATAGCTTTTTAAATTTAAAAATTATTTTGGTGCCTCTAGATAGAGGTGCCCTAGGCCGAGGCCTTGTCGGCCTGTGCGATAATCAGGCCCTGGGGGGGGGGGGGGGCTGAGCATGGCAGACTGGCAATCCGATTCACCGGTCTTATGATGACTCCAGATGGTGTCTTCAGACTCACAACTCGAATGATGCCATCCTCACCAGGATGGACTTCCAGAATTCGGGCAAGGGTCCAGTGTGCTGGCTGAATTGAGGGTTCTAAGACCAGGACTAGCTGACCAGGTTGCAGATGTGTATTGCCGCTCGTCCACTTTTCTCTTGATTGGAGTGACGTCAAATAAGACTTGGCCCATATACTCCAAAATTGCTTCTTGATCTGCTGGACGAGTTTCCACCTGGAAGAAAAACTGGTACACAATGGATTAGTTTGGTTAAAAGAGTGTTCAGGAAGCTGGAGAAGCGGAGCCCCAATTAAGAAATGTCCTGGTGTAAGCACTAAGAAATTATGGGGCTCGGTGGAAAGTGGGACTAAGGGGCGAGAATTTAAGCAGGCTTCAATGTTAGTTAGAATCGTAGCACACTCCTCAAACGATAGGCAACTGCCTTTACATGCTTTAATTAAATGGCGTTTGGCCAATTTAACGGAAGATTCCCATAGGCCGCCAAAGTTAGGCCCGTAAGGTGGCATAAAATGCCAATGAATTTGTCTAGTTGTGGCAAAGTCTTGGATAGTATTGGTTTTTGAAAGCTTTACTAGCCCTTTTAAATGGGCATTGGCACCCACAAAATTGCGTCCGTTGTCAGAATAAATGTCAGTAGGATAGCCTCGACGCGCTATGAATCTTTGTAGGGCATATAAAAAATGTTCAGTTGATAAGTTCGTGACTAATTCGAGATGAATTGCCTTGGTGCTCATGCAGATGAATAGACAAATATAGGACTTAAATTTTGTTTTTGTTCGTTTATGTTCACACTTTGTTTGAATAGGGCCTGCATAATCAAGGCCAACATGTTGAAATGGTCTACAAGGGTTGACTCTTGCACTAGGAAGGTCACCCATCATTTGTTGAATGGGGGTCGGTTGGACTTTGGCACACGTGACACATTTACGAAGCTCTTTTTTCACAGTGGATCTACCATCAGGAATCCAGTAAGACTGGCGAATGAGATTTAATACTAGGTCGACACCTCCATGAAGACTATACGTGTGAAAATGTCTTATTAATGTCGATGTAAAAGGGTGATTTTTAGGTATGAGTATTGGATGTTTAGTATCATAGGGCAGAGTGATGTTTTTATCAATTCGACCTCCCACTCTCAATAGATTTTCGGAATCAAGAAATACATGGAGATTTTTTAATTTACTGCTGTTTGCCACGGGTTGGCCGCGCTGCAAAAGGGCGATTTCTGAAGCAAAGGACCTTTGTTGGACGAATTTAATAACAATTTTTCTAGCTTCTGAAATTTCTTGTACTGAGACTGGTCCTTTCAATTTTGTAGCATTTCTAATATTATTTATAAATCGCTTCATAAATGCAATTACACGAAAAAGTTTATTACTTGATGAAAATTTTGAAACCAAATCCTCTATAACGGATTCTTGCTTTGGAATTGACTCTATTAGTCCAGGAATTCCCACAATTGTACATGGGACTGAGGTAGCAACCTTGGACTCATGATCTGAGACCGGAATCTTTGACCAATCAGGTCCAGACCACCACAAGTTAAAGTGGTGTAATTTGTCGGGTAACAGCCCACGGGTTGCACAGTCTGCTGGGTTAAGTTTGCTTGGTAAGTGATGCCATGATGTGGGGTCTGTGAGAGCCCTAATTTTGGTTACTCGGTGTAGGACATATGTGTTGCCCTTTAAGGGTGGATTTAAGATCCAACTACGGGCGATTGTTGAGTCTGTCCATAGGAGAATGTCCTCAACCTGATAATCCAGCGAGCTCTGGACGACTGCCAAAAGTTCCGAGAGTAATACAGCCGCGCATAGCTCCAACCTAGGCAAGGTAATGGGTTTTAAAGGAGCTACACGGGTTTTAGCTGCAATCAATTTTAAAGATGAGTTCTGACTTGGGCGTATATAAATTACGGCAGCATATGCCTTTGTTGACGCATCACAAAATCCCAGAATCTGGAAAATAGGTTCAGACTTCAGGTCTAAAAATCTGGGTACTGACATGGCCTTAAAGGAAGCAATTTTTTCATAAAATTCGTTCCACCTGGTTTGAATGTCTGGTGGTAAAGGATCATCCCAACCAAGTTTTAGCTTCCAAACATCTTGTAGAAGCAATTTTAAAAGAATAGTGGCAGGGGATAACAGACCCAAAGGGTCGAAGATGCGTGCAATTACGGACAATAATTGTCGTTTAGTTTTAACGTTTTCTTCTGTGTTGACGCCAACCTGCAGTGTATCCGATGTTAAATTCCAGTTTAGTCCTAAAATACGTTGGGATTGATCGGGGTTTAAGGATAATTCCTGATTTGTTGATTTTAAAGGTTCTGGGACCTGAACTAGAGCTTCCACATAATTTGAAGCCCATTTTCGCAGCTTGAAGCCCCCAGCATTAAATAATGCCTGAAGGTCTGTGACCAATGATTGAGCGGCTTCGATTGTTTCAGCACCTCCAAGGAAATCGTCCATATACAGGTTGTTGCGGGCAGCCTGCACAGCTACGGGAAAATTGGGTTCTTCATCGTTTAATAGCTGTAATATGGTACGCAGGGCTAAAAATGGAGCACAGGCTGTGCCATAAGTAACAGTGTTCAATTTATACACTCTGAGTGGATCTGAAACATTGGCCCTCCAAAATATTCTTTGAAAGTCTGTATCAGGCTCTGCGACTAGAACTTGCCTAAACATTTTCTCGATATCACTCGTGTTGCGCCTGCGCACTCTGTAAAGTTCGCTCCTTCGTTAAGGAGCTCAGTTAGTTTGTAACTCCGCTCAAGGGAGGCTGGCATCTTTCTTTACTCCCATTTTTAAAGTTTTAAATAAATGTAGTAGTGATGTTTAAATCACCTCTAGTTTGTCAAGTTTTTATTACAGTCCACTATTTAAGTATTCAGAATGTTCTTATATAGTTTTAATTCTCTGATCTAACATTTTTTGGTCCGTGCGACCACAGCGTAACCAGCATATTTCGTTTTCATAAAGAAAACAAAAATGGCTTTAACCGCATTAAATAGAAAAAAAGGGAATATCAAATCCCAATTCACAAAGTTACTCAACATTCCTAATGACGAATTAACCACAAAAGGTGAAATAACTTCGAGAATATCAATTTTAGAAAAACTTCAAAATAGATTTGAAGATTTAAAAATGGAATACTATCAAGTGGCAAAGGATGATGAGTTTCCTACAATAGAAGAAGAGTTAAGTGAGCTAGATTCTCAATTTCAAGAATTAGAGGTAAGATTCAATACCTTACTAATTAACTGTAGTGACAATATGAATAATATAAACTCAAATAATAGCTCGTTAGGAGCGGAAAGAAACATTGTTCCAAATCATACTATGCATTTACCCCAAATACCGTTACCTGTATTTTCAGGAAAATTAGAAGAATGGAATACATTTAAAACGCAGTTTCTAAATTTAATGAATGATAATCCTTTATTGACTGCAAATCAAAAGCTCTTTTATTTGCGCGCTGCGTTGAAAGGCGAAGCAAAAACAGTAGAAACCAATGATGATACTTACGATTCTCTGTTAAAAACATTAGAACAACGGTTTGAAAATAAAAGAGCTATAATAGATGCTCATATTAAAACAATTATTAATTATGAAAAAATAACTCATGAATCTGGTAAAGAATTACGAAAATTATTGGATTGTATTTTAAAGAATTTAAGAGCGTTAAAAGTATTGAAATATGAACGCGATAATCTTTCTAATATTATGTTATTAAACATTGTTTTGCAAAAGTTGGATCGAGAAACTCGCAAAAATTACGAACTTACATTAAAGAACAACGACGTTCCTGACTTTGATCAGTTTCTAGAATTCCTAGAAAAACAGTGTTCAGTTTTAGACAGTGTAAATCGAAATTTACCGCTTAAGTCCTCAAAATATACTACTGATAAGTCTGGTTATCCCAGAAGTTTAGTTGTAAAAACCCAAGGAAATAATTCTAACTTGTGTATGTTATGTAAAAATAATTCTCACACGCTATATAAATGCGATATATTTCTTAATTTTACAACAGAAAAACGATATGAATTTATTCGAAAAAATAATCTTTGTTTAAATTGCTTCGGATTCCATAAAATAGCTAAATGCAATTCTAAGTATGCATGCAGTAAATGTGGCTCCAGACATCACTCATTACTTCATAAAGACAAAGATTTATTACTTCCGTTATCAAAAGAGAGTGCAACCCCCCCATCAAGCTATGATAATAGCGATCGTCTGCTTGAAAAGGCAGGTGCATCGGCTGAAGGCAATGAGTCGGCGCCGATTACTTGTTTTGTTTCTGAAAATAAAAGAGTTATATTAGCGACGGCCACAGTATTTGTGTTAGATGAATACGGGTTTTATCACCCAGCTACTGCAATTCTTGATAGCGCTTCACAGTCTAATATTGCAACAGCAAAATTTGTAAATAAGTTAGGACTGAAAAAAGAAAAAATAAACATTCCTCTTTCGGCGTTGTCAGGAATTCCGATAAATATAAAAACAAAAACACAAGCACTGATAAAAAATGAGAATAATTCGTTTTCAGCTAATCTGGAATTTTTGATTGTTCCAAAAATTATTGATGCGTTACCAATAAACTATTCTAATACATTAAAATTAAATATTCCAAAGGGAATAAAACTGGCCGATCAAACACTTTTCAAAAATAACAACAATGTTGATTTACTGATTGGGGCCGAAATATTTTTTGAATTAATGTTAACCAATAAAATCAAAATTCCTGAAACGGGTGCAATTTTACAGGATACTGTGTTTGGATATGTGCTTAGTGGAGCTGTTAAAGGCACTCCACATCCATTGTATTGCGCTATGATTTCCCAGTCAGATAACTCCAATTTAGAAAATATTATGAAAAGATTTTGGGAGATTGAAAATATACTAGATTCACCTAGTTTGAGAAATAAGGAAGAGATAGAGTGTGAAAAGCAGTTCGTGAAAACATATCGCAGAGATGATAACGGGAAGTACATAGTGAACTTACCAATGAAAAATAATTCTGAATTGGGAGATTCTTTCCATTCGTCCAAGCAAAAGTTAAATAATTTATACAGACAATTAAATAGAAATCCCAATATTTCTGAATTGTATGTAAATTTTTTGAATGAATATGAACAGTTAGGCCACATGCGAGAATTAAATGATAATGAAATAAACACTGTTAAATATTTTCTTCCACATCACGCTGTACTTAAACCTGATAGCAGTACTACAAAATTAAGGGTTGTATTCAACGCCAGTTCACCCACTACTAATGGGTTATCATTAAATGATTGTTTATTAAATGGAGGTGTAGTACAAGAAGATTTGTGTGCCATTTTATTACGTTTTCGTACGCACAAAATAGTTTTCACTGCGGATGTTAAAAAAATGTATAGACAGATATGGGTTAATCCTGAACAATGTAATTGGCAATGTATTCTTTGGAATAAAACCCCTAAGGAAAAGCCTAAAATTTATAAATTATTAACTGTAACATACGGCACAAAATGTGCTCCTTACTTGGCCACTCGTGTACTAAAACAAATCGCTAGTGATGAAGGGGCTAATTATCCGTTAGCTTCTGCCGCCACACTTAAGGATTTTTACGTTGACGACATTCTAACGGGAACTGATGAAGTGTCGTCTGCTCTGGAACTCCAGAAACAGTTGGTGTTAATGTTATCGGCTGGTGGACTAGAGTTGCATAAATGGGTTTCAAATGCCAGAGAATTATTAGAACAAGTCCCTTACAGTGAGCAAGACTATCACTTCGAAAAAAATGATAAAACTTCGGTGAAAACACTAGGGCTAAAATGGAATCCCAAAGATGATAATTTCAGTTTCACGGTATCATCAGATTATTCTAATACAATCACCAAACGTGGTGTTCTGAAAGAGATCGCTAGACTCTTTGACCCATTGGGTCTAGTAGGACCAGTGATAGTACAGGCTAAAATATTTCTACAAAAATTATGGCTTTTGAAAATTGATTGGGATCAGGAACTTCCAACACAAGAGAAAAACAAATGGATAAAATTCCGAAATGCTCTAAACGAGCTTAAAGATATTACGATCCCACGTTTCGTGTTCTCAAACTCTAATTGTCATGAACTGCAGCTCCACGGCTTTTCGGACGCGTCACAAGAGGCATATGGCGCAGTGGTTTATTTACGTGTGATAACTAGTTCAAACGATGTACATGTGAGCTTATTGTGTAGTAAGTCCCGAGTTTCTCCTCTTAAAGTATTGACTATACCTCGCCTTGAACTTTGTGCAGCTGAATTATTATCTAAACTAATATCAAAGGTAATCACATCATTAAATATACAATTAAGCTCGGTATATCTGTACACCGATTCAAAAATCGTTTTGTCATGGATCAACTCATCACCCCATGTGCTCAAGGTTTTTGTGTCTAATCGAATATCTCGAATCCAGGAACTCACGAAGAATTTTTGTTGGAGGCATGTTAAGTTATCCGAAAATCCAGCTGATCTTGTTTCACGAGGAAGCCCTCCTCATCAACTTTCTGAGTTCTGGTTCAATGGACCAGATTTTCTTCATCATGAGCCTATACAACTTTCGAATAATGACATTACGGATTCTAGTGATGACTGTTTAGCTGAAGTAAAACCAACGCAACTGTCGTTGGTGACAGTGAAAGAAACATTTTTAGTTAATCTTCTTTCCATTACTAATGATTTTTGTAAATTAATTCGTATTTTGAGTTTCATTTTTAGGTTTTTTAACAATGCCAAGAGTCCATCTTCGAAGACACGCGGACCCATCACTCTTCAGGAACTGAGTAAAAGTAAGTTAATTTTAGCTAAATTTGTTCAAGAAGAAGAATTTAAAGAAGACGTTCAAAATTTGAAAAAAGGAATTCCTGCAACAGGTAAAATTCGAAATTTAAATCCATTTTTAGATGAATTTAATGTCATTAGAGTGGGAGGTCGATTGAGTAATTCTAATGTTAGTCACAATCGAAAATTTCCTATTGTACTGCCGGCGAAACATAAATTTACGGATATGATACTTGTACACTTTCATAAAAAGTACTTACATATTGGTCCGCAGAATTTACTTTATACTGTTCGTGGGGAGTTTTGGCCCTTAAGAGGGAGATCAAATTGCCGTAAAATTGTGCATAATTGTGTAATTTGTTTTAAGGCCAAACCTGTAACTGCTGAACAAATCATGGGCAATCTGCCCAAGGAAAGGGTTAATTTTAATTTCCCGTTTAATTGTACAGGGGTGGATTTCTGCGGCCCATTTTTTATAAAATATCGGGGTCAGCGAAAGGGAATTTTTCATAAGGTCTATGTTTGCATTTTTGTTTGTATGGTCACAAAGGCTGTTCATTTAGAGCTTGTTTGTGATCTTACTTCTGAAGCATTCATCGCCACCCTCAAACGTTTTTTCGCTAGACGAGGAAAATCACAAAAATTGTTTAGTGATAATGCAAGGAATTTCTTGGGTGCAAATTTGGAATTACGCCGCTTGCATAATTTGCTCAATAAACCGGATAGTGAACTCACAAATTTTCTTTCTTCTGAATCCATTGAATGGAATTTTCTCCCACCTAGAGCACCCAACTTTGGTGGCCTGTGGGAGGCTGCGGTCAAGTCTTTTAAATATCACTTTAAACGTGTTGCAGGTAACTATAAATTAACTTACGAACAGTTGTTAACCATAATTTGTCAAATAGAAAGTATTTTAAATTCACGCCCATTGACTCCTTTATCGGAGGATACTGATGACTTGCAGGTGTTAACTCCTGCACACTTTCTAGTTGGTCGACCTCTCACGGCGATTCCAGAACCTAGTATGACCCACATTTTCGATAACAGATTAACTCTTTGGCAAAAAACTACAAAACTATCACAGCGTATTTGGAAGGGTTGGCAAAATAATTATTTGAGTACTCTCCAGCAGAGACACAAATGGATGATAGCAAAAAATAATATTAAAATCGGTGATATGGTTGTTATTAAGGAAGATAATCTTCCTGTTGGAAAATGGATTCTTGGCAGAATAGTTAATGTTTTTTATGGAGGGGACTCGAAAGTCCGTGTCCTTAATGTTAAAACTAAACACGGAACCTTTAAAAGATCCATTGGCAAAATAGCAGTATTGCCTATTGAAAATTAAAATATGCATTGTTGAATTATTATAGTGTTTTACTATTTTCTTGCTTTATTTTCTTATAAGGGATAAATTTTAATTTAAACTAAATCATCAAAATATTAACTTCATTTTACTGTTTATATTCTGTTGAAAAAAAATGACAATTTATATTATGGACATTTGTTTTATTCTTGTTTAGATATGAAAAATGGTATATTATAAAAAATATATTAAATAAATATATTCTAAAAAAAAAAAAAAACTATTAAAAATTGAGAAAGAAATAATACTGAATTTTCTTAATATTGCTGTATAAGTTTTCCTTTGGTTTTATTTACTTTCCTTGCATATATAGATTGTTTCATGTATAAGTTAAAATTGTGTTAATTATTGTTTTATTTTCAATGTGATTAATCTATAATTCAGTTTGTATTTCCAACATATGTTTCTATGGTTATGTCTCATGTGTAATTTTGTGTAACTTTTTGAAATTTGCATTTCAACGCCGGGCGGTATGTTGCGCCTGCGCACTCTGTAAAGTTCGCTCCTTCGTTAAGGAGCTCAGTTAGTTTGTAACTCCGCTCAAGGGAGGCTGGCATCTTTCTTTACTCCCATTTTTAAAGTTTTAAATAAATGTAGTAGTGATGTTTAAATCACCTCTAGTTTGTCAAGTTTTTATTACAGTCCACTATTTAAGTATTCAGAATGTTCTTATATAGTTTTAATTCTCTGATCTAACAACTCGAGAGGGCGACTTTATTTAAACGAAATCTAATTAGATTGCTAAAAATACTGGATTGGAGTTTTGGCCCTTTGTGCAAATTGGAGTTCAGGGATTTGCCATTTGTAGTTAAGGCCGACGCATTGAACACTACCCGTAGTTTTGTAGTGCTACTATTTTCATTTATAACTCCATGATGGGGCATATAATAATTGGGTTGGCGATTAAGCTCTTCAGCCCTTAGTAAAGTCATATGACCTAGATCGGAGTACTCACACATAAACTGAGCATACTCCTTTTTTAGGTTGGGATTCTGCGCAAATCGATTTTCCAGTTTCTTAAACATTTTTAGTGCACAGTTGGCACTTTCCCCCAAATCTATCTCATCATGGAGGGGTAATTTTACAACATAGCGACCTTCGGGGTTGCGCTTGGTGGAAGATTTATATAGTTCCTCTGCCGGATCGGCTTCGGTGTCACTCTTAGAAGATATTATGGGCTGATTGTCAAAAAAATCGTTCAAGTTAAGGCAGTGTAACGATGAGCTATATGTTGATTCTGGTTCCATTCCATCCCTTGAGAGGGGGCCACTGAGTAAATATCCAAGTGAACTGGGAATGGCAGATGGTTCTCCTGGCCTTCCCGATATCGGTGTGCCACAAATTAGTGACGCAAAAATATCTGCACCTAATAAAACTTCGATGGGTTGTTGCTTGAAGAAATTCATATCCGCTAATTGAAGATTGTTTGTATGTGGCCAAGACGTCGTTTGCACCCGGAAATTCGGCAGAGGGGCAGTAACCCTATTTACTACTAGCGCTTTTAAGTTCCTATACTCGTTAGCGAAATATGGCGAGAATGAGAATTCCGTAAAATTTAAAACAGTTTCTGCGGAAAGACCGTTTATGCCTATAAGTCGATGAGAAGTGCCAAACAAAGGCAAATTTAGCTTCTCAACGCAGTCCTTAGTTATGAGACTATTTTGTGAGGCACTATCAACTAACGCCCGACATTGAATAATTTTACCGTTAGGTGACCTAACCTTTATAAGGGCAGTAGCCAATAGCACTTTTTGGTTATTAAAATTTGCATTAGATTGTGAACTGTTGGCCACCGACGTAGCAACAAGGCCGCCTCCCTGATCTGCAGAATTCTGTGCATAAATGTGCAGAAGAGTGTGATGTGAACCTGCACATACTTTACATTTAATATTAATTCTACATTGACGCACTTGATGATTAGTTCGCAAACAATTTTCACACAGTGATTTTGATTTAACTAAGTCCCATCGCTCTTGAACACTAATTCGATTGAATTTGGGACATTTAAACAATTGATGTACTTGAGAACAGGCGACGCATTTATTTTCTTTGACTAGTATTGAATTATTGACACAAGATTTTTTTACACTACTACCTTCTACTGGCTTCTTAAACATTCCTGGTTTATTTTCAAGCTTTGTTTGACTCGAAGCTTCCCTCTCAATGAATGTACGAAACGAATTTAAATCGGGAATAGTTTGCGTATTCTCTAGACTGAGCTCCCACCTATGCCTAACGGATGAGTCCAATTTTGAAATCATGAAATTTATAAGAATAAGATCGCTAAGAGGATTAGATTCCAATCCGAGGGTCGATAAATTTCGCACCGCTTCGTTACAAGTATCTATTAAATTGAAAAACGATTTAGGATCATCCGCTTTGTTTACTTTTACTGAAAAGATTTTATTTATTTGAGTTATAGCTAATTGACGTTTATTTTCGTAGCGCTGAGTAAGAATTTCCCAACAGTGTTTAAGATTTTCCGATTGTAACGAAAATCCACGAATAAGTTTTGATGCACTACCTCTTACACACGATTGGAGGTATTGTAGCTTTTCAACCTCACTAAGGCTGTCATTATCCAGAATAGATGATTTAAATAAATTTTTAAATGATAACCAAGATTCATTATCCCCGTAAAAATAAGGAATTTCAAGTTTAGGAAGACTAATATGCGAATTAACAGAAGTCCCGGGTTTGGTACATGCATCATTATTTACATTTGGAGTATTTGATGGCGATTTACTCTCTAATACAACGGATAATTCTAACAGAGTGTCCCTATTCTTTAACACCTCTTCAGAGTTTTCATCGTTTTCCTCTTCGGAAAAATTTGTAACTATATCCTCGAATTTAACCTCCAGTGCATTTACCTTATCTTTTAAGATTTTTAATCTGGCTTGATCGCCTTTATCACAATCATTGACCTTCGATTTTATAAATTCTATTTCTCTAATTACATTTTCAAATTTTATCACTTCATTAGATTTTGGGAACAACGCACTCTGTTCATCGTTATTCGCCCTTGTTTTTCCCTTTCTACCCATCTTATGAGCAAACTAATTACACACAATTAAATTTAAATATGAATTAATCGATTGAATTAAATTATTATTCTGCAGATCAGGAAGTAAAACAAAACAAAAAATATAAGAACAAATGAAAAGAAACACACATAATAGAATAGTTCCTTTTTTTTTTTTTTTTTTTTTTTTTTACTGAAATAAATAAACTAATAAAATATTAAATGCACCCTTTTCATTCTCATACTCTCATTTATTCAACAATTACTTAACATGAAAGTTTATTTCTGAAATTCCAAACCAAAACTTTCGGTTTGAAACCCAAACTATTTTGAATTACGTTTTCTCTCAAAACAAAACTTTTAAGTATGCATGAAAACGAAACTACTTTGAATTACGTTTTATATCAAAACAATTTAACTTTGTATTAATGATTTATTTCCACAAATTAATTTTAATTTACTTTAAAGTTCTTATACAGATAATTTAATCCTACGTAAACAAAAGAATTTTTCAATTTACAAAAAAAATTTTTTTTTTTAAATTTAACGAATTAAGATTAATTATCTAATTAATAGGTAATTAAGCCTCCGTGAATCGACGGACCACTATGGCTTTGCAGCCAACATAGAATTTCGACTAAATCAATTTATGCATTTCGAATTAGGGTTGATTAAATTTATAATCTCGGATTAAGGATTTCGAACGAGTTTATTTAAATTCAAATTTGCAACTTTTACTTAAACACAAATCAGGATATAATTAAATGAGAATAAGTTTAAATCTACTTACCCCTCTGCCAGAATTCCGAAGATTAACGACAAACCACACCACACAATTAGAAGACTATATTCCATATTTTGAAGAATCGTTTATTGGACTTGAATAATTAATTACGAATTTTATTATATTTAAGAATAATGACTGGAACTATAATGTGTACGATTAGAATATTTAATAGTTCTGAGTTTATTTAATGTTGAGATACCTCGTACCTCGTCCGGATTCAAAAAGCGACTGACACAAAACTGCGCAGCGCCGTTCTAAAACAGTTCCTATGTGCGCACCTTCTCCTTCTCCTCGTCCCCGACATCAACTATGTGTGTTATCAATGCAGACAGGATGATTACCAAGACAATCTCCAGACTTAGAACCCAACACTTTGGTGGAATGACAATAAATACAGATGGCACCAGAACTTACAAATCATGTAGGAACTGCCTGGAGGAGGAACTCACCTCAGAACACATTTTCAACTGCCCGACCATCATAAGAAGCTTACATGCCTTTGACGAATTTCCCTTTCAGGGAAATCTCTACAGTGACAATATTGTGGACATTGCCAAGGCCGTGATTTTGGCACATGGAATGATTTGATTTGACTTCAGTTGGACACGACACCAACCAACCAACAATAAATTGTATCAATTCTCGTCTTTGAATATAATTAGAATTCCATTAAAAAAAAAAAAAAAATTCAAATTAATATGAATTATATTTATTATAAGAGCTTAAAGTTATTAGTGTATGTTCTGTGTCCACCTTTTGAGAACTGCCCGTAAACAGGCCCCGACTTACGGCAGGGCATACGGGGCAAATGCCCTGGGCCCCCCTTCTGGAAGGGCCCCCCCTACAGGCGAATACAGAAATTCTGCAACCTAAAGACCTCTTATGCCACTGCAAGGGGGCCCCCCAGAATAGGCTTGCCCCGGGGCTGCAGGTAGTCTAAGTCGGGCCCTGCCCGTAAACCTACATAAATTGAGGTTGAGGCCCATATCTCTCATGCTTCTGGCTCTTATGCTTTTGTTTCATAGTATGGCCTTGCATTGCCTCAATTTTGCATAAAGTGGTAAAAAAGTCAAATATAAGAATTTAAGACTCTTCTACTTTTTACTACTTTCTATCACCAAGTCATTATTCTGTGGAGGGATTTTTTTTATTTTTTTTTACATGAATACTCATTACCTAATGTATATTTTTTAAATTCAGTTTTCACATTTAGAATATTTACAACTGTTAAATAAGTTCTTTATATATAATTTTGAATGCTTATTTTAAAGTTATAAAGTGTAAAAAAAATACATTTAGTTGATAACTAACTTCTAAATAAAATATTAAAAAGAAAACTGATTCTGAAAAATCATTAGATAATGAGTAACAAATTTTCCTATAGACTGACATGGGATTTCTCTGAACATGAAGACTGGGAAAGTGACCAAAAATAAAACATGCTCAATCACAAAAGTGCAAAGATGAAATCTGGCTACGATCAATGTTTATCTCAAATAAAACAATTGTATTTAGTATAAAATGTTTACATTATAAGTTAAATAATGAAAATATTTAAAATTCATTACACAAAACTCTTTTTCCTGAATTAACTCTAAATTACTCAATTTCAGTAAAATCTGAGCTGAAGCAAAACCTTTCAAAAGTCTTTAAATCCATATTAAGTTATAGAATTTCACTTAAATCTGAGCCAAAAACTAAACACTTTAAATTGTAGAAACCCTTTCAAAAAGATCTAATTCCACTCAAATCTGAGCCGAGAAGAAAGCATTTGAAATTATTGAAATCCTTTCAAAAGGATCTAATTCCACTCAAATCTGAGCCGAGAAGAAAGCACTTGAAATTGTTGAAATCCTTTCAAAAATATCCAATTCCACTCAAAATTGATTTGTTTCAATTAGCTCAAATTTGAGCTGCTTAAAGTGGCTCAATGTTTTGAGTGGATTTCACTCAATGTGAGAAGTTGCCTTTCAAGATGTCGATTGAGTGAAAAATGGCTCAATTTAAGTGAATTTTCCCTTTCCATCTTTAGAGAGTACTTTGTCAAGGCGTTGAAAGTTGATATTAGCTAAAAATATTTATACTCTTCTTATGCTTCTACATGACTCCTTCAACAAAGTGCAGCATAATGTCTTTCTTTGTTCATAGTACCCCATAACTGACTATGGGCAGTCCTATGGGCTCAGATTATTTAAAGTGTAATAGCGTCTAAACGCCTTATTCATATGAACTGAAAATTTATATATATGTATTGATTACTATTGCATGAACAGTATAGATTTTGGCGAATTTAGCATTTATAACTTTTTACAGGGACACAATGAAAAATTCCTTATCATTATGCCTTGTGGGCTCAAATTATTTGAGGGGTAATAGTGTCAAATATACACACTATATGCATAAAAATACTCAAACATCCTATTATAATTTTCTCAATTGTATATTTAACGATTTCTCTTACTTTCTTTAAACAACCATTAATTTAATCATCAGCATATATGCTCATCACTGACTAACTCTGTCACGCTTAAAAAGGCTAAGAGATTTCCTTGGACTCTGTCTGTGTGTGAACGCAAGTTGCCACCTAATTTTCTTGCTTTAGTTAATTTTAAAAATCTAACTGTCCGATCGGTAAGCTGTTTAATCCGACGAATTCAGAAAAATTGCCCCTTTCATTTGGTATCTTATTTGTAACGAATTTTTGATTAGATTTTTAAAGTGAATTAAAATATGAAAATAGACATAGCTTTAAAATAGACATTTAAATTTTTCATTGTTGCCATTTTTTTTTCAGCATAAAATAAAATATGCTTTCACGTGGAAAAAAAAAATATATATATAAAATATTAAATCTGCTCATGCATATGAAAAAATGACGACTGTAAAATTATAATAATAATTTTAAACTAGCAAACCCATGTGAAATTTTTGCACTTTACTTCTTTTCTTATTTACCTTTAAAATTTGAAACTCATAAATATTATACTAATTTCCCCGCCTAATTAAGATTTTAATTTACCAGAAGCCAAATTATTATTAAAACCAAATTAATATTGTGCAATAGTGAAATCAAAATCAGCCAAAGAAAGGTTTCAAAATAAAATTCATGGTTGACGGCCCATTTTTTCATATTTCCGCAAACAGTGCAGTTTTAGTATAGGACTCCCATGACACCTTTTAAATTTTTGCCGCTTTGTTACTTGCTTAATCACGCCTTACAACTAACTAGTTACTTAATGTTAGTCGAGTGGAGTCACTCCAAAATTTTTATGCTGAAGTGTCGTACTAAATTATTGGAATCTGACACAATTGTTGCATTTTTTTTCTACATTTCACTGTATTAACCTATAAAAATTTATGGGTCCGTCTAAATGTCACATTTGGGATCTGTGATAAAAAGGCAATTTCAATAGTCTTGCTAGATCGCTGAACTGATCAAGCTTCGTCTTCTACTGCTGAATCACATGAAGTTATAAGGTCCTCATTAAATCGGACGTAGTCTCTGTCTCTTGCATCTCCAAAGCTACTGGGGATATGGGAAAAACCTTTGAGAGTTTTAGAGATTTCATATGACTCCTATAGAAAGCCTACACTTGTGGTCGAAAATTTGAACACCATCTGAAACATGTGTACATTTTTGCCAGTGTAAAACTTGTCATCTTCTTTGGTGTCATAAAGTGTTGCTATTTTTGTCTTTATTTTCTTTGCTTATGTTGATTTTAGCTTGGGCATTTTCAATTCTCTAGTGCAATGTATTCTAAATGCTCTTTTAGTCCATTACTCTTCCTATAAATTTGTCACGGTAGTAGTCCTCGCCTCGTATGTCATCACCCTCTTTATCGAGGCACCCTAGTCATTAGCGATGTGGTGACATTACCACTTGGCCATGGAGGGTTCATCACAGCATAGGGTACATGGTACAACTTGCAGGTTGGTTCACAACTCTATTGGGCAATATTATTTCTTTAATTATGGCGAAATGCGATTTTCGGAAATGGTTTCCATGGATTCCAAACGTTAACAAATATTGCAAAAAATCCAGAACAACATCGTTATCGTTCAAAACGGCGTCAAAAGAAAATCGCCAAATAGGGTTGTCCTGCAACTTGTACCCAGCACGGGCACGAAGATGAAGAAGAGGAGTTAAAACGCCATGTTATGAAAACGATCTTAGTTACAAATTGAGTCTTCTATACTTGTAGAAATCCTTTAGTAAACCAAGGATTTCTAATACACGCTGATTCTCGCGCCATCTGTTTCCAACTTTCGAAAGCAGCATTCATTTTAAACCTTTAAAGAATTTAAATAATTTGAATTATAATAGACTATTTAATAGACTATCATAAAACTCAAGTAGGAATATATGTATAATATTTTGCGAAATACTTTATTATCTTTCTTTCTTCTGCAAATTTTATTTAATAAAGTTTTCGATGTTATGAACAAATATCAGCTATTTCTTTTACATTTTCCCATTTATAAACGCTTTTATATTCATTTAATATATTATATATATATATATATTCCTTTAGAATGTAAGAACTTTAAATCTATAAAATCAATGCCTGTGAAAAATGAAAAAATATTAAGTGAAATAAACTCATTTGTATTAAGAAAAAAATTTCCTTACAAAATAATTTTTGTTATATAAGACATTTCCTCCCATCCCAAGCTAATTATGTTTCATTTGGAGGTAAAGATTTAGAAATTAAAACTTAATGACTGCACTTAAGCCTAGATGCCTTGCCTCTGTAGTGTAGTGGTCTTTTTACGGGTTCTAGCCCATATTTACGTGAGTTTAAAAGAAAACCACAGAAAACTCCGAACGGTTAAGTTGACGATCGCGATCTGAGATCACTTCCCATCAAGCAGTTTATTTTGAAAAACAAATTTAACTAATGAAATGTATGCCTAGTCTAGTATGCAATATGAAAGTGATTGCCAAAACGGCAGTAGAGCTTTATGTGGAGAATGGGGACTCAAAATGCTTTTGTCTGTATGTACGTCTCACGGTAGCGGCCGCAAAAACACTCTATTGACTTGCAATTTGTTACACATGTTCATGAGACGCACAGAATTAGCTGTATAGTTTTAGTTGTGTATTTTATTTGTAGTTCGTGTACAGGGGCACGCCAAAGTTTTTTTTTTTTTTTTTTTTTTTTTTTATCATTACGGCCTATGGGCAGAATTTGTGTGTATTGCAATAGCGAAAATCCCCCGTTTAACTTGCACATTGGCACACATGTTTAGGGGCTAGACAGAAATACCTGTATAATTTTTGGTGTGCTTATTGTTTATTCTCTGTGTATAGGGACACACCAAAGTTTCTCTTATCATTACAGCCTGTAGACAGATTTTCGTTTAAACGCATTTTAACATGGTTACCACTGCATTTAACAAAATGAAATTAATATACATTATTGAGATGCTTTAAGTATGCTTTCTGAAGAAAATGTGTGCTTAGACAATAATTAATGTACATATACAGGACCTTATAAAAGTCTTACGAGAGTGTCATGTAATCATCCAAATTATATCAAACTTCATTATGCTGCATTTAACGTGCTTGAATTAGAATACATTATTAAGATGCTTAAAGGCATATTTTTTCTAGACAAAAGGTATATATAGACTAAATAATGCATTTACAGGACCACACAAAAGAATTCCGATGACATGTAATCATCAAAATAATGTTAAATTTGGTTTAAATATGAATGACTTACATTGAATTAGTTGTATAGGTTTTATTGGTGTATATAATTACTGTGGCTCGTATACAGGTACACATAAAATAATTTCGTATTTTAACATGGTCACACTCCATTAAACATTATGAAATAAACATATGTTATTAAAATGTTCAAAGTATGGTTTCTGTAAAAAATAACAGACATAAAATTGGTAAACGTATCAATAACGTATTTGTTTATCTAGCGAGTTATATATATAATCATTTTTGATGAGATATGGAATTAAATAAAAATTGTCAGCTGGATAATGAGTGATGCAAATATGTCGTTGAGGCACCTGATCTGTAGATCCACTAGTAATGTGCATTAAGAATTATCTTCTAATTACTTTTTCCTGGTGTATCCGCGTTTGTAATGATCGATAGACGGCGCTTTGTGAACACTGCAGTTGTTAGTAAACATTAGCCACGTGTGTTCCAATAGTGTTCTTGTTATTCTACTTAATATTCGTACTATAATTTCTCCGCCATTACATTATGGAAAATTGATTGCTTTTGGAAAAAATACTTCAGTTTATTCAAAGTTCGATTCGGAAGTAGATTTTAAATGAAGTTGAACAAATATTAGTTTCAAATCGCATCTGATTAATTCTTTACTTCCATTAGCCGAAGCAACTGAAATTTTAAATTCGTCATTTGGAAATAAATGGAAGCTCAATTCTGGATTTCTTGATGCTTTGGATTTACACTGTGGCACACAAAAGTATGTGTTATCTTTTTTACCGTATTTATTCATTTTTATTCAATAAATATATGTGAAACTAAACATCGGCTAGCAATGGCGGCTATATGGAATTCGAATTAAACCATGTTTATTGTAATTTCACCGTAGCCCACCAGAGGGCGAGCATTTCATTACAATCGCGGATAGTTGCTTGAGGTTCTCTTTTTTTTCTGTATTTTTTTTTCTTTCTTTTCCCTTAAAAAAAAAAAAATAATAATAAATAAAATAAAAAATAAATAAATCTCTAATATTTTTTGAACAGTAGAAGTATATATATTTTTAACTTTATAAAATGAAGGAAATTTATAAATAAATAAATATATATATATATATATATTCTTTGTATAAATATTTACTTATTTACTATATAATATTACTATAATATTACTATATAATATTACTATATAATATTTAATTAATAATCGATTAAATTAATAATCATGGCCATTTAAGAATTTAAATTAACTTATAGTTTTTAATTACACAGAAAAACCTGAATGAGATAATTAGGAAAATACAAATTAATTTATGAAATGGAATTACTCATTATATAAAAAAAAAAAATATTATTTATTAACTATATGGTTTTGTTAAATGCAGTGCATAATAATGATCAAAATATTCAGAGATTTAATTAATTTTTTAATAATTAATTTAACAATTTATTAATAATATAGTTAATGACCATTTAATATTTCAGATTAGTATATAGCTTTTAAGTACATACAGGAATTCTAGAGTGACTCCACTCGACTTTTCGAACATTAAGTAATTAACGGTTATATAAATTTAAGTAATAGATGTCATTAAATAAACAAAAGAGAAAATTATAATGGGATGTTTGAGTGTTTTTACTTTTTTCTATATTTAATAGAAGAAAGTATTGGATTCGTAAAAATTTTCCACCTCGGGTTTTTGATGGATTTACACGTTTTGAGAGCTGTAGAACACGATTTGACTTAGAAAATGTCTGTCTGTGTGTGACAAAATTTTGTGGCAACTGTATCTCAGGAACTACTGCACAGAATTTCACACAAATTGGTATGTAGTTGCACCTTGACATAAATTAGTGCCTATCAACTTATGGTAAAAATTGTCTTACAGGTTGCGTTGCCATCCCACTTTTTCTAAATTTTTAACATGGTGATATAGGACAAAATTTTGTATAAATGTGCATAAAGAGAATTATTTTTTAGTAATCATTATGAAATTTATAAGAATTATTTATGACAGCGATAGTCAACTGGGAAATTTTTTTTTTGTGTGTAGGAGCCTCGTCAACCCCCCTGGGGGGAAGTCCCCCACTCTAGGGGAGTAAATTTTCAAGATGGGTATCTTTCAAAAGGTCTCGTCAATACCTTTAAAACCAATGGTTGAACTATAAATCTGCGATAATTTAAAACAAAGTTATCGACTTTTTTTTACTTTTTACGAAAAAAGAAAAAAATCGTAATTAAAAAAAAAAAAAAATTAACACAATTTAACCAAACTCTGTATTTAGTTGGCCCCTGCCATAAACTGGTGCTGATTATATTTGGGGATCAATCGCACAACAGGAGGAGCTGTGATCGTATTTTTTCTAAATTTTTAACATGGCAGTATAGGACAAAATTTCGTATAAAAGTACATAATGAGAGTTATTCTTAACCTGTGATTGTCAAATTAATACGAATTATTAATAATAGCAGTAGTTAATTAGGAAAAAAATTCTGTGCATTTGGGGGCATGGCTTCCCCGCCTGGGGGGAAGTACCCCACGGGGTGGGGTAAATTTCAAAGATGGGTATCTTTCGAAAGGTCTCGTCAATACCTTTAAAACGAATGGTTGAACAATAAATATGTGATAATTTAAAACAAAGTTATCGATTTTTTTTTTTACTTTTAACTAAAAAAAACTTACATTTTTTTTTTTTTCCAATATTGTTACTGAGTGAATTTGTATAGGAAAATATAGAAGAAAGTCTTGTGGTGGCCACAACATACTAGTTTCTCTTCATTATATGTTGTGCAGTTTAGCGCTATTGCCCTTGAAATAATTTGAGCCCATAGATCACAGTACCGGATCTACATTTTTAAAAGGGGGGTGCATACTTCGAATTTTCCGCCCTCTAAACAAAATTTTTTAACAAATAAAATACTGACACTTTTACATAATAATTTGTTTTAGTTATAAAATATACGTAAATCAAAAGGTTTATTTTCCTCGACTTTATTTCAGTTAAAATGTCATAATTGAGATTGTTGGCTATTTCACTCTGTCGAAAATATTGCCAATTCTGAAAAGTGCTCTTGGGACATTGTGGAACGTAATCTTTAGTGAGTTTCATTTTTCTGAAGCTTCTTTTACATGAAACAGAAGTTGTAGGCAGAGTTGCATAAATTTTTAAAACTATGCTTATGTTAGAAAATGCATTCAGCAAATCGTTTTTACATATAACTTCCAATAAAGAAACAGGTTGTAATTCATAAATATTTCTTGATAAAAGTAACCTTTGTTCTTTGAAAACTTCATGTTCAGAAAAGCATTTTTCTGAATTCAAGCCCTTGATATATTTAAGAGCCAAATTGAGTCTATATATTTTTTAAAAATCTGTTATAGTCATTTTCATCAATGCTTCGTCAGTCAAAAATACAAAATAATAATTTATTTTCTTCGCATTGTCTCTGTGATTAATTTCGATTAAAATTCGATCTAATATAGCATTTGTTTATTTTAGTGTTTCTGTTTCAAGTGTCTGCAACTCGTCGTCCACTAATTCGCCAAGCATCTTTTCCTTTCGGTATTCTACGTTCTTTAACTCTTTGAGGGGAATGAAATTTTGAAATTTAAAATGAAATGCAACCAGAATTCACCAACAATGTTAGAAGAAAGGAAATAAATGAAGTTATTCCACTAAGTTATAAAAGCAAAATTTTATTTTAAAAAAAAATCCAGAGCCAGTTTTTGCAATTGAGAATTAAACTTTGCGTTTTGATTACGCCAACAGCATCCTTGTTAGTGTTAATGGTTGTATCTATGACATCAACTCGGCAACGGCAGTAGCTTTTTTAAACCGTTTATCAAATCCAGTATTACGAAATCTTTTAATGTATTTTCCAACCCTTCCATAAAAGCAATTGATCTCGTTAAAACAATATCAGTTGTCAGTTTTTTGTATTCCTTTACCGACACAGTTGAACATTTTCAAAACATGATTCTATGTCACTAGGTATAAAATAAATTCAAAGTTCCTGGCCTCATTTCGTAGATGTTTTTATTCTGAATTTGCCTTGGTGATTTGTCCCCATCTTTTAGCTCTATAGAAGCATCACGAAGTTATTTAGGCTTATTTTCAAACCGATAACAGCTTCTCATTTCGCAGACCATCATGTCTGACCCTTTGTGTGTTTTTAATACTTTGTAACATCATTGAAAATGGTTTATGGCATAGATTTCTCTATCTGTCTATCTGCGCTCTGTCTCCGGTAAATATTCATGGAATTCTGTGAAACTGATACATGTTATTCAAGTTTACTATGGAATGTTCCCCATTGAAAATGGAATAAATACCACCATTGGTTTGCGTGACACACGAAAGAATTCCAAAGCATTGTGTTCTATGAGAGGTATTTCTATAAACCATATTTCAAAACATTTATTTTGCACAAATCGTAATGAAATAGACATTTATTATTCCTATGCACAGAAATTGTTTTCTATAAAATATAGTATGATTAACATTAGAAAAAAAAAGACCACACAAAAATATTCAGATAAATTAAGGATTATGATTGATATTTGCTGCAATTGCAGTTTCGCATTGTTTAATCAACGCTTAAGAGTGATTATGATTTGAATTAGTCTATCTGTCTGTCCCTCTAACCGCCTCCAGCGTCCGTAAATATCTTCAGAATTTCTTTAAAACGATCACTCTCAAAAAAATCTTTTCGAGTTCACTATGGGTTGTATACCATTTAAAATGGTATTAGTAGCGCAGCTGGTTTGTGTACAGGAACACTCAAAAGAATGTCAATCTCTTGCATTTTATGAGAGGGATTTTTACTGCGCAAATTATAATTAAATTGAAATTCGTTATTAAGATGCTAAAAGAGTTTTTTTTTTTTTTTTGGCAGAATATGAAATGTTTGGCGCTAAGATTTACAGAGCTACACTGATATATTCAGATACGTTATACAAAAGAATACTGCCGGTGTTTCATTTTTTGTGAAACACCAGCGTGTTGTTAAGCGTTTGTGTTAAGCGTTTTTAACACTTTACAACAATGTTTAAGGGTGAATATCAGTTCAATTAGTCTATGTGTCTGTCTTTCTACCATTCCGTCTGAACGCTGTGTGACCAAGTAACGAAAGTGCATTGGCGGTTAAACGATGCAACAGGAGGTACGTATAGTTAGAAAGTTAATAATCTATGGGAACCGCATGTGATTTTTCGTTCTTGTTTCATAATATCACAGCGTAAACTAGATGAGACAAAAAAGTTGTAAATTCTTTGAACAGCTAACTCCACATAGACGTTTAGCCACGGAGCAGAAAAAAGGCATGTACACCAACAAGTTTAAGGAAATGGACAATGCACGGTGAAAACTAGTGTATTATTATTATTATTATTATTATTATTATTATTATTATTATTATTATTATTATTTTGGCTTGAACGCATCTGCACGCTCCTGACGTATTTGAATTATCCTAGGACTGACCATGACAGGATACTACTGGATACAGCCCCTACTGGATAATTTATCGTCCTCTAACATTTTAGAAATTATGTTCGCCACGCATTCCCCACTTTTATCATGAACTTCAATGAAATCAATAGATCTCTCAAAAATTTTACATTCTCCGAAACTTTCGAAGAAAACTATAGAAAACCTAGAACGTTTTTATTCTTTTATGTTTTACAGAATTTCGAATTCCAATTTCCGCTCACATTTCATACTAAGGATATTTAACGATATACAGCCCGGAATAAGGCAAGTATTGGAGAAATCCACGGATAAGTCAGACACAAATTTTTATATAGAAATGTTTATATTTATTAATGTTTGTATCTCAACTCCTAATTAACATAATTTCAAAAGTAATATATCATTTAAAAACTTATTTGAACTGGAATTAAAAAGTAGAGATCCCAAATCTCTGCTGCCAGATGACACTTTAATATTTTAATATTTCAATATTTCCAATTCTAATTATGATTAAATTACTTATTGCATCATTTGAAATATATTTTTTTGGAGATTTTTAAACTGATATAAGCCATTAAATTCAGTGCGGGGGTTTCAGCGCAAACCCCAGAAAACATAGAACACCTTAATTCCAATATATCCAATTCTAATTATGATTAAATTACTTATGTATCATTCGAAATATGATTTGCAGTAATTTTACTGCGAACTTTTAAACTGATATAAGCTATTAAATTCAGTACGAGAGTTTCAGAGAAAACCACAGAAAACCCGGAACACCTTTATTCTTTTTTATTTTGCAGACTTTCGAATTCCGATACTCCACTCACATTTCTTATTAAGGATTTTTAACATTTTGCCCTCAATTACGCAAGTTTCGGAGAAAACCACGAAAAAGTCAAACAATTCTTTTCATAACAATGTTTATTGCTTTTCTATCCCAACTTCTAATTAACACAATTCCATAAGTAATATATCATTTAAAAGTTATTTGAATTGGAATTGAAGAGTACAAGTTGCAAATCTCTGTCGCCAGATGGCGCTTTGATATTTTAATAATTCAATATCAACAATTACGATTAAATTATTTGTGAGAGGATTAGGAGACCGTAAACTCCACCGGGTTGGGGATTTGCCAGATCAGAATTTTCAATGTTCCTTTACACGGTGAGCGAATAGACTATTCCAAATCATGAAACGTAAAGGGGCGCCTTTGTCGTAACAGAGCAGAAATTCGCTACAGTTAAAGTTTTCAATGATATTTGCACAATGAACGAGGAAGCTGTTGTAAGTTCTAAAGCGGGGATAAAGCGCCGCAGGCCCTACCAAGCTGGACTTTGCTACAGTCAGAATTTTTAAAGATGGAGATTTTCCCGAGGTAAGCGAACAGACTATTTCAAATACTGAAACGGGAAGGGAATTTACTACAGTTAAAATTTTCAATAAATCTATTACTTTATATGATTATTTGTATTACGAAAGCACTATACCGTATATACTCGCGTATAAGTCGACTCCCTAAATCGAGAGGTTTGCACCAGTATTTTAAACTTGATTTCTTTATCTTGCATAATCACAAAACTTACCGCGATTAAATAAGGGAAAGAAAACGAATCTAAAATATTGGTGTTATCCAAGTTTTTTTTTTTTTTTTTTTAGAATTTAAAGGTCGACTTATACGCGAGTATATACGGTATGTCAATAAGCTGTTGTAGGTCTAGAAACGAAAAAAAAGTCTACCTAATGGGGGTTTCATACAGTCGGATTTTTCAAGGAACGAGCGAACCAGCTTGTCGCTGAAGGTGGCTAGTTAATAATAAACCGGTACTTTTAGTAGAGAATCGGAGAAAGAAATAATTAGTGGCCAAATATAGAATGACATCAGTTACAATACGAGGAATCGCTTTCCACCTATACTTTTCATTTTACATGGATAAGTCAACTGCTGCTGCCATGCCAATTCTATCGTAACCGCACCCGCAAAGATACGTATATCGTCCTCCTTCAGATTTTTATGCTCACTCACTCACGCGCATCGTGCGCTCATAAGTAATATTACGTTTTCAGGTTTTCACTCTGTTTTGGTCATACGTCTCGTGTGAGGAGAGGAGAGGAGGGCGTTAGGTTGCTCTGAGCTCGTTACAGACGATGTAATGTACGACGAAAATGGTCTGGAAATCGGGTCCAGCATAGTACAAATAGCGAGACTAGCTGGACTTGGTGGCTGCCGCGGCCGCCCCTCAGTCTTCGCCGCTCGGGGCAAGTGCCCCCTCTTGCCCCCCCCTAGATCCGGGCTTGATAGATCATAATGATAAAGAAATTTTCGCAGTGCCTATAGTCCATCTAAAACTCAGTATGAGCTACTCACCAAAATATATAATAGTTCGTGAGATGATGGCCTATGATATGTATATATAAGGCGTTTAGACGCTATCGCATTTTAAATAATTTGAGCCCATAAACGCTAAAGAATTTTTGTTTGTGTCCCAAAAAATTATTAGTGATAGATTCTCCAAAATTCATACAGTTTGTGTGACGGTCATCTATAACATGTATGTAAATGTTCGGCTCAGTCGAATAAGGTGTTTAGACTTAGACGCTAACGCACGTTAAAGAATTTGAGCCCATAGGGTATAATGATAAAGAACTTTCCGTTGTTTCCCTGTAAAAAAGCTGTAAGTGCTAGATTCAGCAAAATCTATGCAGTTCGTCCGATGGTGATTTGTAACATTTGTGTTGAGCTCAAAATAAGGAATTTTTCTTTGTGTCCTTGTAAAAAAACTATTAATGCTAGAGTCATCAAAATCTGTGCAGTTCGTACGACAGTGACTTATAACATGTATATAGATTTTCAGCTCAGTCAAATAAGACATTTAGACACTATCACACTTTAAAAAATTTGGGCGTCGAGACCATAATGATAAAGAACTTTTTTTTTATGTCCCTCTAAAAAACTATAAGTGCTAGATTCACCAAAATCAATAGGGTTCATGCTACAGTGACTTATAACATATAAGCTAACTTTCAGCTTATTCGAACAAAGCGTTTAGGCGCTACCGTGTTCACTCACATACATTCGCAGATAGCAAAAATAAATCGAGGAGGCCTCAAACTTATAAAAACACCAAGATTTCAAAGTTGAATTTTCAACACTATTACAATACTTTCCTTATATATGTATTTTCGGAAAGTAAATATGTGAATCAGAATAACAAAGACAATACAAATTAGTTTATTAATTACAATTATTCATTTTAAGGAAAATTATTTATATTCATTTATTAATTATAGGTTTTTATTAAATGCTGTTTATAATAAAGATTTCAAATGTTAATTTGTAAATTTTAATTCAACAATTTTTTTTTTTTTTTTTTTTTTAATAAAAAAAATATTTATATTTAATTTTGTTATTAATCAATATATTTTAAGTGTAATAATTAGTTCATTATAATTTATTGATACAATTTGTTATTTTAAAAATTGAATAATAATCTAAATATTTAAAATATTATTTACTAATAAAACTAATCATTAACTAACAAATATGTATTTTGTAAAACTTGAAATTTTAACTCTAATAACTCTGTATTTGATAATGATTCTAAAAATTATTATGCAAATTATTGCATTTATATAATTACTAGCAGGCAGGCTACGCCCGCTTCGCTGGTCACTATTTTAAAATGAATCATTATAGTTAATGAATTCTCAAAATTGCATTAATTTTTATAACGTGGAAAAAAAAAAAAAAAAAAAAGAGAGAGAGAGAGAGAGAATTCTGATTGGAAAAAAGTCGCACATGGTTCCCACTACCTTCAGCAACGCAGACCACTGTGCGCTGCGCGCGCATATATGTTCGACACACTTAATGAATGATTATATTATCGTAAGGGAAAAAATAAATATAAAATACAAAAAAAAAAAAAAAAAAAAAAAAACTTCTCTTATTGGTGGTATAATCGGTCCGAGCCCCCCCCCCCCCCTACTTCCTGCGGCAGCGGATACAGGCGTGCACAATTCGCATAGTCCTTCACCTACCGTTCCCACCCCTCCAAATTATTTTAGACTTTAAAAATAGTCGCAATCGTTCTCGTGGGTTTTTAAACCTATGGAGGGATTTTGAATAGAATTGTGGACTGTATGGTTTTAAAAATCGCTGGTTTAAATTATATTAAATCATAAATCAGTTTAAAATGAATTTGAAGGACTCACCTTCCTTTCAATTGAATTAATAACATCATATTTAAGAAACAATGAATAAAAGCTTGAATAAATAAACCGAGTTGAATACAAACATGAATTATTGACTTTATTTCAGCTCATACGTTAGAATGAATTCTTCTAGCTTACCGCAAGAAAAACGCAACCAAAAATTCACAACAAAAAGAACAAACTAGAATAGGTCTGCAGAAACATAACTGCTTCACAGCAAATTGAAAAGAAATTATTTAAAGTATAACTAACAATTAATTGAAAACATAAATAAAATAAATAATAATAAAAGAAAAAAGAATTAATTTAGCGTTTAAAACACATTAAAATATCAATAAAAAGAATGAATTTAAATCAAAGTTTTATATTCTAAAGAGTCATAAAATTGCATAGTGCTGCCATCTATTGTCAAAATTCAGAGTTATTAGAATTCTGAACATTCTCCCCCACCGGGAGAAGGAGTGTCACTTTAGCAATAGGGCGTTGAATTTCACCACACTGAGTCCAAATGCTGACTACACGAACTCTATTATCAGGTCCTGGATAGGTACGAATAATTCTACCCAGCTTCCACTGAAGAGGAATAGATTGTGAATCATGAATAGCAACCAAGTCCCCAACTTGAAGATCAGTTCGTGGAGTGAACCATTTAGGTCGATTTTGCAGGTGATGTAGATAGTCTCTAGACCATCGCTTCCAGAAGTCTTGCTTCATTCGCTGGATTAGAGTCCAACGAGAAGATAAAGTGAGATTTGGTGAATTTTCACTTTCTGGAATCTCAAGGAGTGGAAGTCCTATCAGGAAATGTCCGGGAGTGAGGGCTCTAACATCGGATGGATCTGAAGAAAGTGGCGTTAATGGTCTGGAATTTAAGCAGGCTTCTATTTGACATAAAAGAGTAGTAAGCTCTTCAAAATTTAGAATGGTAGCCTTACAAGCTTTAATTAGATGACTTTTCGTCAATTTAACAGCAGCTTCCCACAGTCCACCGAAATGGGGGAATATGGTGGGATAAAATGCCAATTGATGAAGTTGCTGGTAGCAAAATTTTGAACATTTTCAGAACGAATGATTCGAAATAGTTGCTTAAGATAGTTAGCAACTCCCCTGAAATTTTTTCCGTTGTCACTGAATATGTCTGATGGCAATCCTCTTCTAGAAACAAATCGTTTTAGGGATGCTAAGAAAGCTGATGAAGATAAATCTGAAACAGCCTCTAGGTGCACCGCTTTTGTGCACATGCAGACAAAAACACAAATATATGACTTCAATTTAACTTTAGATCTAGGCACATTTGGTTTAGTGATGAGTGGGCCAGCAAAATCTAGTCCCACCTTTGAAAAAGGTCGAGTTGGAGTTATACGTTCGACTGGCAACTCACCCATAATTTGTTGGCAAGTTTGTTTCTTCAAACGTTTGCACAAAATACATTCATTGAGAATTCGACGAATGTAAGAGCGACCATTTAGTATCCAATACTTTTGTCTAATTAGGGAAAGAATCAATTGTGCACCAGCATGAAAATGTTTTTTATGATATTGCTCAACAATTAATTTTGTAATGAAATGATTTCTCGATAAAAGCACTGGATATTTCTGATCTTGATTAAGTGACTGATGTCTGGACAACCGTCCGCCAACTCTGATTAAACCTTGATCATCTAGAAATATATTTAAGGATAAATATTTGTTGTTGGTTGGTAAAGGTTGATTTTTCCTGAGCAAATTCAGCTCCACCGAAAACTCTTGTTCTTGAATCAATTTAAGAATATGTGTAATAGCACTTGAAACTTCAGGCGTACTGACAAGTCCAATACGTCTAGAATTACGATTACAACTACGAATGTTATAAATGAATCTCAAACACAATGCAAGGACTCTGCAAAGTTTTGAAAAAGAAGAGAATTTGAGTAGAAAATCAGCAAAGGCTTTATGACTAGATGTTGCAACGTGACTTAAATTTTCTTCAGAATTTTTTGACTTAACATTTGAAGATTTGACTAGGAATAATGGTAACTTGACACTAGCACTAAGCCATTCAGGCCCAAGCCACCACAATTTGTGATGCAAAAGACTCTTCGGTAGAATGCCTCTTGAGGCACAGTCTGCCGGATTTGACGAACTCTCAACATAAGTCCACACTGCTTGTGGGACAAGTGATTTGATTTTGTTTGCTCGATTTGTTACGAACTGATTTCCTTTGGTTGGATGAGATTCAATCCAATTTAAAGCAATTTGTGAATCGGACCACAAATAAATTTTATTTACATTAAAGGTTAAAGATTCTAATATTGTGGAACTTAGTTGTGCAAGCAAGAATGCAGCACATAACTCAATTCTCGGAAGCGTGACATGTTTTAAAGGATTAACTCTGGTTTTTGCAGCGACAAAGTTAACTGAAATCTCACCTAGAGAAGATAGTGTCCGAAGGTATACCACTGCAGCGTAGGCCTTGCCAGATCCATCACAAAACCCATGGATCTCTATGTGGTTCTCTGGAGATGTTTCACAGTTCAGATATCTTGGTATGCCAATGGACTTTAAGAGTTCAATTTGAGAATTAAATTCTTGCCAAGTTTTCAAAATGGAATCTGGGATTTGATCATCCCAAGCACACTTATCTTTCCAAAGCTCTTGCATCATGATTTTTAACATGATCGTGGTTGGAGCTAGAATCCCAAAAGGATCAAAGATTTGAGCTATCATCGATAGCAATTCTCGCTTGGTATGCACCGATTTGACGCCATTCAAATGAATTTTCAATAAGTCTTCTGCCGAATTCCAAACTAGGCCTAAGATTTTTTGGGAGGAATCTTCGGAAAATTTTACATTTTGCCTAGTGGATTTAAGATCTTCTGGTAGATTTTCAATGACTGCGGGTACATTGGAAGCCCATTTTCTAAGTGTAAAGCCTCCTTGATTTAAAACGTGATTTAGGTCTTTGACCAATTGTTTTGCTGCATCAATTGAATGCGACCCACCAAGATAATCATCCACATAAAAGTTCTCGAAAATTGACTGCGCAGCAATAGGAAATTCTGAACTATAATCTTTGGCTAGTTCGTGCAATGTCCTTATAGCCAGGAATGGGGCACAGGCTGTGCCATATGTTACAGTCAATAATCTGAAACTCGCAATAGATTCATGTGGCTGGAATCGCCAAAAGATTCGCTGAAAGTCAACATGTTTGGGGTTTACCAATATCTGTCTGTACATTTTGGCGATGTCTCCGGTTAAGGCTATTGAATATGTTCTAAACTTAAGAAGAAGTTTAAACAAATCTGGTTGCAACTTTGGACCTATTTCAAGAAAGTCGTTTAAAGAGTGGCCTGATGTTCCTTTAGCCGAGGCATCAAATACCACCCTCAATTTAGTAGTTGTACTATCTTCTTTCAAAACCCCATGATGAGGCATGTAAAAATAATCTTTAGAATCAATTTCAGAATTTGGGACTGGTTCCATATGATGTAAGTCAATATATTCTTGCATAAAGGCATGGTATTGCTCCTTAAGCTCATGATTTTTATTAAGTTTGGATTCTAACAAATAGAACCGTTTTAAAGCATTTGATTGTGAGTCACCTAAATTTGGAGCTTCTTTAAAGGGAAGATCCACCATGTACCTTCCAGACTGAATTCGTCTAACAGTTTTAGTGTATTTTTCTTCAGAACTGTGAATTGGTGTTGCATCAGGAAGGGACTCAATTTCCCAAAATTTCTGAAGATCATAAGTTAACTGAACTGTAGCATGGCAACTAAGGACAGTTTTTGAATGCTGAAAATTGTTTGAATGTATGACACCCGAGAGTAACCATCCCAATTTGGAATTTAAAGCACATGGAGTACCTTTAGGACCCAGAATAGATTGCCCTAAAATTATTAAGGGAAATAAATCTGCACCAAGCAAAATTTCAATTGGACTCGAAACATAAAATTTAGGATCTGCTAAAGATAGACCTTCCAAATGAGGCCATGAAGATTTTCGAACAACAAAATTAGGAAGATTTACCGTAACATTATTTACTATTAAAGCATTCACATCAAAAATTTCATTACTATAATAAGACTTTAAAATAATATTAACTTCAAAAAGAGCAGTTTCTGCAACAATATTATTTACACCCGAGATTCTATGATTTGTGGTTTTCATAGGTAACCCTAATTTTTTAGCACAAGAGCTGGAAATTAATGATTTTTGACTTCCTGAATCCACCATGACTCTACATGGCACAAACCTTCCAGTATTTGATTTTACAAGAACCATAGCTGTCGATAACAAAGTTTGACAACTCTCTTGGGTACTGGTTAAACAACTAGAGTTGACAAAGGATGGACTTTCAATGTTGAGATTAGTGTTTTCAAGAACATGTGGAGAATTAGCTTTATTTTTCTCGAAATGGAGAAGTGTATGGTGCTTAGCATTACACTGTCGACATTTTGTCGAAATCAAACATTTATTAACGAAATGATTACCACGTAAACAATTTATGCATAGTTTTTTACCCTTCACAATATTCCATCTATCTTCAACAGATTTTTTAAGAAAGTGTGGGCACTTGAAAAGTGCATGAGATTCCGAGCATTCTGAACAGATAGAATTATTGGATTTTATATCTGAATTAGATATTACAGCATTAGACACAGATTTTTTAAATACTACTTTTTGTTTACTTTCAGATTTAGAATAAGTACTATCAGTAATATCTTGCAAGCTTCTCGCTTGTTTTTCAAGAAACAAAATAAATTCATCATAGGTGGGAAAAGAATCACTATCTAAAGATAATTCCCATTGCTTCTTTAAATTATCATCCAATTTTGTTTGCAGATTATAAACAAGAATTAAATCCACAAATAAATTAAATTCAAATCCTAAACATTTCAAGTTACGTATTGCTTCATTACAGCTATCTAATAAATCTAGCATTGATTTCCGACAATTTGGTTTCAAAGATTTCGAATTAAAGAATTTGTTTAACTGGGCATAAGCTAGATTTTTTTTATTATCGAATCTAGAAATTAGTGTTGCCCAAGCTTCCTTATAACTTGCTTCAGTTATTGGAAAGCCTTTTATTAACTTATTAGCAGATCCAATAACAGACGCTTTTAAATATTGTAATTTTTGCAAATCGGAAAGCTGAGTGTTCTCATGAATAGTGGTTAAGAATATTTGCTTGAAGCTTAACCAGTCTTCCAAATTACCAGAGAAAACAGGCAATTCGAATTTTGGAAGGTTGATAGATTGCTTCGAAACAGAATAAGAATTTTCATTAACCTGTGTTACAACTTTAGTGTTCTGAAAACAAGAAAGTTCTAATTTTGACTCTATCTGATATTTTATACGAATAAGTTTCTCTGTCCATTTTTCATTATCTTCAATTTCTTTTTTTAATTCATCTAAATCAGAAATAACTTCCTCAACTTCATTGTTAATTTGTTCTAATCGAGTTTGCCTTTCAAGCAAATGACCTTTCAAAATTTTTATTTCTAGAATGTCTAAAGGATCCGCTTCCAAAGCTTTTGTCGCTTTGTTTTCAAATTTAGTCACTGACGACCGAATAATAGTTCTTTTTGCTTTTAGTTTTTCAATTTTCGAAGCCATTAGAACATTTTTTTTTTTTTCAAGTTTGTAAAATATTAATTTTTACTAAAAGATTTCATAATTTAATATATCTCCGGCTCTAGACGGCCAAAAATATGGAGGGATTTTGAATAGAATTGTGGACTGTATGGTTTTAAAAATCGCTGGTTTAAATTATATTAAATCATAAATCAGTTTAAAATGAATTTGAAGGACTCACCTTCCTTTCAATTGAATTAATAACATCATATTTAAGAAACAATGAATAAAAGCTTGAATAAATAAACCGAGTTGAATACAAACATGAATTATTGACTTTATTTCAGCTCATACGTTAGAATGAATTCTTCTAGCTTACCGCAAGAAAAACGCAACCAAAAATTCACAACAAAAAGAACAAACTAGAATAGGTCTGCAGAAACATAACTGCTTCACAGCAAATTGAAAAGAAATTATTTAAAGTATAACTAACAATTAATTGAAAACATAAATAAAATAAATAATAATAAAAGAAAAAAGAATTAATTTAGCGTTTAAAACACATGAAAATATCAATAAAAAGAATGAATTTAAATCAAAGTTTTATATTCTAAAGAGTCATAAAATTGCATAGTGCTGCCATCTATTGTCAAAATTCAGAGTTATTAGAATTCTGAACAACCTAATAATACTAATTTCTAACATACTATCTGAATTTCTTTCTTTTTACTCCTGCGCCCCTCCCCCCTTCCTGCCCCTCGTAATAGTTCTGTACCTTCGAAATTATCCGCAATATATTTATCGGCCCTCAAAACTTAACAACACTAATTTTCAACGCTCTAACTCTTATTTATATATTTTTGCCTCTTCAACCCCTTTCCCATCTATCCTAATAATTTTACATATTCGAAAATATTCGCAATCGATTCGTACATATTAGAAACCTCCATGTACCAATTTTGAACGGTCTAACTCTATTTTTATTTTTTTTGCCCCTCCGCCCCCCCCTTTCTGATCCTCCAAATAACTTTACACTTTAGAAAATATCCTCATTTGACTTGCAGGCCTGTAAAACCTATCTGTACCAAATTTGAACGATCTCATTGTATTTCTATTTTTTTCCCCATAGCCCCCCCCCCTTTTCCCGCCCCACCTGGGACGAATTTCTAAAATTAAAGAAATTAGTTTTTATGTATTTGTGAGAGCTATATTTTAGCGCAAAAATCCCACGTATATCTTTTTTTCTGTTTGCGATATAAAAGATTATTTCAAATCACGTTTTGAACCCTCTCTCTCACTCTTGGGGCTGAATTTCTAAAATTCCAGAAATTGGTTTTTAGGTGTAATTAATTAATTTGTATTAGCTATTTAATAGCTAAATTAATTTGTATTAGCTATATATTAAAGCAAAAATTTTACGTATATCTGTTTTTTTGTTTGAGATATATAGGAGTATGTGAAACCCCGTTTTGCACATGTGAAATCACGTTTTGTCCCCTTTTCCCCCTTGGGGACCGAATTTCTAAAATCCCAGAAATGGATTTTTAGATATTTGTGTTAGCTATATTTTAAAGCAAAAATTTTACGGATATCTGTTTTTTTTTTCTTTGAGATATGGAGGTTTTTGGGAATTCACATTTTCCCCCCGACTCCCACTTGGGGGGGGGGGGGGGCAAATTTCGCAAAATCGCTTCTTAGGGGGTGCATAAACTATATGTTCTATAATCTGACCTAGTTTCGAGTCAGTGGCTCCAGTAGATTTTGCATGGCGTTGATGAGTCAGTGGGTGAGTGAGTGAGTGGAAGTACTCTTTTATATGTATAGAAGATTAATAGACTTTTGGTCATGCCATTACACTATCATGTATTTTAAAAGATTTTTGTGCATTTAGATATTTAATCTTTTCGGAAAATTTCAACAACATGTAGTTTGCAAATAATATTTATTAAATGTAACATGCATCGCTATGGGGATCAGGTTGTTGTTGACACCAGGAAATGTGAACGTGGGCCCTCCGTGGCCGAGTGGTTATGTCACCACACTGCTAATCGCCTTCGAGTGTAGGAGAGCGGGTTCGATTCCCGCGCTGGCCCTGGGTGTTTTTCCAATTCTTCGTCCTGTAATTCTGTCATGTGCTATCTGTCCTTATCCGACGAAGATTTATAAGCGGACTTAGAGTCAAGCACACAAATCTGATGTACATGCGTTATCAATGTGAACGTTTGTTTTGTAAACATGCTGTTGCAATTTTTTCCTTTTGGGTCACAACTTTGCGAACGATTTTGTATGTTTCATCTGTAATGAAACACTAGGAGATTTGCGATTGTTTTCTAATAAGTTGTGATCACAACGTTTCATTATGTATGTAATGCCTTATTTCACCAGCATAAGGATTGCAACTCAACTTATCTCCGCGTATAATTGTTGTCGCCTTTTCTGTATTCTGTTTTGTAGTTAGTTGTACTGTTTGTATTTGCTGTTAAATACTTTTTATTGCCTTATTTTCCATAATGGAAACTGCTGCAGCCAAATTAGAAGCACTTGTAAGTACCAAGTTATTGTTTTCTATTTTATTTTTAATTCTTATGCATAAATTTTATTTTTTAAGTTGTTTTATGCACAGTTTACAGCTACCGGACTATACACAACTTTTATGCGGTATGTGTTTGTAAATTTCGATTTACAGTTAATCTACTATAAACTCAAAGATTGTAATATTTTATTCCATTTGTATTTATTTGTTATATTATATATGTGAGAGCAGATGTTTAATTTGGTCTCTATTTATCTCTTTTTTGTTCGCATTAAAATAGGTCGCGATAAAGCATGGCAAGATAACTTGCAATATTTTGTAATTTTTAACTTCCTTGAAACTATATTTTTGAAACAAAAAGAAATAAGTAATAGCATATAAAGCTAGTAAAACAAATATTTACTAGGAGAGAATGATACATCAGGAAACACCTGTTGTTTTAACATTATGAAATGGGTTGTGTTATTTTCACTATACCAATGCGCCATCGGCATCTGTACATCATTACCGAAGTAGCTAATCGGACCATCGGTGCGATTAGTGTACAGGCTATTCGGACCATCTTTTCCAAGGAGAAAAAGTTAGCACTGATAAAAGAGTAAAATTTAGATATAATATAATGTGTCTCGTTCCCGTGCATGAAAAATTATCTTTTTTTACCCTTTTTTGAGTGTGGGAGTGGGGTAGAGATTAATTATTTTCACAGACATAAAATTCTTCATAAAAGGGCTCAACTCAAAATAATTTTTATAAAGCAAAAATGAAAATAAAGATTTCAAAAATTGAATAATAAAAATAAAAAAAATGCAACATGAAAACAGTTCTTAGTAAATGAATATTTTCAATCTTTGAAAAAATCTTCGCAATATGTTTGTTTATGAATATGTATAAATAAATCTGCATATTCAACTACATAGATAGATGTTATTATTATTTTTTTTTTCCTTCTTTCCTTTTTATTTTAAACAATTAAACCGTTCCAATATAATTCGATGCAAATCAAACCCAATTTTCTATACAAATATATGTATGATTTTTCTGAAAATGACTTTTGTACTTATTTTGTAACATTATCTAACAGCGATGTTGAAATAAACATGGATTGTAGATCAATCGCATTATACACTTTCAAAATGTTAAAAGTTTGAATTTGCAGTTGAAATAAGCATAATAATTAGTATATTACAGAGAAAATTCAAGATTAAACTAGCAAAATCATTATTATGACCAGCACAATAAGGAAGCGGTCCGAATAGCCTCCACACTAATTGCACCGATGGTCCGAATAGCAACGGCCACATCATTGCACTGGCACAATGATTCAGCATGGGATCGTAAAGTAGGTACAAAACAGGACCAGTGTAAATTAACTCTCTAAAACGGTGCACTAATTTAACACCGAGTTGTGAAACTGTACAAGAACATTTTTTAAAATCCCTAATAATATATTTCTTCAATGCAAAACAGAGTCTCAAAACGTGGTGAGAGAAGCAGGAATCAAAATGGCGAGAGTTAGCTTACATTGGGGTAGAGGTTTTTATAAGTGGCCAGTGGCCACTGAACATGATTAACTCAATGGCCACTCGTGAGTTAACATTATACATGGTATTCACACACATAATTAAAAAATATATATGTATATGTACATAAAGACCTAAAACAGATGATATGGTCAGAAAATTAAGAAATAGTGGCTTTTACTGTATTATTTTAATAATTAAAAAAATTATTCACTTTCACCAATTTAAAAAAAAATTAAATGTTGTTTGAAAATAAATAATTTTTCAATATTTGAAATGAAAGGGGGTGGGATAAAGACAAGAAGCTGTGAAATCAAATAATTTTTCAATGATTTGGCTTTTGAGAGAAGATATGACCTTGTCTGAATTTCCTTTAGAGTGTTTATGATTTTATTCTTATTAGTGTTTTAAAAGTGAGTACTATAAGTGTATAGGGTAGTTATAGCAGCATATAATGCAACTTTTAAATGCTATTAATAACTGTAGTATTAGAAAGATTTTAAAGTTTTAGTATTGAGGAAAAATATATGGACTTTCACAGTTAAGTATTAATTTCATTTTGATATGGAAAACAGCAGGCTATAATGATGACACTAACAAAATAATATTATTTCTCATACACAATTCGTGTTTTTCAAGAATATTTACTTTGTCTTATTGAAAAAAAAAAAAAAAAAGCAAAAATTTGATTCATTTAATAAATTTTGCCTAGTGTGACATCTCTACCTCCAAATGGAAAATAGATGTGGTTAGAATTAGAAGAAAATGAAATTATTTTGAGTCTGGGGGAAGGGGGGGGGAGCAAAAAATCAGTATTGGCATATTATCTGAGATTTAATTTTATTAACCCGTTAGTAGTCGCTATAGACAGCGCCACCTATTACAGATTGCGCACTTTTTATTTAACTGTCACCAATAATTTTAAGAAGTGATGTGACCGACGTTTCTTCGATTTTATTCGCGCTTTATGTATATCAAATGCTACTTCTAAAAAATTTTGGTGGCTATTGAATAAAAAAATCTGGCAACACTAAAAGTTGGGCGGCAAATCGACCAACTAGCGACTACTAACGGGTTAACAGAGAAGCAATTGCTAAAATTAAAAATTAGCTGAAAATTTTTTGCTAACATGATTGTTTAGTTAGTTGATTGATAATTTGATAATGTCACTTTTAATAAATTGACTACCTAAACAGTTATGTATATATTTATAGCTTTTATCTACATTAAACATTTTCAGGATTTTTCATTCATACAAAAAAATTCTTTAATCCTATAACTGCAATAACTTTTATATCCACATAAAAACATTATTAAAATTCCATGCCAACAAGGAGAAAAAAAAAAAAAAAAAAAAAAAATCAAACAAATGCAGAATATGATTTTTATTTATGTACAGTAATCATACATATTTAAAAAAGAAACAGTAGCTAATTATCAGTTTCTAATATGCATAAAACCAACTGAGTATTAATTTTTAAATTGATTTAGAAAAATATTTCCTACCGGAAAATTTTATTCTACATTTTTTTCCCTTGTTTACACATTTGGTATAGATATTAAATATAAATATTTAATTTAATTGAGGAAAATTAAGTAGATTTATCAAGTTCAGTAATGAAGTCTAAAAATAATTACATATATGAGAAATATTGAGCACTTCTATCTCTTAATTATTTCTAGAATTAAACACTGGTTACTATCTGGTGAGATGTGGAAAGGTGGGGGGGGGGGGGGGGGGGAGTAAAAAAGTAATTACATGGGTAGGAAATATTAAACTCTTTCAATTCTACCTCTAGAATCTAACAAAGCAAGTTTAAAATGAATATTGACATAAATGTTATGGAGGGAGAAAGATTGTTAAACCAAAGAATTCTGCAGAATATTTTATCACCAATTGCTAGTTGGAGATAAGAAAATGGTGGGAGGGGCAAAAAATAATTACATGAGCTAGAAATATTTAACAATTCTATTTCTTTATAGGTTCTAGAATCTCATTAAGCAAGTTTAAAATGAATATTGACATTTATGTTGTGGATGGAGAAAGATTGGGAATCGGGTGGCTTTCGTAGCAAATTTAATCGCTGATCGTTAATGGGGTTTCGTTTTTTAAAACAAACAATATCCGCGACTTTTTTAAAAGCAGAAGAATTAATTCGCAAAATTCCGCGAATTAAGGAGGAAAAATCACAGATTTCCAGGAATTCGCGAAAAAATCGCATGTCTGATTGACGATTACAGCAATTTTTTTGGATCGCCACTTTTTCAGATTAGGTCGCCACGTGATGAGTGGCGACCATGAATTTTGACCTCTACATTGGGGGTGGAATTAAAGCCTGATTCTGGGACTAATTTTTTCGCCAAAATATTAAAAAAAAAAAAAAAAAAAAAAAAAATCATTAAAGTTGAAAACATAGTAGCCAGTTAAAATATATTGGTTGTCAATGATGACCAGGCATAGTCCTGACTCTAGAACAAAAAGGCCGCTGGGGGAACTCGATAAAAAAGCACTTTAATATTCTCAAAAGGGGCACTATAATATTCACAATAATTCAAAAAGGGCACTATAATATTCTCAATAACTCAAAAAGGGCACTATAACATCTTCATAAAGGAAGTCTTTTAATAATGTTTGCATAAAAGATGCTATAATATACTCAAGTAGTGCAGTATCTAACTTCATTAAGGTGAACACTGTTAACGTGAATTAATTTTAACATGAACTGTTTCCACAACACAATCCCCTTTAAAAGGAAGATTAGTTTGGTAGTTATATGTAGATTGGCTACTGATAACATGAACAAATTTTTTATCTCCCTTGATAGTAATGTTAACGAGGTTCGACTGTAATAATAAAATTATACTGTAGGTGCCGCTTAATGTGATCACTTTGGGACAGACACTATTCGATAACAACAACTGGTTGATTTGATAACAATAAACGAAAAGTATCAGGAATACAAAATTTTAATTTTACTACGTACTAAGTAACATTTTTTTAGAGCTACAAATTTAAAAGACAATGATCCATTTAAACGCTATATTGAACAAATCATTAAAATGGGTCAATTAAAAAATAGATGTCTGTCTTGTTTTTTGTCTCGGCAAATTATTGATAAAACTATCATAACTGTAATGTTCGCGAAAGTCTCCAGCAGTCCCTCTGCATTGCACTCCGAGTCCCAAGACAGTTGAGACAAGGCCTGTCTCATTTCAGTAGAAGTATTCTCAACAATGTTTTTAACATCGTCATCATCTTCATCTGATGCCTTTTCATCTTTTTTTTTTTAGATAGAACAAGATGCAGCTCGGCATATAACTTCATCAGTCATCGTTGTAGTCACTTTGGCGTTCTCATCTATAGACATCCATTATGCAGTTATTTTCAGTCATATCTGAGTGTAAGATTTTGATATGCTTTAATGTGACGTTTACATCGTGGGCAATGCATTTATCGATGAGTACAACGATATTGTGATGTGTGATCTAACTCTTTGTCCCACTTTAGAAGCCATTCGCTAAACAGAACAACTGTCATCCACGCTGTTTTATTTGCAGCATAATCAATAGGCAATTTTTTAACACCCTTAAAGCATCTTGATGTTTTTGTCCGATAACAAACAGTTTCTTCTTTTTTCGTCATGCTTGCACAACAGAGTACAGCTACACATTCTTTTGAAACTTTGCGTCCTTTAGAGCTCTCACTTTTGAGCAGATACGTGTGTCCTGGCAAGGGACGAAAATAAAGTGTGGTTTCATGAGCATTGTAAATGCTGTCGGGTGAAGAATGAGCAATATTTTAGGCCATTTCTCGGAAATCCATTTTTCTGCAGCTGAAAAATCAGCATCTCCATAAGTACGTTTGAACACAGCAGGGTTGCAGAATATGTCCGAATGCCCGAACAAAGTTCGGGGGAAATTTAAACTGACTGGGGAAATTTTGAATATTTTTTTAAGAGAAAATAAAAATGTGAATCAAAAATAACAATTTGCTTTTGAAGTGCTTATACACTAACAGCGATGTTTTTATGTTACACTGTATACTTATTCTCTTAAAGATTTATTACGTAGTACAAATGACTTTGTATAGCAAAGTAGATTTTTGCATTATTGAGGGAAATTTATACTGTGTTTGGGTGAAATTTCCGAGGTTTGAACATTTTCTGCAACCCTGGAACACAGTATTCTCTCTTTTTTGCCAGCAATTAAACCACCCGTCTGTTGCGACGAAAATTCCTTTGCCTATTTTAGAAGTAAGATCTTCATCTTTCTGCCGCTTTAAAGGACCGTTTATGCGTGTATCATTTTGCCTAACTTTGGCAAACTACAATTTCAAAGCAGATTCGACTTCTCCATCTTTTTCAGTACGTCTTCGGTTACAGTTCAAATTTGTGTTCATCTTTGCTTTATTCTCAATCTTGTCGCGATTCTTTATCATTTTACAGAGTAATGGCTGAAAGATTTTTAGTGCAACAACAGCGTTTCTCTGACTCATCTTGGGTAAATTATCAAAGTGTTTCAAAATGTAAATTTTGTCTTTAAGAGTTAAACCATTGCGTTTTTTTCCTACTCACACAAACAAAAGAGGCTTTCTATTCTTTTGGGGATTCTCCCTTTGGTTTTATAGTTTGCAATTTTTGTTGACTGAATGAAAAAAATAAATCGAAAATGGTACTTGAAAATGATAACAATAAACGAAGGCGCTGATTACAAAAAACGATTTTTTAAACTTGTGTTAATATACAAGCATTCGGGACTTCGCAATTCTGATAACATTAAACGGATGATAACATTATCCGTGATCACATTAAGCGGCACCTACTGTAGATTAAAAAATTATGCTATTCTCAAGAAATATACTCTTGCGTCTTATTCAAAAAACAAACTGTGAATTAGCTTTGACTGTGTTTTAAGAATAGCCTTTGTATGCAGAAACAAACCAGCATAATACTACAGAATAATGTTTATCAATATTTTTATCTACAGTTTTTATGAATTCTTATTCACGAAGTAATGTGATATAATGGAAAAAGTATATACAAATCATAAAAGCAGAATGTGTGTGTGTGTGTGTGTGTATATATATATATATATTCCAAGATACAGTGAGTTTAGTTTTCATTTAAATTAACATACTATTGGTAAGGAATTAACTTCACTTCATATTTTAAAATAAAGAAGCTTTTTTTTTTTATTCCTCGCTTTTGGTATATATGTTACCGTTAAAACGCGAAACCCGTTAATCTGAAGATTACCTAGCTAATCTGCAGATTAACTAAAACGACCAGTTAAAGTGCAGAATAAAGAGCTTTCCGCATTTTAACTAGGTAATCTGCAGATTAACGGCTTCTGTGTCGTTAAAGTTCAAATGTTTGTTTCGAGCCTTAGTTTTTTTTACATTCACTATGACGTCAAACAGTCATGTGATACAGATACGCGAATCCCAGATTAGTCTGTGACGCGATTGACCTTCAAACACAAACCGAAACTTTTATCCCTTCCTCTCCGCTGTGATAAACAGTAAGCGCAAAACGTGAATCATCGAAGCTATGACATTAGATTTCTTATTATGACCAACACAAATTTTAAAGTACAAGTAAGTTATAATTGTTTTGAGTTTATTTCTTCTCTTTTTTTAATTCTGTCAATATAAGTTTGATAAAGGTCTGCATTTTATTAATGAAATATAATCTTAATTATAAGCTCTCTCTCGTGAAACTTCATTTTAAATTATGAATCTTAAATTTACAGCACAGTAATTATTTTCTCCCGAAATAAAACTATTAAACCACAACTTTTTAAAACTACTTTATTTTAAAATTGATTTAAATTACTATTACTTACTGAAAAAAAGAACACATGTATTATTTTTTAACTCTGGAAAATATGGCATTCAATAATATGGCATTGTTTAATAAATACTTAAAATGAAATTTTTATGCATTTTTTAGCATTCTATTACATTTTTTCTCTTTTGTTTCTTTCAATTTCAAGTTTCCTTTATATATTTTATATATCATGATTATATTTTTATTTTTAATTGTGTTCGCTTTTTCAAATAATTTCGTTGTAGTTTATCACATAAAATGTGTTAATAAAGTTTTTTTTTTTTTTTTTTGTAAAATTAATATAGTTCCTAAACTTGTACAGATATATGTATGCTGCAAAATATAGTTTAATAAAGCATCGGAAAACTGTCATTTTAATTTTCATGCGTTTTAAAAATTATTAAAGCAGTTTTAATTGTTTGAAGTACTTCTTAAAATGCTTCTGATTTGTCTAATTTAATATTTCTTTAGCTAATTAAAAATTGGTGCATATATATATTTTTTTTAATATAGTAATAGCAATATAAGTTGTTAATAAAATGTTTTTTTTTTTTTTTTTTTTTTTTTTAATTGTTAAATATTTTTATTTGAAAAGAAATCGTTACTGTATTACAATTCTAACATTCATTTATAAAATAGACTTTATTGTAAGCTATTAAAGATATTTTATTTCATATTAAAAATGCATAACATCTTCAAACTTATATTGACAGAATAAAAAAGCTGAAATAAATAAAACAAATATAACTTTAAAACAAATAAAAATTAAAACACATACAGATTAAAATAAGTAAAGAAAGAAAGAAAAGAAAAGCAAACTAATCTTTTTTTTTTTCTTTTCCCGAATGATAAAAACAAATACAACACAGCGTGCAGTAAAATTATACCACCAGAGATCTTATTTTCACTTTAACGAGTGCCTAGTAGTTAATGTGCAGATTATCTAGGTAATTCGCAGATTATCTAGGTAATTCGCAGATTACCTAGGTAATTTGAGAAATGAAACAAATTTCCTCACTTTAACAGATCACCCTAGTTAATGTGCAGATTGCCTAGCTAATCTGCAGATTAACTGATTTCTGCACTTTAGCGGTAACATATATAAATGGAAAGACAACTATTAAATTGTAATTATAATATATTAAAGGAAAGGTTAAAAAAAGTAAAGAACTCCTAAGCAGAATTTAGTTTAGTACTTAAGTCCTGTTTTTGAATCAGAATTTCTAAGTATACAAATCATATATACACTGTCAACAAAAAGCCCTGTTTGCTGCAGTTCGCTGCCAAAATTTATGTAATTCTGAAAAATATGTTTTTTCAACATAATTTTTCCGTTGATAGAATGTGTTTTTCTGAATTACAGAAAATTTCTGGCAGCAAATAGGACTTTTTTGGACAGCATCTATATTTAATGAACAATATAATTCAGCTATGCTTTGGAAAGTGTATTAAAAGGATTTATTCTTAATAAATGAATGAGTGCATGAACTACTTTAATTATGAATACAAAAGATGAATATATGACATATAAAACATTTAGATTTATTGAATATAATTACAAAATTTGATAAATTCATTGAACTGAAAGAATTTTGGGGAAAGTATACTTTAAGCTGCCCCTTGGTGCAATTCTTGAAATATCGCCAAGATGGCGGTGTTCAATGTTTGTTCTGTTTAATATTACACTAGAGCTGCGAATGGCCCAAGAAAGCGAGGGTTTTGGCGATCAAACAAAACAACGAAATCAGACGAAAAAAAAAAAAGCAATTTCATCAGAACCAATACATAAAACACAAAGAAAATAATCATAAAATAAAATTTAAGAAAATAATTTCTTCTAGTAGTATTCTTCTAGTAAAGGGTAATAATTATTCTCTCACTTCACTACCATTATTATTTTACTATTTACAATAATTTAACAGCGTTTTAACACAATATTTTATAATTTTTTAAAATCATAAACAAAGTATCAACATTACTTTCGTTATTCTAAAAGTTCTACTGTTGCCACACAATCTTGACAAAGTTAAGCTGAAACGTAAACAATACGATTAATCTATGTGATCAAAGCCACACTAAATTATGAAATAACTAGAAAGAAATTAAAACTTCTTTACACACCATAAATTTTAAATCAGCACAACCGGTTTCGAAAGGACATAGCCTTTCTTCATCAGGTGCAAACACGTGCAACTGCCTTGGAGGCAATAAGCAAGACTTGGAAGCAGGGCAAAATCCAGAAGGGGAGGAGCAACACAAACCACCAGTAGGAAGCATCATGCAGGGCAGGATTAATCAGAGAGGAACACACGTACACACACATCACAAAAAGGGAGGGAGGGAAGGAGTAAACAATTTTTTTTTCAATAATATTAAACTAATAAGTAAATTTAATAAAAAATTAACCATTAATTATTATTATTTTTAATTAGAATTATTTTATTATAACTAATATTATGTTATAAACATATCGGAAATTATTTAATTGAATTAAACAAATTTTTCCAGGCTGTAGACAGCAAAGTGGAATCAGATTTTTCATTCACAATTTTATCACGATTAAGGTAAATAGCTAAATTTTCCAAAAAATCCAGTTCAGAAATGCGTTTGGCATGAAAGATAATTTTGGCACTCTTAAAATTAAAACTATGGTCAAATTCCCAACTGTGCTTCGCAGTAGAAGATTTAGAAATTTCTTGATTCACAACATACCGAGAATGTTCACGTAGACGACATTCAAGATTTCATTTAGTTTGACCAATATAAGATAAATCACAATTATTACAAGGGACATTATAGATACCCCACTTATGAAGCTCAGGAACAGGGGATTTGGTTGAAGGGAATTAGAATTTATTGACAGGTTTAAAAATAACGTGAAAATTGAAACACTTCAAAACTTTGGCTAATTTAAAACATAAGGGGGGATAAAAAGGCAAGACAACAAGATTATCAGGTTTAATTTTATCAATGGAAAGAGTAGAATTATAAGTTGGCCTACTGAACTTTTTGAGAGCTTTATCAATTATAGAGGGTCTAAAACCTCTTTTAATAGCAAGAGACTTTAAATAATTGAGTTCTTCTTTAAGAGAAGAAGTATCAAAACAAATTTTAAGGGCACGATACACGTAAGTGTAAAAGGTGCCAATTTTTTGTTTAGCCGGATGATTAGATTGAGCATGGGGAGGGTTAGAAACAGAGAAAGGTTTCCTGTACACAGAGGTTTTAAAAGAGGAATCGTACCTAGTAACTAAAACATCAAGAAAGGGAAGTTGATTACAATTTTCTAACTTGAAGGTAAACTGAATATGGGGATCAATAGCATTAGCTATATTAAGAATGGCAGAAACATCAAACGGATTTTCAACAAGAATGAAAGTGTCATCTACGTAACGTAACCAGCATTTTAAATTTAACATCTTTAATAATTTTTCCTCAAAATAATGCATATAGATATCGGCAAAAATAGGAGATAAAAAATTACCCATACTTAAGATTTCAATGTCAGAATAATGAAATTTGCGTAACCTTTTTTCTAAACAATTAAGCGCACCTTCAGTGGGGACGTTAGTAAATAAAGACTTCACATCAAGAGATAACATTGAGCAATTTACAGGAATCAGATTATTTAACTTCATAACAAAATCATAGGAATTTTTTATAGTATGACTATTATTAGTGCTGCATAAAGGAGAAAAAATAGAAGCTAAAAATTTAGAGAGGGGATAAATAGCAGTACCAATATTCAAAACAATAGGTCTGAGGGAAACATTATTTTTATGAACTTTAGGTAAAGCATAAAAACGAGCACTAATTGCTGAAGCCAAAATAACCAATAATAAATTAAAAAAAAACTGGTATAATGTGGCAACCACATGACTTTCTTCAATATATTTTTAATTTATTAAATTATCAAATTATTTTCCATTATAAATGCAGATGAATTTTATCTGACAACATTATATTATCACTAAATGGAGAAAGATGTCAATTTTTGCAGATCAGAAGAAATGAGATTTTTATTGTTTTTTTTTTCCTTTAAAAGAAAAAAAAATTGAAATTTCACAATATAAATAGTCAAAAATATTAATCACACGTCTAAACACTTCACAAAGATGAAAATTAAAAAAAAAAAAATCACTAAATACTCCTATTAGAAAATGCATGAATCTTAAAAGGGTCATTCCATGTCACATCATCCAGGCCATGACACCCACCCACACAGATTTGGATGAAATTTGGTACAGTTATAGAACATTTCATACTGATTCTAGGAATGTCAATTATTTTGAGATCGGTGAAGTAGTTTTCAAGCTATCTGCATTGATGTACATGGAAAATGGCAGATTAGCCGCCATTTTGAATGGTACATGTAAGTATATAAATGCTTGTAACTCTTCTTATTTTTAACATAGAACCTTCAATTTTTTTTTTTTTTTTTGTTTATTTAGAATATAACAAGCTTTTATTTACCAAAGTTTTGTTTTCTTAAATCTTTACAATTATTTATAATAGTGACTTTTTGTTGTTTCTCTTCATATATAATTTGAGCAACTTTAGCAGACAATTTCTTCCATTGCCCCTTCTTCAATTTTCACCAAATTTTGTATACAGGCAGCCCAAATTATGTTTTTATGATTGATAAAAATATTTTGATGGGCAGTTAACAGGATTTTCGTTTAAACAATTTTAACTTAACCTCCCCGACATTACCCCTTCCACAAAAAGATGGTTTCCTATTTCATTCTGATTTTAATATAAATTCCATGCTTTACTATGAGAATTTCTTGTTTTACAACAGAATTTAATTACACAGCTTATTATATAGGGGAGAAGAGGGTACATTGGGACACGGGGCACATTGGGACAAAGGCTTTTATCCCTTTATAATTGCAAAATAAAATTTGTAAAAAATTACACTAGATGACACTTAATAGTACATCTTCATATTTGTGATTTCAACTCAATCATTCAAGTCTGCTGCCTGTGAACAAGGTTAGTTTATTTTATCATATGAAAAGTAATTTTTTTCAAGTAAATTAATGTTGATTTTTTAGGTAATAGGAAATAAATATTTTAATTTTTAAAAGTACTATGTGTTTTTATAAACATTAAGCTTTCATTTCCACTATAGATCATTAGCCCATGTGCTCTAGAAAATTAGGCATAAGCGTTTGTTTTGAAAATGACCTGATGGGGTACATTGGGACACCAATGCATGGGGCACATTGGGACACCAATGCATGGGGCACATTCGGACTGCTTCAATGGCCCATTCATTTCTAACACCAATATATTTTTATTTATTTACTTATTTTTTGCACATATAAGCTAATTGTATTCATTTTTTTTCTAGGTATTCTTTAAATAAATAGAAAATGATTAGAATTTATAAGCCAAAAACTGAAAGAACTAAAATTTCAGAAGAAAATATAGAAAAGGCAATAAATGAAATAATCAAAGATAAACTTTCTGTGAGGGAAGTTGCAATTAAATATTATATACCAAAATCTACATTATTTAATAGATTGAAAAAAATGAGAGAAAATAAGATTGAGTGTGTACTACAAATGTAAATTATAAGTTTCAATCCAAATATACATCTCAACAAATATTCACAGCTAACAAGAACTCTTGTTGAAAGATTATTTAATATCATGTTCTCAACTTAACTATGCCATCAACATGATCCTACATAACATTAAAGTTTTGTGTAGACTTGCAGGGTTTTGATGTGCGTTAAGAAATGAATATGCAGTAATGCTTCATAACAATTTCATTTTTTCATAATTACCTACTTTATTATTATTTGTTATTGTATCAAATTCATTGTTTTGAAAGCCTTTCATTTACTTTAGCAAAATATTTTGCAATATTGTAATTAGATAAATAAAAAGATGGTTGTCCCAAAGTGCCCCATCATTAAATCAGTGTTGTCCCAATCTGCCCCTGCACGGGGAACATTGGGACACTTTTGCATAAGTTATGTTTTAATTATTTCTGTTTGCAAAACATATTAAACAATGCTCATTACACACTTAAAAGGTGGCCAATAACACAAGTATTTAAATAAAAATGCACAAAAGCATTAAAACTTTTATAAATTGGAAAATAATATGCTTTTATAAAAAGTGTCCCAATGTCCCCCCTCTTCCCCTACTTGAAAACCAAGAAAATAGATCTTTTTCTCTGCACTTTCTTTTTTTTTTTTTTTTGCATGACATTCTGTATGCAAAACCACATTTAATTATACATCATTAAATATCAAATTAACTATGATAAAATTAAAGTATGTAAAATAAAAGTATAATAGCATAAAAATTGAATGCATTATAACACAGTTAGTTTTCTTTTCACTATTAAGAAAAATTGTTTTAACAAATAATATTTTATACATAAACCAAAACACGATATCTATTAATGGAAATTAAAAATAACATAAGTATAATAAAGAGTATAACATACTGTCAAAAAAATGCAAATAACCGTATAAATTCAGTAATGAATCCACTGCTTTAGTGAATTCAAAATGGACAAAATATAATAAATAGGGAAGACTTTAACTTAGTAACATATAGTTATTAATTTTTTTCTGACTGAGTTATATTCTTTATTATACTTATGTTATTTCTAATTTCCATTGATAGATATTGTGTTTTGGTTTATGTATGAAATGTTATTTGTTAAAAATGCTTTTCTTATTTATAGTGAAAACTAACTGTATTATAATGCATTCAATTTCTATACTATTATACTTTTATTTTATATACTTCAACCAACTTTATCATAGTGATATTTAATGATGTATAATTAAATGTGGTTTTGCATACTGAATATCCCAGTAGCAGAAACACGGCGACATAGTTGCGGACACAGAAAAACGGCTTGCAGCAGTTTTTGTCTGCACTAATAAAAAAAAAATTAGTCTGCAACTTTTGGACACTTTGTCTGTAGTAATAAAAAAAGAAATTGTCTGGAACTTTTGGACAGTCTTTGTCTGCAGTCATAAAAAAATTGTTTGCAATTTATGGGCATTTTTCGCCCGCGACCATGCACTACCGATGTATGATGTCTTAGGCACTCTCTGGTAGTGTAAGCCATTTTCACCCCTGATTACATGCAAATTTTGCAGACAGATTACAAAATTTTAAAAGCCTGTCGCAGACAGCTACAAAACATTCTGCCACTGGGCCTATATGTTTACTCTTTAAACATGTGTTTTATAAATTCATTTTAATCTCATACAGATTAGTGTAAAGCACTTTAAAACAATAACAAATAATCAGTAATATTTTTCTTTAAATGTCACCTTTTAAAGTGTCTTTTGTGAAATTTTTAAAAATCTCATTCAGTGCCTTGACTCTTTATTTATGTGGGTTATCACTACATTTTATGTTTAATAATTTATAAGATTATTAGCTTCAAAGAGGTTTTTTTTAATACCTACAACTAAATAGATTTATTTAATTAATCTCATTATTTTTTTAAAAGCAACATTTTATAATTTTCTAACTTTTAAATAAATTAATGCATATAAGGAGCACACATTTCTAAATTACCAATTATTATAGCTTCTATCAGAAAGTTCTCGATTATTCTCTTCGATGAGAATATTCTCAAGAAGGTTCTCAGAAAGATTATTCTTGAGAATTTTACAACTTTAATTCTATATAGTATTTAATATCAAGTTAATAGTTTTATTCAACCAATTATAAATAATACTGAAAATATGGAAATATTTTATAAAAGGATCATTTTAAACAACAAAATCTCATGAAGGGGCTCATTTTATAAATTAGAATTTTGTGAAGGTCCCTTTTTACGATGTGGAATTTTGTGAAGGAGCAGCAAAAGGGACCAAATTTTTTGCCTAGATTGACCCCTGGTATTACATTTTAACCCAGTAGCAGAATTTTTTGTATCATTCTGCAGCACCAGTTTCAGAAGCCAAAATTTTTCTGCGACTCTGAACGACGCGAGCCAAGCTTTACTTTCATGATAAATTACTTTCTTTTTAAAGCAAAATTTGCATTTTAAAATATATGACAGATGCCTTTAATACATGCAGACAATAAATAAATGTTTACACAGCTTGATATTGAAACAGCAGTTAATGCAAGTTAAAAGAAATGTAATACCTGAAAGCAAAAAAAAGTAACTTAAACACAAAAGCAAAAAAAGTAACTTAAACACAGTTCAATCTTTCAAAATTATTTTACATAACTAATGAAAACATGGTAAACAATCAGAGTTATTAATAACTCTGCTAACTACTTTTGAAGTAACAGCATGTTTAAAAGTAACATTTGTTGAGACATGTTTAAAATGCTGAAAGTAGGACATGCCATATTTTTCAACTAATGCAGCTTTCAAAAATTTGCGTGTATGCTTAAATCCACTTTCAGGACCATTAAGCATAATAAAGATACGCATATCTGATGTGCCAATATCTTCTAATGAGCCATCCTTACATCTTGGTCTTTTTTCCATTACACTGCTTATTATTGACCCCCAACTCTCACATATTGCCTCTGAGACAGGGATTGACATACAAAATGAAAAAATTTTTAAATGAGGGGCAATTTATGCTTCACCTGCACCACAACTAACTTAAAAAGCTTGTGTAAATCACAAAGTGACCCTTCATCTCTGTTTTCAGATATTTTATTCATCATCCAAGAACATAACTCTATATATAAAAAAAAAAGTGTCCTTATCAATATTTGTAAGATTAAAGGGAAAGTAACTTAAAAGATAGTTATAAATTGGAATTTTTAAAGAAATTGGAATTTTTATAGAAAAAAAAAATTGATAATAAAAAAATATTTAAAATAAGAATTTTTTTTTTTTTTTTTTTAAACTTTTGACAGCTTTTAGAAGACATGTTGATGGACCTTCATCTCCTTTACTACAATCTACATCGCTATTTTTAGGTGTATCTTTCAATCGGGGACGCTTGTTTTCAACGTCTGCAGTTTGTGAAATGCCTTCGATTTCGTCTATTTCACAGTCTTTCCTTTTTTCTTGCTGCGGATTACCGGGGAAAAAAATTTCTAACATCGTTCTATGTTGCTGATTTCCATTTTAAGTCTTCATTTGGATGCCGTCGAGTGTAATGCGGTTTTAGATTTTTTTTTAATTACTGTTGTTTCACATAAACAACAAATAACTTTTTCATTAGATGACATGATAAAAAAAAATATTACACAGAAAATATTATACTTCAATCTATAACACGTGCTAACGCATCAACAATTAAACAAAAAAAAAAATGAAGCATGTGCACTATGAACATAAGGAATCGAAAAATGACCAAATGATCGAATGTGACTAGCGCTTCTTTCCCAAGCTCTCTCCCTACGAAGAGGATCATTCCACTTCGATTGCAGGTAGGAGAGGCAGATCGCGAAGAGAAAACGCGGGAGGAATTTTTGTATTCATTATTCTTTGGTTCTTCAGTGTAGCGCATGTGGTGAACGATCGTAGCGAAAACAAACTCGAGATTTTTTTCCGGTCGCATTTTTTCGTTTTCTTATCATTTTTTTTTTTTTTTTGTTTTGTTTTTGTAAATTGGTAAATAAATCTGCAAACTTCAAGATCATTCTGCAAGCTTCAAGATAATTCTGCAGCATTGCTGCCATGCTGCACGATTTCTGCTACCGGGCATTTTAATGCAGACTATTTTAATTTGGTTATAAATTAAGGTAGAAACTTTATTCGACTGGTATTTTTTACTTATTTAATATTTTTTTACATTGTAATATTGATGAATTTAAAAAAAAAAAAAAAAAAAAAAATTATCAATTTAATTTTATATGTAAAAATGTTTTTACGAATTTTAGTATTTTATATTACTGTACTATTCAGTTGCTGAATATTCTGTGTCATCTGCCGAATACCGAATAGTAACTGAACATTCGGTGCAACTTTAATGGAATGTATTAATATTTTTGATATACATCTTTTTTGAATATGTTAGTTTGGAAATATCATAAACATGAGAAATAGAATGCAAAATTCCACTCTGTGATTTTAATGGGAAAGAGAATACAGTCAGTCAGACATAAGCTTCTTTCATTAAAATTCTTTTGTTACTATTTTTTTTTTTTTAGACATTTTATATTTTTATGTTTAATTAGAAAATCGAAATATATATAGCATCTAGTATTTTTTTAATAAAAAATTAACATAAAATTAGTAAAAAGTTGTAAGTTTTATGATATAGTTTTTTTAATTAATAAGGCTTGATTTATAACATAATTAAAATATCATCCACTATCACAATAAATGTTAAAATTTACATAAAGATTTATTCTATAAAAAGTTAAATTTTTCTTTTTCAGATTAACCAAGCTTCAACTGCGTTAGATGCTACTTCCTTTGAACTTGATTTAAAATTAAAAAAAGAAACGAAAATGCAGGTTGGTAGTTACTGACTTCACATTTTTATTTGCATTTAACAAGTATTGTTTCAATAGGACACTGACCTCTGTTGTTGCAACTTCAAAATTCATACTGTAAAGAACAATACATGAAAATTTGCATACTAATGTTCCTTAAAATATTTATGTTAATTTTTATTTAAAATGGTTTTAGATTTTGATATTAAGACTTTTTGTCAGAATCTAAGAGCTACAAAACCACCATATGAATGCCCTGTAAAAACATGTGGAAAAATTTATAAAAGTTTTGGTGGAATTCAATTTCATTTGTATAATTATGATCATGATAATCCACCACCAGTACATCATACACCGTCTCCAAAGATTAGGAGAAAAAAAGGCAAATGGTATCCACGATCAAATCGCAGGTCTCCTTCTCCTGTTCAAGTGGCTACGAGTCCACGTGAAAGCTTACGATATAATGAACCTCAAAAAGTTGTTGAGGTAGATTTAAATGGTCATGTTCACCAGCTTAATATTTGTGAGCCCATAGATTTTGTTTTACATGAGGGAAATGAAAGTGAAAAGAAAAATGATCACAAGCAAGAGAAAGTAGAAGTTAAACAAACTAAAGCCAAAGTTACAAAAGTTAATAAGCATTCTGAAATTTCCAAAAAACAGAAAGAGCAACCTGTAGCAGTTCCTAAGCTTCCAGAAGCATCTTATCGTATCATTCCAGATTATGAAGCTCCTGATGCTCCTCCTATGCCAACAGCGTATTACAGATTTATTGAAAAATCGTTAGAAGAACTAGATGAGGAAGTTGAGTATGATATGGATGAAGAAGATTGTGTTTGGTTAGAGATCATGAATGAAAAAAGGAGAAAAGAAGACCTGTCTGAGGTTTCAGCTGATACTTTTGAACTTCTTATGGATAGACTTGAAAAAGAATCTTATTTTCAAAGTCAGTCTACTGGCAAAGATCTGAATCCATCAATAGATGAAGATGCTGTTTGTTGTGTTTGTAATGATGGTGAGTGTCAAAATTCAAATGCCATTCTTTTCTGTGATATGTGTAACTTAGCTGTTCACCAAGAATGTTATGGTGTTCCGTACATTCCTGAAGGACAGTGGTTATGCAGGCGATGCTTACAATCACCATCTAGAGCAGTAGACTGTGTATTGTGTCCAAATAAAGGTGGTGCATTTAAACAAACTGATGATGGCAGGTGGGCTCATGTTGTATGTGCTTTATGGATTCCTGAAGTATGTTTTGCCAATACTGTATTCTTAGAACCTTTAGATAGTATTGAAAATATACCACCCGCACGTTGGAAACTTTCTTGTTATATTTGCAAACAGAGAAGTGTAGGGGCATGCATTCAATGTCATAAAGCTAACTGTTATACAGCTTTTCATGTTACTTGTGCACAACAGGCCGGTTTGTATATGCGGATGGAAGCTGTAAGGGAAAATAATGCTAATGGTACATCGTATAATGTAAGGAAAACAGCTTATTGTGATGTTCATGCTCCTGCTGATATGGATACAAATCAAGATGATGATGCAGGAAAAACTGATACATTTAAAAAAGCAAAAGCTAAAGCAAAATCTAGAGAAAAGATGAGAAAAGCTAGAAAGATACTTGCTGAAAAACGAACTGCTGTTCCGATTATTTCTCTTCCTACAATTCCTCCGGAAAGATTAACAAAAATAGCTAGCATGGTTTCTATGGCAAAGAAACAAGCCTTTTTAGATAGATTGCTTGCTTATTGGATTTTGAAACGCCAATCAAGGAATGGAGTTCCCCTTTTAAGGAGACTTCAAACAAGTCAGACATCTCGTCGAGATCCTGATCTTGATAAAGAGGGTGCCTCATTGGGGGATCAGTTGCAGTATTGGCAAAAATTAAGGCAAGATTTAGAACGTGCTAGATTACTTGTAGAATTAATTCGTAAACGAGAAAAGTTAAAGCGAGAATATATTAGATATCACCAACTTGCTACAGAAGTACAGGTGCAACCCCTTATTATAAAATTAAGAGAAGTAATTGGACAACTTCTTGAAAAAGATGTTGGAGAAATTTTTGCAAAACCTGTGGATTTACTCGAAGTACCTGATTATTTAGACTATATTAAACAGCCAATGGATTTGTCAACAATGATGAAAAAAGTAGAATCATATCAGTATGATACTTTTGATAGTTTGGAAGATGATTTTAACCTTATGATTAAAAATTGTTTATCGTATAACTCGAAGGACACTGTTTTCTATAAAGCTGCTTTGAAAATGAGAGAACAAGGAAGCCATATATTGAAAGAGGCTCGAAAATATATTACAGCAAATTTCGATTTTAGCACAGGTATGTTTTTGGATCAGAAACCACTGATTGAGGAAGAAGCACAAGGCTCTGAATCTGACACAAAACCTGAACAACTATCAACACCAGAAAAACAACTTGAAAGACTTTTACATAAATTAGATGAAGCGCATAAAATGAAATTAGGCATTTCTCGTTCTAGAAAAATTAAGCGTCTTCGAACTGATATCCATATTCTCAGAAGAAAAATAGCTATTAAAGCTGCAAGACAACGTAAAGTAACTCGTCGTAACTTATTTCAAAAAGATAATCTTAAAGAAAATACTAATTTTGATCAAAGTAAACTGAAAACAAAACAGCAAGATAGTCTTGTAGAACCTAAAGAGGAACTTAGTATTTCTAAAGTTAAAACTGATTCAAATCAAGACAAAGTAAAGCCTGAAAGTGATCATTCACTTAATAAAGCCAAAGGTAAAGTAAAAGAAGCCGATTCATTGATTCATGAGGTTAAATCTGAAGATTCAAGTCCTAGGAGCCTTACTAGAAACAGAGCCAAGTCAAAAGAATCATTACATGAACTTGATGAAAAGAAAGAATTACCTAAGGCTGAAATTAATACTGTAACTCAAGCTACAGGTAGGACTAGAGGAAGAAAAGATACACTCTCCGAGATTGAAGAAACTCCAAAAACTAGAAATGTTAAAAGTAAAGAAAAAGAAGATAACACAGAGAAAGTTAAAAAAGTTTTCAAAACTCCTCTTAGAAAAAATATCAAGGAAGGATCTCAGGTGCTATCTACTGATACTGAAGATGATGACAAAATAAGCAATCAAAGTGAGTCTCCTCTGACAAATTCACCTTCAAAGCACAGCCATAATCTTAGAAATAATCCTACTGGGCATTCTGAAGAACAAATTGATACTACACCTCGCATTGGCAGACCCCGAAAAAGTCAAGCAGCTCCAAAGAATGTAACTAGCAAAAGCAAAACTGTGTCACCACCTCCACCTTCCTTATCAAAATCAGGGAAAAATGTAACCCCTGATGTAAGTTCTCCAAAATCTCAAAAATCTGTTTCAACAAATGCAACGCTTTCACCAAAATCATTAAAAGGCGCTTCACCTCCTATTTTAAAGCCACAAATTTTAGTTTCAAATAAAGAGGAAAAACAATTAGAAACACCATCATCATCAGGATCTAAGAAAAGTCTAAAATCTGAATCAAAAAATCCAGTAACCACAAGGACACGTCGTTCTATAATGACTAGAAGAGAAAGTATAAAGGAAGTCAGTTCTGAAGCTAGTGAACCTGAAAATGAAAAATCTGATATTAAAGAAAGAGAAACACGGAGTAAAAGTGCTAGGAGTCAAAGTAGATCCCAGTCAGAAAGTGATGTAGTTTCATCATCCAAAAAAGGACCAAGAAAGAGCAGAGCTACAAGCCTAACTGTCGAAGGAGATTCACAATCATCTAAGAAAAGAAATTCTGCTACCAAAAGTTCTCTTTCTTGTCTAACTCCTTTTCCAGATACACCTCTTCCACAAACTGATAGTTTTAAAGTATATCGTTCAAATAATCAAGATCACTGCACTGATTCTGATAACAATACTGAATCAAGCAGTGTATCAACACCATGTAGTAGTAGTTCTGGCTCAGACAGTCAATCAGATAGTGAGAGTGAAGCAGAAGGGCAAAAATCTACCTCAAAAAAAGAAAAATCCCAGTCAGTTGAATTTAATGCTGAAGAACAGCAACACCTTATTGAATTACAGCCTTTAGATTTAGTATGGGCCAAATGTCGTGGTTATCCATGGTATCCAGCTTTAATTATTAGCCCTAACATACCAAATTCTGGATATTTTCATAATGGTGTTCCTATTCCTGTACCACCTGAAGATGTTCTTGCATTGAAGTCAAATTATGAAGATAACGTATATTTAGTTTTATTTTTTGATACTAAGAGAACATGGCAGTGGCTTCCACGTAATAAACTTGAACCATTGGGAGTGGATTCTAAATTGGATAAAGCAAGGTTAGTTGAATCAAAAAAAGCCGCAGAAAGAAAAGCTGTAAAGAAAGCATTTGAAAATGCTATATTGCACAGATGTCGTGTTACTGGTGAATCGACTATTATATCTAATGAATCTGAAGAAGACAACTAAAATATTTATTTGCATAATCAAAAGTTCTATCCATAAGTACAATGCTAACTTTTGTAAATTGTAAAAGAATGTGTATTTATATATTTATTTGCTATCCACCCTCATACGTAGTGTAAATGTGTGTAAACAATTTGATTATTGTACAGATTTTCTATTGTCAAAAGAACAATTACTGAATCAAAGCTTCAGTTTTTTATATATATAGTCTTTTCTTTCACTATTGCATAATAATGTTACCAGCAATAAAGAATAAGTACCTAATTAGATGTGAGAACATTTGTCAGTGGCTTTTGTAGATTAAAAAAAAGACTTAATTGCTTACTAATTGTACCTGAGATCTATTTATAGAGCACCTAGAAAAGTATATTTCCTGTGTTAGGGATAATCTATAATCAACGCACCAATCTTCTGACTTTGATACTTAAAAGGATATCTGTTCCTGTTAATTATATCCTGTTTCTGCAAACCATAATAAATAAGCTAAGCATCCTAGATCTTCTGGGAAAGTGAACTATATACAGTAAGTTATTTTTATGTATATTCTCTTATGTTTTAAGAACTTTTGTTCTTTTCTTTTAAAGTATGCAATATTTTCTATTTTATTTTTATGCATAAATTAATGTTTATTATTTATTTTTTTTGTTTTTTGAGTTGCTTCACCAAGAAAAACTGTTTCAAGTGTGTATGTATATATATATATCTACAAAGAGGGACCAATCCGTACAAAAAATTGGGGCCCTGCAGCTGCCCTTTCAAAATTCCATTTCATAAAATGTGACCATCTTCATAAAATTCAAGTATTTAAAAAGGTCCTCTTCACTGAATAAAAATTTATAAAATGGTTCTTTCACAAAATTTCATTTTATAAAAATTATTATTCTTGTAAAATTTTTACTGTTTTCAGTATTACTTTAAATGATTGCTTACACTTACTTGCTTCAGTAAAAAGCTATCAATTTGATATTAAGCATTACATAGCAGACTGCTAAAATGAAAGATTTTACACAATAATATCCCCCCCCCCCCCCAAAAAAAAAAAAAAAAAAAAAAAAATTACATTCTTAGTAGACAAAATTTAATTTAAAAAAAACAGGATTTATTTTAATTATTTAAAAAAAAAAAAAAAAAAAAAAAGATTGCGTAATTTGTATTTTTTTTTTTTTTTTTTTTTTTTTTACATAAAAATAAATATATTAACTTATTTAGTAATTTTTGGCATTAATTTGTTTTTCTCTTATGAACAATTTTAAAGTTAACATGAGGTTTTCACTTAATATTTTAAAAATAAATTATCTGATTAAACTGAAAAATGTAGCGTTAGCTAGATTTTGTCCTTATGAATAAGTGTACCAATTTTTGATCAAATCTAACGATGATAAATCTAAAATAGATACAATGAAAAACTTTCAGCTTTATATGTTTTAAATAAAAACAAAAATGTTTGCAAGTTCATTCAAGGTGTAAGACAATAAATGGTAAAAATGCAAAATTGCTGTCTGAAAGAAATGGTCCTATCGTACTAAAAATCATTCACAAAAATGGGCCCAAAAATTAAAACTTGGATCGACCCCTGATAATATATAATTTAATTGAAAAATTTATACTTTAAATTTTTGTTTTAAGGCATGTGACCATTTCTTTTGAATCTCTTCTGCCCTATGACAGAATTTAGGCGAGACAACAGCATTGTTGCAGAAAAGAAATTGTCACTTGCAGAAAGATTTGCTGATAAAAATTAAAGATATTCCTAAATTTCAGTAGAAAATAGAAACTCATGTCTTATATTTAAGAATTCAACAGTCTGTTAATAATATTGATACCTTTGTAATTACATGTACAGTCGAGGGATAAAAAAAAAAAAAACTCAATACTCGCTGTAATTTCATTGATTCACGCAGAAAAAAATCTAATAAAAACCATTCAACGGGAAATTAAGTGTACTTTTTGAAAGCAATGTCAAATTTTGAATTAGGGGTCATCTACATATTGAAATGAGCGCAAACTTTGATTTTTTTCAATAGCAACACCCAATTTTGATTTCATAATTGAATTCCTGAGAGTGGCAAAAGTTTGTATACTTTAATTTAATATTCATAGAGTTAGTGTTTATCTGTAAATCTAGAAAAATAAAATTAAGATCCTACAAAATTAGACAAAATTTAACTGTTTCACACTGGAAATTTTTGAAGAAAAAAAGTATAAAAATTAATAATGATAAAACGATATTATTTTTACAGCATCTTGGCTAGCCCTGATTTTGGTTTTTTAAATACGTATATACTTAAATAGTTCGTTAGAGAATACATTTTATTAGATTAGTCAGGCAGCGTTCTTTGAAAAATGTGTGATATTTTTCAATTCAAAAGTGTCAATCATGGCTATAGTAATCACTAATAAAACTTAAATTTTCCTTCACATTATTTTGTAGGTGTTACATAATATACAAACTGAAATAACTTTATATATATATGCACATAATGCATAAACTAAATATTATCCGATAAATTATTGTAAGGTATCATGAAGTAAACATTAAACAATTTTAATTGTGCTTACCAGTTTTGGTCAGTTTAATAATTTTCTGAAACTGTGCAATTTGTTTTGTAATTTCTATGAAAATATGGTTTCTTAATTAAAATGTATTTGTAAAAGTATTTTTTAAAAACTGAAGTATCCTTTAAATAATAATCCCTGCTCACCACCAAAAATAAATCAATATATGAACTAAATGATTAACCTCTTGACTATGACTGTAGTTAAGAAGCAATTAAACAATTCTGCATTGCATTTCAATACCATTCATTTTTTGTAATTCACAATTTTTACATTCCACCTATTTCTCTATTTTAAACAGTAAGTTCCGCCTATTTATTCAATTTTTTTTCCTTCTAGTGTTCGTTTAAAGGATTCATAATTTATCACAAGTAATTGATGAAGCAAATGCTACTCGTATATAACTTTGCCAACATAAAATAAATGGTTTAATACAAATAGGCATAGTCATTTTTTATTTTCTATATTCTTTTGCTTTAGAAGATGGATGAAAGGCGGGGCTTGTTTTCTTTAGAAAACAATGTCTGAAAATGATCGTTTTTGTTTCATTTCTTCGCGTTTGGCATTGTTGTTATATAATTTGACCCATAAATAAAAATTAAAAATATTTTGTTTAATTTCCTGTTTTTTTTTTTTTTTTAAGATTTTCTTCATTATCTCATGCAAAACTTCATAAGAGATGGCCACTTAAGCCACTCCAAAAGAAAGATTTATTTATATCTTGAAAACTAATAACTGCAATGAGCTGCAAATTTGCACACCCATATTTTTTAGCATTAGGAGGATTCATTTTATGTAAATTAATATAATATAGGTCATAATTCAAATTTTTTTTTAATATGAATTTATTAATATTTTTTCTAATTAAAAATATTTTTCAGAATCAAAAGTGATAATGGATTATGTTTGGGTTTCTTCACCGTATCTCACAAAAAGAAAAAAAAAAAGTTGATCAAATTATTTTTTATGAAGATATTAATAAAAGTTTGAAATATGAATTTAGCATTAGCACCTTCAAACTTTGAACATAACATAAAAAAATAAGTAATATATACAACCGATGTACTCTTTCGTAACGTCACAACCCCAGGAATTCAAATATAAAATAAAAATAGGGTATTACTATTGAAAAAATCAAAGTAGATGCTTGTTTTAATATGTAGATGACCCTCAATTCAAAATTTCACTTCATCTTCTAAAAGTACTAACAATTCCCAGTTGAATGATACCCATTACATTTTAGTGCATTGATTAGCAACAAATTTATACCGTTTTTTTTTTTTTTTTTTTTTTTCACCTATACATATGTGTAAATTAGAAAATATGGTAATATTGTTGTGCAGAAAATGTTTGCACAAACAAGGCTTGTTGCAGCAAGCATAAAATATGGCTCTTATGTTTAAATTGTGAGTTCTTGAGAAACTTTAGCTTCATAATTAAAAGGGTAGATTTTGACTGAGAATATTTTCGATTTTTTTCACTTTAAAATCAGTTTTCTGCAAGATGACTAAAAATAAGTACTTTATGATATCACTGAGTACTTTTTATGAAATGTAAATTGAACTCTATTTGTTTCGTATAAAAATAAAGTTTTCAAAGAACATGTTTTTCAACCCCTGATCAAAAAAAAGTAGGGTGTTATAAGTTAAGAACCTGCCTGTCAGTCTGTGACACTGTAGCTTTCAGTGCCCCCCCCCCCCCCCTTCCTAAATTAGAATTCTTATGTAATGGGAATAGTTGTTAGTTATACGTGATGAAAATCTACTTGATAGATTTAAAAAAAAATTAAAATGTGCTTTTTTAGGTCACTTTGCATTGCATGTCTTAACATTTAAAAAAATACTTGGTTGCCAGATAAATTTCCTAGTCGGGGAAAAAAAAAGACCATATATTACATAAATTTAAGATATATATAAAGAAATTTCCTGTGCATAAATTGAGAAAGAAAATGGATAGTAAATAGCTAGTATTATAAATAACAATAAATAGCATAACTTTAGTATATCTTAAAATTTTCTGCTTTAGAGCTATTATATTTTATTTATCTGCAAATTTAGTTTAAAATATCATGTAGAAAAAGATGCATATATAATTCCCCCCCCCCCCCCCCCTCCTTGATGAGTGATTTCTTCTATTGTTTAATTTTGAATCAAAATGAATATGAACTGAATTTTATAATAGAACTTATTGCAATTATATAACTATGGGAAAATGAATAGTAAAAAAAAAAAAAATTATGTAATAATATAATATATTTAAACTGATGAAAAAATTTGCACTTATGATAGATACAGTCATCACTAATATAATAAACATCTAACCATATTTACTCATACAAACAAATAAAGGGCAAAACTGGAAAAATTCATCAGTGGCCGGCAGTTTCATTACTAGCCACTTTTTTAAGATAGTGGCCACTTTTTACATGATGAGAATTTCCTTCATACAGCAAAAAAGAGTTATCACCATTTTGTGGTATACTATCACAAGAAAAATAGTAAAATAAGAAATATATATAATAAGAAAATTGAAATTGTAATTTATGACCTTTTTTAAAAATCCTAAATTGCACATCCAAAATTAATCTTTTTAAGACTGTAATAATGAATTTTTATCTTTTAGTTAATTTGGTTATAAATTACTTTTTTTATTTATTTAAGTAAAATAAGCTATTATCATTCACAATATACATTGATATTTTCTAGTAAGTGAATTAGCCGATTCATCATCACTACCTCTTACATGATCATGTGTAAATACAGTTAGCAATTTTGTTATTTTTCCTTATTTCTAAATACACACCTTTTAAAATGATTTTATTTCAATAGAGTTAAAGTATTTCCTCGTAAAAAGTATAAAATAGGGAAACTTTAAATCACCTACTTAGAGGTCAACTTTGCAGCTTTAAAAATAGGGAGATTCGTACTTGAAAATGGGAAGGAAAAAGGAAGATTTCTGCTCCAAAGTTTTTAAAAATACACATTTAAGCCAAATAAAAGGGGAAGGGGTTAAAAATTACGTGGATCAGAGTTATTGAACAATTCTACCCCTTTATAGGTTCTAGAATCCAGTAAAACAAGTTTAAAATGAATTTTTCCATTTATGTTATGGATAGAGAGTGATTGGAAATCACAAGTCTTCTGTGGAGCATGTAATTGCCAATTGGCAATGAAAGGGGTGGGAAGTCACAAAAAAAAAAAAAAATTGAGTGAGAGATATTAAACAATTTTACTCCTTTATAGATTCTAAAATGCTTACAAATGAGTTGTATATAGGCCAAACGAAACATGTTTTTAAATTCAGTTTGGGTGAGCACAAAACCTATGTTAAAATGTAGAATGCTCTGCTATAACCAAACATAGTTGGCTTAATTTTTTCTGAAGCTGTGATCATTCAAAAATGTATTTCAATACATGATCTGTATTTTTGGGAAACCTTATATTTACAAATGACCCCTTAGGCACACCAAACTTTGCTAAAATTTGGTTACAATTTATTTAGAAATATAATCCTCATATTTCCTCCTTTCACCCCTCCTTTGAAATGGTTACTGTACTATGCTTTCCATTTTTTGGTCCCCACTTCAACTGTGTCACTTTGTATAATGTATTACCTGAGACATATTACGTAATGTTTTTGCTTTCTTTTTTGTACATAAACTGAAAATTTCATTATTTTATTATCTTTAAAATTATCTAACAATTTTTTATTGATAAAATGAATGAGACAGAGTTAATCCAATGCTAGTATAAATTAGAATTATGTAGGTAATGGCAAGGGTTTAAAATTTTCAGTTCTATTTCTCCTGCCTTTTTTTTTTTTTTTTTCTGAAAATCAATTAGACTTTTCTCAAAACTTCCAAAACATGTATTAAATTTTCATCTTTTAAAAGTCAATAATTTTATAGAATTTTTTTTTTCTTCAAATAATTTTCTTTTTTGAAGTACAATGTGCAACTTATAAATACCCCAACACTTTAAATTTACAGTTAGTTTAGTCTTTAGGTTTTCATAAAGTATGTGCACTAAAAATATTAAATATTTTTATTAAATTTAACATTGTAAAACATTTTTAAATTCCAGTTGTTTTTCACATGTTATATGACTGAATTTTTGTAGTCTAGTTTGATAGGTCTTATCCAAAAGGTCCATGAGATGGCTAAAGAAATTGAAGACATCAAGAAGGAAGCTGCTAGTCTAATTACCGATCAAGAGGTAAATATTTGTTATTTGTTCATTATTTTCAACAAAATATTGCTGCCAAATCTTCCCAATCCCACAGAGCTTAATGCCAAAGCATTATAGAATTTTGCAAATTATACGTGATCCTCATATATCCCATTTCCAAAAAAATATGAGTTTATTCATTTAAGTATTTAATTTAAAGATTTTTTTTTTTCTTTTTTTAGGCACATTTTTATATCGTTATTTGTTAGCATATTAAGTATAAATGAATAATTTGCTAATATTAGTAATTAGTTTTCTAACCAACAAATTGGTGTTTTTTGGAAAAGTCTAAAATCTTCTCTTTGACCCCGCGAGAAAATGATATAAATGGGATGTTATAATCAAGAAAGAGCACATTGTCTATACCTCAATAACATTCTGTCTACAATAATAAGACAGCATTTTCCACAAATCTAAATAACTGTCATAATTGTTTTATAATTGTAATTTTAATTTTGTATGTTTTCTATTAGACAGACTTTTTGCTATTGTGAAAAGTGTGATATCTTCATTGGTTGTGTCAAAAAATGTAAAATTTATTTCTTGCACCATGCTGCATTAGACTGTGAAATTCATTCATTTTAAATTAGATAATTGTTGTTTGGTTGTTGGTTAAAGCTGATAATCTATGTGAATTTTCTCAATGGATCTAACTTTGGGAGGAATGTTCTGTGCATGTCTTTGTATGGTCGTACCTCATATTCATGTGAAATTCGGATAAAACTAAAAAAAATTCTTAACATCTGTGCTAACAAGCGCTATCTGTGATTAAACCAGGCATTTCCCATTTTCCAATTTTAAGAGGAGGGCCCAGGACCTCTTTGCTACTGGTGGGACTTGAATGAAGTCACATGAGAGAGGGGGAAAAAATTAGCGGTCTTTGCAGAAAAGTTTTTTAAAATACACTTTAATTGGATATGCTATTTTCAGAAATCTATATGAATTACTATGTCGTTCTCATAATATTAATTTGTGTGTTCCAATATACAATTAATGCTTTGCTTGCTTAATAGATATTTTTTTTATATTAATGATAAAATTATTCATTTTCTCAGCTTTCATATTTTCTCTAATTATTCAGTTTTATCATATCAATTTACGATATATTTTCGAATGTAAGCCAAGAATGCATATATATATATATATTTTAATTCATCCAATGCTTAATTACTGTATATAAATCGAGTTTCATAATCTTCCTTTTGAGGAAGTTACAATAATTACCAGTTTATACAGTATACAGTCTCTTATTCAACATTCTGAAAACTGGAATGTTTAAAAAACAACAATTTTCAAAATCTCGGTGCAAAATAAATGTGATATGCATTATTAATGCTTTCCAATTGTACATACATGTTGTATTGTATAACCTTCAATGTTTTTTGCCTACATTATCATACAATGAACAGACAGGACCATATAGACTAATTGAATTCATAATACATTGTTGGAAAGTGTGAAAATGGTTAACACAAACAAATTGCAGCCTTTAATGTATCATAATATTCTAGTGTAGCCCTGTAAATAGGAAGATTAAGCTTATGATATTCTACGAAAACATTCTGTTATTAAATTGACATTTATTTATTAACAATAAATATCAATTTCTTTATGATTTTTGTAGTAGAAAGTTATTTAAATGTGATTTATAAAAAATTTTCTCCTAAAACTCAATGCATTGGTACTTTTTTGGGTGCCCCTATACACAAACCAGTTGTGCAGGGCCTATTAATGCCATTTTAAATAATAGGTAACCTTCCATGGGAACTGAAACAACATGTATCATTTTAAAGAAATTCTGAAAATATTTACTGACTCTGGAGGTTGGCAATGGTCATTTGGACAGACATACTAATTCGTAATATTCATACTAAAATATTGTTAGAAAGTGTTAAAAAAACACTTAATGCAGACGAAAATGAAATTCAGCAAATTTTCAATTTCAATAATAGCTCTTAATGTAACTGAATATTTTTGTACAGCCCTGTAAATTTTAATGCTAAATCACACTATATTCTGTAGATAACATCTTTTGTGCGTATGATTAACATATTTCAATTTCATTAAAATTTGTGCAATGTAAAGTTATTAAAATAAGGTTTATAGAAATACCTCTCTTAGAACACAATGCTTTGGAATACTTTTGAGTGTCCCTGTACACAAACCGTTGGTGGTATTTATTCCATTTTCAATAGAAAATATCCAATAGTGAACAAAAATAACATGTAAACATATTTAAAACATACAACCTTTAATTCTTCATGTTGCTTTTACTGACTGCCGAACTAGTTTCGCATGGGACGCCCCAGCTTTTTAATTTTTATAAAGTAAAAATAACATATTTCAATTTCATTAAGATTTGTGTAAACATATTGAAAAATGGTTTAAGAAATATCTTTCATAGTACACAGTGCTTTGGAATACTTTCACGTGTCCCTGTACACATACTAATAAAGGTATTTACTGCATTTTTAATCGGGAACATCCAATAGTGATATATATCATATATCAGTTTCAAAAATTCCATGAATACAGGGATCACATTCGCCCTGAAATTCCTAAAAAAAAATTTAAATCCCTAAAATTCCTTAAATAATGCTGAAATTTTCCTTTCTTACCTAAAAAAGAACATTTTCTGCTACAAATTCTGTATTCGGTTCCCAAATATATTGTAAACAAAGTAACTCTTTTGCTAACTTTTTTGCATTTGCCAATATCTTTTTCAATATTTTTTTTTTCAGCCACTTTCAAGACTAATCTGTTCACAATTCCTGAAAATTCAAACTGTGACAATTTTCCATTAGCAAAGCAATGTTTATTTTCTTTCTTTCTTTTTCTTTTCATTTTTTTTTTTTTTTTTTTTTTTTTTTTAACAATTTAACAATATTTAAAAAAAAAAATCTATTTTGAGTCCATAGACCGCAATGTATAAATACTATTTTCTATCAGCGTTAAAAAAAAACAAAGTCCCACACTCATAAAAGTTTACATAGTGCTTGCAAAGATAACCTGCCTATAACTTGCCTATATAATTTTATTTAAATTTAATGTAGATTTATAAATGATAGCATATATAAATCTACCATATTGAAATAGACCTAGTATGCAATGTAACTTAAATGCACCTCTGTATAGTGGGCAGACTAGTTTTAATATAAGAATTATGATACTGGAAAGAACTCTATTGATTTGCAATTCTAATTTGCAATTTTGTAAGTTATTTAAAATTTGATTTTCTTAACATGGAGGGATGAGTGAAATTTTGCATAAATATGTATTATGAGGCATTATTTTAATCATAAAAATGTTGGACCAGTTTTAAAATAGGATTTATGATACTGACATGAACATTTGTAACTATGAACATTCTATTTTGGAAACCTTGTTAATTTGAATTTTGTAACTTTCTTAATATTAATTTAACAGTTGTGAAATAGGCCGCAGTAGCCTGGTTGGTAAGAGCAGTGAGTTTGTGATCGAAAGATTGCGGGTTCGTTCCTTGAGCCGGCCGAAGACCATCCTGTACACTAATGGCGACTGGTGCACGTTAAATTCCGTCATGGTCGCAAAGTCCTCCAACAAGCTTCCCACAGTCCTTGAAAGTCCTTAAGAAGTTCTTGAATTTCATTTTCTTTTTCAAGGGCCCAATGTCCTTGAAAATCCTTGAATTTTTCACTCCAATAGACGGGCTTAGCGCGAATTCTGTCAAGGCTAAACTATCTCCATCTCCACATGCGCACTCCATTCTCTAATAAAATGATTTTGTCATAAAATTCTTATTTCATTGTCTTGCTCTTGCATATAGTTTCAACATATTATTATTTTTTTTGCCAGTCTCATACCTGTTTGATGGACTGGTCATTAATTTTGAGCAGAAAGTGACCAGACCAGGACTCAAACCTAAAAACTTTGGAATAATGATTCCAAATCTTGAACTAATCATTTTTTGACTCTTGTAAAAGTTAATTTGGTCAATCCATTAAAAATGTATTGTGAAAACAGGAAAAGTGATTATAATTATAAAAAAATATATTACTAATGAACGTAGTTACTAAAGTTTTGTGTATATGCCTAGTGTTCTGCGATTTCTCCCTAGTCCTTGAAAAATTACAAATAGGCCTTGAAAAGTCCTTGAATGTTTTTCTTTTTTAAGAGTGGGAACCCTGCAAGTTCCCATCAAAAATTATACCTCTGGGGGGTACTAGAACATGGGCTTAACTCGGCCTTGATCCGGATCAAAATTAGAGTTCCTGTTGTTTGGCTGGTGCTGCCATCTTTCACCAGCTTCTGGAGCTAAAGTCGTTCTTCCTCCCTATGTGGCACTCCTAAAAACAGAAGGCGCACCCCTCTTGCCTTAAATCGCGGTAGTTTCACTACCGGGGCTTGGAATTTCCGAGTGGCATACAACAACAACAACAGTTGTGAATTTCCTTGAATGTGAAAACAGAATTTAAAAATATGTATTAGTTAATGAGTTATAAGCAAACAAAATTTCCCATAGAATAATATTGGCTTGGGTTTCTGACAATGTTAAGTGAAGCAGCTCTTAAGTGCTCTTGCTTGTTTTTTTAATAATTGTTTACATTTAACTGTTCAGTCTTGGATAAATGAGTAACATTGTAATATGTTGTAGAAAAAAAGCTTCTACTTGAAATATATATATAAATAAAATATTTATAAAATAAAATATTTCTTATAAATTTGTTTCATAATATTTATCTTATTTTACAGGAAACTAAACAGAAGCTAATGCAGTCATTGCCTCAGCTGTATAAAAAGTTGCAAGACTTGGAAGATGGAAGCAATAACAATGTCTGCAACAATAATAGTGCTTGTTCAGATCTGATAAATAAGCTTGATAATCTCAATGTTTAATGCAAATGATTTACCATTCCTGAGTTTTTAATTTTTTGTACTGCTTAATATTTGTCATGAAAAAGTCTTCAAAATTATTTTCTCATTGTTACAGTATTATGTGTGATAAAATAAAACTGCTTTTAGATCATATGGCTTTATGCATATTTTTTTGTACTATTTATTTTATCATGGCTATTTTTATTAATTTTGAATTGTTGAAATTGATTTAGAGAAAAAGTAATACTTAAAATGCATTTTGGCTGTAGAATTCAATTATGATACTACTTTTAATTATCTGTATAAATTTTTATGAAGCTACCATATATATTCATGGAAATATGATTTCTTTAAAAAAAATTGCAACTTTTTAAGTTATAACATGTGGGGTAAAAGATCCAGTGCAAAACAATTTTTAGTAAACTTTGCATACTACAGTAGATACAACATACTGCAACCAGGATGCAAAAATATTTAAATATCTTATGATGAGCATTTTTACTAAATGATTTTAAACCATGCTTGCGTAAGCTTTAATGAAATTTCATTTTTATAATTTACGAGGGTTACTATTTATATTTCTGGCCTAATAATGAAAAAACAAATATGTAGGATCGAAATTGGTTTTATTGTTTTTCAAAATATTCTCCATGATGATCAATACACTTTTGCATGCGTTTGAACCAATTTTCAAAGTACTTTTTCCAGTCCGATTGAGGTAACTCCAAAACATGCGTTTTGAATGCATCAACCGCTTCTTCGGGGGTCGAAAATCGTTGTCCACGTAATTTATTTTTGATGTGTGGGAATAAGAAGAAGTCATTGGGTGCCAAATCAGGGCTGTACGGCGGATGACCCATCAGTTCGATCTTTCCCTCAGTCAGAAATGCATTTGTTTGAGTCGATGTGTGAGAGCTCGCATTGTCATGATGAAGAATGATTCGCCTGTTCTTCTGCTTTTTTCGAATTTCTCCGATGACTTCTGGCAAACAAATGGTCGTGTACCATTCAGAATTGACCGTCCTGCGTTGCCCTAACGCCACTGTTGCCACATGACCGTTAATGCCGAAGAAACAGGCAATCATTTGTTTCGATGTGCTTCTTCCTCGAACAACTTTTGCTGGTTTTGCCTCGCCTTGGAAGACCCATACAGTTGATTGCTGTTTTGTTTCCGGCTCATATGCATAGATCCATGATTCGTCACCTGTGTAGATTTTATACACAGCCTTTGATGTACCTTGAACGTATTTTTCCAACATTTCCTTGCACCAATCGACACGAGCCTTTTTTTGAGCGTTTGTCAGATTATGCGGGATCCAACGCGAACAATTTTTTTTTACGCTCAAATGTTCATGCAATATTTTATTGATGCTAGTCATACTAATGTCCAAAGACGCCTCAATCTCACGGTATGTCACATGACGATCTTGCTTTATCAGTTCACGCACAGCATCGATCTTTTCTGGCACAACAACGGATTTTGGACGACCTGCACGGGATTCGTCCTGGATCGAACATCGACCACGATTAAATTCGTTATACCAATTTTTTACAGTGCTGTAGGATGGCGCTTTATCGCTGTATAAAGAATTAAGTTCATCGAAGCACTCTTGTCTTGACAATCCACGTCGAAAGTTATGAAAAATAATCGCACGAAAATTTTCACGATTCAATTCCATTTTTTGAAAGAGAAGAACTTTTCAATTTACTGCCAACAACACAAATAAAGCTATAATGGTAAATCGTCTGCTGAATTTACGTTTAAAAATATCAAACTTTCGATTAAAATCGTCTGCGGTCGCCTAGCAACACTTACTGTTGCCAAGGCCAGAAATATAAATAGCAACCCTCGTAATAGTCAAAAGTATTGAGTTACTTATATGAAAACCCCAAACAAATATGTAAATTCAAAAAGTTGTCGCTGATAAAATAAACTGATATCCAGCTCCTCTTAAAAGCTGAACTATAAGGGGTTTTACTCACATTTTTATTTTGACTCAATCAATGGTAATACAGTGTTTGCTGATTGTAAATAAATACAGATAAAAGCCTCTATCTTCCTTTTTTCAGAAGAACTGAAATTCTGTTTATTCTACCATCAGTGCACAATATCTGTTTGGAGTTTTCGTATAAATAGCTCAATACTTTTGGCTATTGAATTATACAAGGGGATTTTTTTATTATTATTTAGTAAAAATCAGGGTTCGCCAAAGTGGGCCCAGCCCGAAAAAACCCAGGTGGGTTTTTTTTTCGATCGGGCCCAGTTGAAAAAACCCACTCAAAAACCCAGAAAGTGGGTTTTTTCATAATTTACTATATATATTATATTCATTCATAATTTTTATTTCAAACAAGATGGCTATTAAATTTTATGATTATTTTTTAATTATTTATTAATTAATTATTAATAATTTATAATTTATTATTATTTTTTAAGATGTCACAATTTTTATTTGAAAAAAGGATTTTCTAAAAATGAAGCAGAATGCTATAATAAATTTCAAAAATTACAATTAATAAAATAATATAACCATTTTTTTAACCAAGCTTATCATCATCTTCGAGCTAAACACCCATTTTCCCCAGAAGAAGACCAATTCTAGATTAACAAAATACCAAATCTTCTGTAATTTTTTACAATTGATATATAATAAAACACGTGGATGTAATGCTTAAGTTTTATTTTTTTCAAGCCGGAATTTTGTATATAGATAAATTATAATTGAATATGCATATAATTAATATTATTATTTATTTATAATTAACATCTTAAAAAAATAATATATGAAATGAAAGAAGTTTAACTGCAGTTGTATAGACTATTCAACATTACTAATAAGTAGGTATGAAATATTTAACTTTTAAATTAAATTGTGTTTTCCAGTTTTCCTTCATGTGATTTCATTGAAAAATGATCAGTTTAGATTTACATGTTATGTTATATGGTTAGTGTCATGCGAAATCAATATTTCGTCTGACATCTTTCTCTAATAAATAGTTTTATCTAATAAGAAACCCAAATTTTCTATTTAAAGAATGAATAAATGAAATAATAATGATAATAAATATGAAAGGGGGTGAGGAGAAATTGAAATAAATAATAAGAAAACATTTAATTTTTTCTTTCTGCATATTACATCGTTTTTATGAAATAATTATAGTATAAAAACATAATTTAATTAATAGCCATTTTTGTTCTCATTTTAAAACATTATTCCGTTTTCAGAAAATAAATAAGTATTTTATTATACACTATTTGTATGTGGTATGTTCTAGAACTTTAGTTTTTTTTTCAAATATCGGTGAGCACCTTGTCAATCAATCTTATTCAACGCCTTCCTGAATTTATTTCTAATTTTTCCATTCGCCAGTTTGAGTTTTGAGTTCGCCTATGAAAAACGTAAATAATCATTTAAATTTGATTAGTAGAACTCTATATACGTCATTTGGCTTGTTTTCCTAATTGGCATTAGTCAGGGTAACAATATATTTCTAAATTTCTCAATTTTGGCGATTATATAATCATTCTTTTCTTTTGTTTATAACATATCCGTTAGCCTGTCAACTAGCTTTTTCGATCGTCTGCGTTTATCTCGCACCTGGCGATGGTCGGTGATTAAGATAACCTTTTCACCCAGATAAATAGCGGACACACGCCGCGATCGGGAGTTCGCTCTCTCTTCGTCTCCTCTCCAGCCCTCGCTCTTTTTTTCTCCCTGCGGAAGTTAACGAAGAATGCCGGGCGGTAAGTTTAACGATATCTAATAAGCAGGAGGGAAGATTTTGGGTCTCGGATTTATATAGTGGACGTCTGATGCCCCGAAGATAAATTGATATAAATTTATTTATAAAGAAGAAATATAAATAAAGGAAATGTAGATGTTCAGTGGAGTCTTCTTGCTTACTATTAGTTTCAATTCCTTTTTATATAGCAAAGAACACATGTGGTAAGTCTCAACAATATATTATTTTGATGATTAAAAATTATAGATTTCCAACAGAATGTGCTATTCAACCCCTGGGTTGATTTATTTCTTGGTTGATCACGGCGATTTATTTCTTTTAGTTTATTGCCAAGATTTGGCACGACAGTTAGATTAAGATGTAAAAGTTGAAAGATGTAAAGGAGTAAAAGATGTAAATTTGAAAAAACTTGGGAACCCAAATTTCTCATGTAAAACCCGAAAGAACCCGGGTTTTTCATGAAAACCCCCCAAAAAACCCAGGTTTTTGACATTGGGCCCAGGTGGGCTGCTTAAAAAAAAAAAAAAAAAAGGGTTTTTTCGAACCCTGGTAAAAATAAAATGCTCATATTTCATAAGATGTTTGATATTTTTTTCATTATAATTGCTGTATGCTCTGTTTAATGTAGTATGCCAAGTTTCCTAAAAATGACTTTGCACTATGTCTAATAATACCCTATGTGTTATAATTAAAAAAGTGGGTTTTTCCTTTTTCATTTTTTTAAAAGAAAGCGTTATCTCCATTAATATTATGGTGGCCTCGTAATCACATACTACAGCCAAAACGCATTTTAAGCATGACTTTTTACAGTGTGATCCGAATCATTTTGAATTTAAATTTTTATCTCCTTCAAGGCAAAACTTTCAAAGGTATAATTTGTTCTTTATACTCCCAAAGTTTTAAGATCATTCGTAAAGAATTTTTTTAGATATTTGACAAAATGTCTAAATTAAAAAATGTCTTATCTACCAGTGTATATATGCAATAATTTTTAGCAAGTGGTTTTATAATATTGTATAATTTTTCTCTTTGTTCAGCTATAAAGTAAAAATATATGTATATATAATTAACCTCTGAAGTATATATTATGTAATAACTAGTAATTACTTTTATTTACAATTTTAACAAATATAGTAGAATTTTCACCTTTGATGATGAAAATTATAATTTACTGCAAGTTAAGTCTAAAATTGAAAGGAAAATATTTTCTACATTGGGTTTTTAGTTACTTGCCTAAGAGTAGAAACTAGCATAAAAATGCTTGCACATATTAGGTTGTTTGGATTTTTTTTTTTAGTGAAATGAAAGACTATTTTTTATAGTGTATAAATATTTTACGAAATTATGCATTCTCCAGTTTGATCCAATATCCTTTGTCATCTTTCTGGCAGTAGCATGATTCCACATTCATAATTTTTTTTTCTTTGTTGACAAAAAACTCATCCAAATTATTTTTGATGCCCTCACTTGAAATAAACATTTTGCCATGTAAAAAATTTTTTGTAAAGACATTAATAATTTGAAGTTCATGGTGAGTGTAGTAGTGCACTCCACCAGAGCTCTAGTAAAAGCCTTTGACGAATTACCAAACTTGTATGTGGTTTTGCTGTATGTTGGTGGAATGCTACAACTTTTCTATTCTGTTGATCAGTTCTGGTCTTTTCTGTTTGTGTGAACTATTCATTCTTTGTCCACTTGATGACAGTGTACTTCAGAATTGATTGTGGCATTGTCACACAGAAGCTCAAAAAAAAAAAAAAAAAAAATTCCTTTCAAATATCACTAAACAGACAGCATCACTGTTTTAAAAAATGAATATCTTGTTTCAAAGAGCTTTAAGCTGTTTTATCTTTGTTATTCCATGATCTCTTGCATTTAACATTGACATAGGCCATCCATTTCTGATTCTCAGTAATGATTCACTTAAAAAATATGAATAATTTTTTTGACGTTTAAGAAACAAGTCTGACATAATTGCGACTAAGTAAGTTTCTGTCTGTAAGAACACATGGAACCCAGGGTTTTCAGACTTGCTGCCCGGGTAGATACCCATTTTCCCCGCTGGGCTGGGTTTTTTACCCTAAAAAACCCGTGGGTTTTTTGGGGAAAATGGGTTTTTTAAAAAAATAAAAGAATTTTTATAATATTTAAGCTCTTTTAAAGCAATAATCCTCAGTAAAATACTTCTTTATATGACAACTTTACATACAGGAATATCAATCAATATTTACTTTATTATTTTAAATTTCCTTAAATCAGAATTGAATATAGTAAGAAATAATTTAAAGATGTATAATAACGAAAAGAAAATAACAATGGCAAGATAATAGTAAAAAATAAGTTTACATTTGCAATTTAAAAGCAAAAGTTCTATCTTTTTTATTAAATAATGCAGAAATGGCAGGAAGTTAAAAAGTGGAGCAGAATAAAAATACTTTAATGAAGGTTTATTTTCCATACAAGAGATTTTCAGGAAAAAATTCAAACAAATATGTAATATTTTAAATAAGATGAAAAAACGAAGTTATAATAATTACATAATAAAACATAAAAAACCTAACTTTACTTCGTTGGCCGTTTTTAGATCTTTCGGTACCGGGCACCCGGTCCTCTTCAGAAAACGTTAACTCTGTGATGGAAAACTTGGCTTCTGGTTACTTCTCTGTTGATTTCTCATCAGGTGGTTCCAGGCTCTATTTGGGGCTACTGCGCTGCTATCATTGCACACTTCGTCATTAGTTGAGATCTCTATCGATTCGCGATACATAGCATAATGGTAGTTATTGTAATCGGCCAATTTTGTAGTTTTATCGAAATCTATTTTAATATCGTTTTTATTGTATGTTTTAGCTAAAGCAGGGTTAGATTTTCCGGTTTTAATTTCATGTTCGTGTTCTTTAATTCTTGTTTTAATTTTTCTTTTTGTGACGCCAATGTATGAACCGGGTTTATTGTTTTCATCTGTGTATGGAATTTTGTAAATGCCTGCGGTTTCGAGAGGGGGGACGGGGTCTTTGTCACAACGAATTAATTGGAAAATATTTTTGTTCGGTTTGATAGGAATATTTATGCCATATTTATTAGCTGTACTTTTAATTTTATTTGCGGCTCCGCGGTCATAAGGAATGGATGAGGTAAATTTAATGGGTGGTTTCTGGTAATTAGGTATGTGATCTAGGCTTTTAAGTCTATTTTTAATTAATTTATTGATAATTTTATTTGGATATCCTGCTTTTCGTGTTAAACATTTGATAAAGTTAAGTTCTTTCTCGAGGTCTTCAGGTTCGTTGCATATTAAAATAGCGCGATTAATATATGATTGGATAGCGTTCGTTTTGTATCTAAAAGGTGTTTTACTTTTAAAATGAATAATTTCATTACTATAGGTGGGTTTTCTGTAAACAGTGGTTTTGAAATTATTTTTGTTCCTGGTTATTGTAACATCAAGGAAATTTAATTGTGATTCTTTATCTTCTTCATAGGTGAATTGGATATTTTTATCGTGATTATTAATAGCGTTTAGGATTTTCTCAACATCGGCTTTTTTCTCAACTATGGCAAAGACGTCGTTGACGTAACGGTACCAATAAATAATTTCATTCTTTAAATTTTTAATAATTTGGTTTTCCAGTTTTCTTAATTTGAATTCTGCTATGAAGCCTGATATAGGAGACCCCATGGGCACGCCTTTGGTCTGTTGGTAAATTTTTTCATTGAATGTAAAGTAGTTTTCCCTGAGCAAAAAATTAGTAGTAGCATTTAAAGTTCGGGCTATTTCAGGATCAGTATAATTTTCGTTGATGGTTTCTTTAACTATTTCACAAGCTTCGTTTAATATATGGAAGGATAGAGGTTTACGACATCAAAACTTAGAAGGTGATAATTTTCTCTATTTTCTATTTCTCTTAATTTTCCAATGAAATCTTCAGTTGATTCTAGGGAGTGGGATGAGGGGGGAATAATTTTCTGATAAATGTTAGCCATGTATTTTTCTAAAGTATTGGTTGGGGTTTCGTTTTTATTTACTATGGGTCTGAGTTTAGGGGGTGTTTTGTGATCTTTGTATCTGCCGAAAATTCGCGGGGTATTAGGTGCATGGTTTAATATTTTGGGGGGGGGGGGGGGTTGTTATCCGGCCATTTTCCTTCTTTGATAATTTTGCAAGTTTTATCGATTAGTTTGTTACTTGGGTCTTTATCAAGAGTATTAACTCCTATTTCTTTTATGGTTTCTTCCATTTTGGATACATATTCTTTACAATTGAGGATGGCGATTTTTCTGGTTTTATCTGTTAATGTGCAAGTGATTTCATTGTTCTTTTTCAGTTTTTTTAATTCTGCTAGGTCTGATTTATTGATATTTTTATTTTTAGTAGATTTTTCTATTTCTGATATAGCGACATTACGGATGTTATTTTGGTTATTTTCCGGAATTTTGTTAATTACGGATTCGATTTTAGTAACGATTCTAGTCCAATTAATTCGTCCAGCGGCCGAGCGGTTCTGCGCTCAAAGCTGGTAGATGGGAGGTGCCGGGTTCGATCCCAGGTTGCGCTCATCGACCTAGCCGTTCGGAGTTTTCCGTGGTTTCCTCCGAAACTTGCGTAAATACGGGCTAGGACCCCTTAGAAAGACCCCCACGGAGGGCATTCCCCCTCTAGGCCTAGGACACATCAGGAGTCAATCGGCCTTAAATCCTACAACCAACCAATTAATTCGTAGTGACAAAGACCCCAACCCCCTCTCGAAACCTCAGGCATTTACAAAATTCCATACACAGATGAAAACAATAAACCCGGTTCATACATTGGCGTCACAAAAAGAAAAATTAATACAAGAATTAAAGAACACGAACATGACATTAAAACCGGAAAATCTAACACTGCTTTAGCTAAAACATACAATAAAAACGATATTAAAATAGATTTCAATAAAACTACAAAATTGGCCGATTACAATAACTACCATTATGCTATGTATCGCGAATCGATAGAGATCTCAACTAATGACGAAGTGTGCAATGATAGCGGCGCAGTAGCCCCAAATAGAGCCTGGAACCACCTGATGAGAAATCAACAGAGAAGTAACCAGAAGCCAAGTTTTCCATCACAGAGTTAACGTTTTCTGAAGTGGACCGGGTGCCCGGTACCGAAAGATCTAAAAACGGCCAACGAAGTAAAGTTAGGTTTTTTATGTTTTATTATGCAAATATGTAATTTCTAGGAGTCTTCTTCATATTTATTTTTCAATAATTGGTCGCATTGTACTAATTTTTCAGTTTTGTTGATTCCTAATCTGATACATTCTTTGTTTTGAACAAACCGAAATGTTGGAAAAAGTCCCTCAACTTACTTGTAAAATCCCCTCTATGCCCATTATATATTCTCTAATTAAAATAATGCTTATATTTTTTAAGTATATTATATTGATAATTAGAAGATAAAAAAAAAAGTAATATATGTGAAATGAATAGAAGAGCAATCTTGAAATAAAAATAATTCTGTCTAAGCAACAAAATTTCCTTATAATTCTGAACTATTTTGCCTTTTTAAAATCGTATTTAAAAAATTAGTACTTAAAATTTACATTAAAAGCTACTAAAAACCATTTTTAAAATCTCCTTATGCTTCACCTTAAGCATAAGATGATTTAAAAAATGGTTTTTAGAAGTTTTAATATAAGTTTTACCTTTAATCAATAACTCTGTCTCTATTTTTATCAAACAAATTACATATTTGAAAATAATTTTACATCAAATAATGCATGTATTTTATTCTTTTTCAAAAAAATTACTTTAAAATTGTGTAGTTTGAAACCGTGTAATTCGGGGGGTAATACAAATAAAATAGCTTAAAGCCATTAAGAACCTTATCCAAGATGATCTAGTAATGAGTATCAATTAGAAGAATGTTTAGAGCAAATATTATTTAATTTTTGTTTGTGTCATCTATATTGACAACTGAATTAAAAAAAAAGTATATAGATATATATATATTACATGATTTGAGATTGTGAAACTGTGAGTATTAGTACATACATGTGAGTATTAGATAATAAAAGGAAGAACTACTTTTGTTTTAATAAAAGTAACATCAGGCAAACTTACTGAACATTCCTACACATTGCATATTTTGTTCATGAGTTTTTATGGAATCAAAATGTAATTAAAAAAAAAAAAAAAATCTGTTCATACTTTAGTTTTGAACTTTGCAGTATTATACAATTAAAATTCAGATATAACTGCTTTCTGATGATTATCTATAGACATGTTAAAACAATGCATATACAGATACAGTATTATCAGTTTTATTGATCAAAAATGCTTGTTTAGTGTTTACTAAACTATGTATGTTCTCATATAAAACAAAATAACACATATACTATACATTATTAACTTGTTGGAAAAAGAAATTCCATTTTCCCCATTTTGCCCAAAAAACCCGGGTTTTCTACCCAATAAACCCGGGTTTTTAAATAAAACCCACCTGGGCTGGGTTTTTTACAACCCTGTAACCCATATGTCGAGTTAAACCAAGGTGTTTCATTTGATCATGAACAGTGAAATTCGATAAATTTAATCTCTCAAAGATCGCACTAGTTGTTGTTCTTTGGTTTGCATCAAACATTGTCTTTATTTTGTCTTCATCAGTGACAACTGGTCTTTTAAGATGGGGTTAATCTTTAACATTAAAATTGCAGATACAAAATTTTGCAAACCAGTTTTGGCACTGGCATTGTGTTTTCGTACACATCTTTTCCATACACATAAAATAATTTTTTGTCTTGCTTGAACAGCATTTTTGACTTTTCGATATTAAAAAAGCAAAATGTGCCGTAATTGCTGCTTTTGTCTTTCTATATGTAATAGGAAACCAAACAAAAACCATTGTGCTGAATCAAATAACTTTCCCACAAACAAGCCTTGCTATATCAGCTGTTAAAACATATGACAATGCTGCTTAATCATGAAGTTGGTATAAAAAAGTACAGTTAAGTCCTCTGTTGGGGGGGGGGGGAAATTTACTCTCCCAACAACCCAATATAAAGCATTTCCAGTATTTAATTGCATAATTATACTCATTATTGAATGCGAAGCATCATTTAAATATATTTGAAAGCATAGAAATAAGTGTATCCATTTATATATGTGTGGTCTTTTTATTTTCTTTTGTAACCATATATTTCGTTTTAATCATAGCATCAACTCCTGTAATGAAAACTTCCATTTATACTGGTATTTCAGTTTATATATACAATAAAACCTTGGTCGATCGTTTTTCACGGGACTCAAGGAAAAAAACGGGAAAAACGATGGAAATGGGATAAACGTTTTTTCTGTAAAGTTACAAAAATTAGATTTTGGTGAATCTCGCACTTAGTTTTTTTACAGGGACACAAAGAAAAATTCTTTATCATTATGGTCTATGGGACCAAAATCTTAAAAGTGCAATAGCATCTAAACGCTTATTCAATTGAGCAAAAAATTTATACACATATTTTAGGTCACAGTTACTCAATTTGTATGGAGTTTGGAGAATCTGGCACTTACAGTTTTTTTACAGGGGCACAAAGAAAAATTCTTTATCATTATGGCCTATGGGGCCGAATTTTTGAAAGTGCGATAGTGTCTAAACCAGGGCCCGAAATTTCAACTCAGATTCACTCGCTGAAAAAAAAATTTACTCGCCACAAAATAGGGTTGTCATTTTTTTCTTCTTTTTTTACGTATTTTGGGTTTTTTATTTTTCCTAACTATTTGAAGGGCTTTTTCAAATAATTAGGTTTTTATTAGTATTAAAAGTGTGTCGTATATCATCATGTTTCATAATCATCTATAATTAAAAAATCATTATAATGTATTGTATTTGAGATTTGAAAAAGATTAAAATATCTAATAACATAAATGCAAAGAGCCATTAAAGAAAAAATCTGCTGTGGCCACCACATGACTTCCTTATACACCTTTAGAAATATATACATAATGTTAAAAAACACTGTCACTGGACCCGAGACAGTTGGCTAAAAATATTTAAAAAATGCATTGTCACAGTGTTCTGAGCTTTTCTGAAAATTGCAAATTTCAGCTAGTCGGGAAATCAGTTAAAAATCGATTGCAAGATTTGTACTGGTAACGCTGCCAAAGGCAGCAGGGATCCGAAACAGTTGGCTAATAGTATTAAAAAATTGCATTTTCACCGTGTTCTGAACTATTCTGAAAGTTTCAAACGTCTAGCTGGTGGGGAAGTTAGTTAAATAATTTTTCTGTTGAATCATATAAACTCTGCTGAAGGCAGTAGTGACTCCGAAACAATTTGCTAAAAATATTAAAAAAATGCATTGTCACCGTGTTCTGAGCTTTTCTGAAAATTCAAATGTGTAGCTAGTCGGGAAGTCAGTTAAAAATCGATTGCAAGATTCGTACTGGTAAAGCTGCCGAAGGCAGCAGAGATCCAAAACAGTTGGTTAAAAATATTTTTTAAAAAATGCATTTTCACCGTGTTCTGAACTATTCTGAAAGTTTCAAATGTCTAGCTGGTCGGGAAGTTAGTTAAATAATTTTTCTCTTTAATCATATAAATGCTGCTGAAGGCAGCAGATATCCGAAACAGTTGGCAGCAGATATCGAAAACATATTTAAAAAATACATTGTCAACGTGTTCTCAGCTTTTCTGAAAGTTTCAGATGTCTAGCTAGTCGGAAGTCAGTTAAAAATCGATTCAATATTTGCCCAAACCGTTTTTGAGTTATTACTGTTTTTTGATAATGGCCAAACCCTTTGTATTTTTGGTCATTATGAACCTAATTTTCCTGAATGTCTCCAAAACGGAAAATCATACAAACTCCAAAAAGGAGGTACACAACTAGATGTTATAAGAAACCTATGTACCAATTCGGAACTTTCTACGTCCAACCGTTTTTGAGTTATGCGACATACCCACACACAGACACACACACACACACACACATACAGACGTCACGAAAAATCGTGTAAAATCCCTTATATCTCTAAAACGAGAGCTCGTGTTAAGACGACACTTGCAGGTGTGCAACTAGACATCATGACAGTCACACGTATAAATTGGCAACATTCAGCGATCATTCGTTTTCGAGCAATGTGAAATACAAAATCCATTTCGCAAATCGGGATTACTATAAATTATTAAATTAAAGAATTTTTTCTTCTACTTTTTTACTTCCTTATACAAAGTATAAGGAAGTAAAAAAGTAGAAGAAAAAATTCTTTGTCAAAAAGTATCCTGTGAAAATCGTTTTATTATGAAATATTAAGCTTCCTTGTTTATCTATTTATTTACTTAAAACTTTTGATATTAGAAATGTCTTTATTGTCCATTTTGTTTTTGTAATCAGACGGAATGTATTCTTCGATCACTTTTCATGAAACCATGGGAGCATCTGCACAAGTGCTAACTCAACGAGTCCAATGCTAAAATAGGGGTGTCTCAGAGAAATGAGCAATAGCACACAGAGCGCGGATTTACTGGATGTTTTCCAAATTTCAAACTGTCAGTCAAGGTGGCATCCCTCCAACATTTTGAACGCGTCCTCAGTGTTAGTTTTAGGATATGTGGCTGGACTTTATGTGTATAACACGTTCATAGTTGTCATTTGAAATAGCCATTTCGGAATAGCTTTTTCGATAAAATCGTTGCTTACAAATCATTACAAGCGCAAATCATTGGCGTTTCAGTAAAAAAACTGAAAAATATGAACTGTGTTTTGATCATTATTTGACAAATTAAACACAGGCAGTATCTTAAAAAGGACTCGAGCTCATTTTCATGCTGTAATATCGCATAGGCAAACTTTCCCCTATCTCCTCTCCCGGATAGTGGGCGACGGGGAAAGAAACTCTCTGCTCGACAATTCTCACTCTGCTTGGAGAAATAACAATGCGAGAAACAAAACTCCCGAAGAGATCAAAACTTTTACGTATGCACTATGCAGTTTTCTTTTTCCAGGCCGGGGCGATCTCGGGCAATGCACACACAGACACGGCTCACCGAGAGTCTAAAAAAGAGGTTAAATATGCGGTTATAAATGGCGAGATTTTGTTATACTTAAATCTATAAAAAGAATGTTTTTTGCCACCGTATTGTGTATGAATTCTTTTTATAACTTGACCAAATTTTTACTCGCCACAGTTAAAATTCCACTCGCCGCTGGCGAGCGGGAAATTTCGCACCCTAGTCTAAACACTTATTTAATCTGAAAAAATTTTTTTTTACACATGTTATAGGTCACAGTTGCACGAACTGTATAGATTTTGGTGAATTTAGCACTTACAGTTTTTTTACAGGGACACAAAGAAAAATTCTTTATCATTATGGCCTGTGGGACCAAATTTTTACTTTCTTCTATATTCAATAGAAGAAAGTATTAGATTCGTAAAAATTTTCGACCTCGGGTTTTTGATGAATTTACACGTTTTGAGAGCTGTAGAACACGATTTGACCATTTTTAGAAAATGTCTGTCTGTCAGTCTCTGTGTGTGTGTGACAAACTTTTGTGGCAACTGTATCTCAGGAACTACTTTACAGAATTTCATACAAATTGGTATGTAGTTGCACCTTGACATAAATTAGTGCCTATCAACTTTTGGTAAAAGTTGTCTTACAGGTTGCGTTGCCATCCTGCTTTTTCTAAATTTTTAACATGGTGGTATAGTACAAAATTTTGTATACATGTGCATAAAGAGAATTATATTTTAATAATCATTATGAAATTTACCAGAATTATTTATAATAGTCAACTAGGAAAATTTTGTTGTATGTGTAGAAGCCTCGCCTTCTCCCCCCAGGGGGGGAATTCCCCCCTCGAGGGGAGCAAATTTTCATGGTGGGTATCTTTCAAAAGAGTTCGCCAGTACCTTTAAAACAAATGGTTGAACCATAGATCTGCGATAATTTAAAATGAAGTTATCGATTTTTTTTCATTTTTAACAAAAAAATATATATACAGGGTTGCCAACTGCTCCGATTTCTGCGGAGTTTCTCCGAAAAAATTTCAAAACTCCGCAATTCCGCGAAGCAATGTTTATGCTCCGCAAATTCAGTCTTGACCACCTAACTAAATATTTTTATTTAAATACATAAAACTGAATAGTGGCAGACACTGGAAGAAAGAAAAAAAGTTTTTTTTCTTTTTTTCCTTGCACACATCTAGGCAGAAATCGTGAGCCAATCCTTAGGAACTTTTGATTTTGCATTTCCAACAGTTGCTGCACAGAACATTATTCTTTGAATTTATTTTTACTTTCTTCTATATGTAATATAGAGAAAGTATTGGATTCGCGAAAATTTTCGACCTCCATTTTTTGACGGATCTACACGTTTTGGGATGTCCTGAACACGAATTGATAGTTTTTAAAAAATGTCTGTCTGTGTGTCTGTCTGTCTGTGTGTCTGTATCATTTTTTTGTGGACGCTGTATCTCAAGAACCAATGAATGAAATTTAACCAAACTTGGTATTTAGTTGCACCCTGACATGAACTGGTGCCCATTAGATTTGGGGATCAATAGCTCAACAGGTGGCGCTGTGATCGCATTTTATAGGACAAAATTCCGTATAAATGGGCATAATGAGAGTTATTTTAAACTTGTGATTGTAAAATTAATATGAATTATTGATAATAGTAGTAGTTAACTAGGAAAAAAAAATTTGTGCATGGGGGGGCATCGGTTCCCCCCTGGGGGGGAAGTACCCCCCCCGGGGGGGTTAAATTTTGAAGATGGGTATCATTCGAAAGATCTCGTCAATACCTTTAAAACGAATGGTTGAACCATAAATCTGTGATAATTTAAAACAAAGTTATCGATTTTTTTTACTTTTAACAAAAAAAAAAAAACTTTGAAAAAAAATCGTATTTTTTTTTTTTTAAACGAAATTTTACCAAACTTGGTATTTAGTTGGTCCCCGACATAAACTGGTGCTGATTATATTTGCGGATCAATAGCTCAACAGGAGGCGCTGTGATAGCATTTTATCTAAATTTTTAACATGGCAGAATAAGACAAAAATTCGTATAAATGTGCATAAGAGTTATTTTACACTTGTGATTGTAAAATTAATATGAATTATTGATAATAGTAGTACGTAGCTAGGAAAAAATTTTTGTGCATGGGGGGGCATCGCTTCCCCCCTGGGGGGAAGTACCCTTAAAAAAAACAAGTACCCCTCCAAAAAAAAAAAACCCTTAGAAAAAAAAATTGTATTTTTTTTTATTTTTATTTTTAAATATTGTTACTGATTGAATATGTATAGGAAAATATAGAAGAAAGTCTTGTGGTGGCCACATCATACTAGTTTATCTATGAAAGCGCTTCAACGTATCTTGAAAATAAAAAAAAATAACAAAACTCACTTTTACAATTTAACTGAAGAACCACACGCTTCATCGTACAATACTCATAAATAAATAGTAAAGGAAAAAAAAAAGAAAACATCGAAATATTTCTGACTCAGAACAGGAACAAGTATTTGTTTACATTAGCTAAGAGTGTGTTTAATTAAAACCACAAGCTGAAAGGGGGGAAGAAAGAAACCGAATGCTATGATTATGCGGTGTTTTGATTTTAATTTAAACTATATGAATGTTTCAGTTATCTTAATGCTTAATAGGTCGTTAAAAAAATTGTTTATTTTAATTATTTATCGATAAAAATAATGGATTCAAATCTACTGAACTTTAAGGCCGATTGACAACGCTTTATTTAAGATTCGTTTGAAATAATTATGCATTTATTTTATCATTCACTTAAAGCATTAATGATTTATTATTATATCTTCATTTGTATCTGGGGGGGGGAATAAGTAAACAAATTATGACCAATAATCTGCAAAATTCTAAAGTTTACAAAACATATGGTTCCAAGCTATGCAGATTAGAGGGAGTTGACTCAGAGATGAGATCATTTACACATTTATATGAATATTGGAGATTTCGTTTTTAGATTTTTATGTGATAGTATAATAATTATTTTGACATTCATGAAAATTGTTAGAAATTTAATTTTTTTTTCCCTTTGTGCTTTCTTTTCTTTCTCTCTTTTTTTTTCTTTTTGATGTAACTGAATAATCTACTTTCGTATATTGTCTTTATTTATATATGGAAAACATGCCATTATGCAAAAAACAAATTACTTTTGGGTTTTAAGCTTATATTCAGACTTAATCATTTTCCATTCTTATCTCTCTTCACTGTTTTGCTAAATATATTTGATTATCAATAAATATTTCTTAATTTCATATGATTATTGTTAATTTATTTTTGTTTGTTTATTTCTTTTCTTTTTTTTTTTATGTATTTTTAAAATTGCTCCTCAAAGTAGCCAAAATGCTCCTCAAAATTTCTCTAAATACTACTCAAACTGTTTTTGAAAAGTTGGCAACCCTGTATATATATTTTAATGTAATATTGACAATAAAATTGGCTTTTTTTGGATTTTTAGTGTTATACTACTTCTCAAAAATGGAAATCATCTGCATTATCATGGAAGATAATTTTTTTAAATAATAATTTTAATAAATTATTTTTACTGAGTGAATTTGTATAGGAAAATGTAGAAGAAAGTCATGTGGTGGCCACAACATACTAGTTAAAAGTGCGATAGCATCTAAACGCCTTATTCAATTGAGCTGAAAATTTATATGAATATTATAAATCACTGTTGCTCTGACTATAAGCATTTTGGTGAATCTAGCATTTATAGGTTTTTTACAGGGACACAACGAAAATTCTTTATCATTATGATCTATGGGCTCAAAGTTCAGTAGCGTTAAATAAAACATCGTGCAATATATTTTGAAAAATACTCAAACACTTTTTTATGGTTTTATCTCTTTTGTTTAACTACTCCTCTTCCTTTACTTTATCTATAAAACTGTTAATTACTCAATGCTCGGAAAGTCGAGTGGAGTCACTCCATATTTTTTTTATAGAAAATGTTTTATTGGTATTCACTTTCATTTTAAAAAACTACTACATTATAGCTTTTAGTTTCACATGCAACAGCATGCCATACAATCGAGAAAACAGGGAATAATATAATGTAATAAATCGGGAAAGTAAAAGTTCAAAATATTCGATTCTATATAACAAGGTTAAAAAAAAAAAAAAAAAATAGTAATCCTGTGTAACTGGGTTTGGGAAAAAAAAAATATATATATATGAATTTCTTACATTGACATTACAAGATGTTTTCACATATAGCCTGTTTCTAATTGTATTGGAAGATAAATACATCTGTTCAAAAAGCAGATTTAACAAAGAGAAAACTTGATTTTCACAAGTAATGTATACTTACTTCGGTATTTGTGGCATGTACTTTAAGGAGAATGACCAAATTAGAAAAGAATTTAGAAAAAGGTGTTTTAACATTCCATAAAGATTCTTCAAAAGCTAACATTTGTTTTGAAGCATTATTAGAATATCTTTTTTTGCTTTATTCGCAAACAAAGTTTAAAAGTGTTTAGTATTTTTTATTTGAATAGAAAATTACATTTTTAGATAAGTTGATAAAAGAACAAAATTTTTTGCAAGTAACTACACTGCACATAAATATGTGGTGGTCTAAACAGCTTTACAAATTCATTCAATAGATGAAATGATTTGTTTTAAAAAACAGTCATTCTTTGTCAACATTTTATAAAAGTTCTCACAAGTATAACCTAAATTAGTCTTAGTAGTTAATAAGTTTTTAAAGTAGGTGTATAAAGGGAATTTTTTTTGCACATTTTTTTGAGGTGGTGGTAGTGTTATCATTAAGGCCAATTGTCTGCACTAGGTCTCTAGGCCTGAGTAAGAGAGTCCTCTGTGGGATTTTTCTAAGAGGTTCTAGCCCATATTTATGCTTGTTTCGGACAAAATCACGGAAAACACCTAACAGCTAAGCCAACAAGAGCGACCGGGTATCGAACCCAGCGCCTCCCGTAGACCAGCTTCAAGGACGGAACCTCTCGATCACTGATGGGCCTATTTTTATGAGGAATATTATTCATGCAAAAGTGAGAACACACGTCAACTGACCGCATATCAGCCGGAGTACCACCACCTTAATGATTTCATGACAATTTCAATAGTGATTTCGTATTCTGGATCAAAGAACCGTACAAATATAGAGAATACTTGTATTTCTTTGTGATTCGAAGAATAATAGACATAAACCATAATATGCTTTGACAAGTTTATTAGAAAGTTGTTCTTTTTGCGAACCTAGTGCAGAAAAAAGTTAGTGTTTACCGTTCGATACAGCTGACAGCTGATTTAGCTTCCCAGTTTTGCGAAAATTTTGAAATTAAGGACTAAATCCTTACATTTGAAAAAGAGGACAGCGGATGAAAAACATAAAAAAGAGGATTTTTTAGTCTTGTAATGTTTGTTTCGTTTAAGAGGAAGAAGAAAAAGAAGACTTTGAAAAAGAAGACTGTCCTCATGAAAAGAGGATGTCTGGTCACTTTACCTAAGATTAGCATGATTTTATGTTTTTAAATCAATATATATATACATATATTTCTGGTAGCACCCTATGCTATAAAATTTCTGTGTACATTTAGACCGAAATTTTACTCGCCACAGTAAAATTTCCACTCGCCAATGGCGAGCTGGGGAGCGGAAATTTCGCGCCCTGATATATACATAATAATTTAAACAACTAGTAGCAGATTTTATATATAGATATAAAATTGATATAGTTGAGTTATGTGAAAGTAGTTGAAGCATTACCAATCTTTAAAAAATAAAATACTTTTATTTATGACTTAAAAAATTAACAAGATAAAAAATTCTTAATTTTTCAAAATTCAAGAGAGCAGACTTGCTTACAGGTTTTCACAAACTTTGGTACAAATGGCATAAATATATTTTTTGAAAATTAGCAAATTTAAAATAAGTTTAACAGACTCCTTTTAATAAACAAACCATTTAAAACAACGTTAAGTTAAAAAAAGTTAAACAAAATTAAAGTTTTATCACATAAAATCAATTAAATTCACCTTTTCAAGATGCATTTTGGAAAGATTATGTGAAGTATTAAGGTGAATTTAATTGATTTTAAATGTTATCTTTATTATTGGTATGCATTTTAACTAATATATGCATTTGATGTTATAAATTATCAGGGTTGGCAAACTGGGCCCAGCCCAGAAAAACCCGCCCGGGTTTTTCTGGGCGGGCCCACCAACAAAAACCCACTGGGTTTTTGCAAATAAGTGGGTTTTTGTTAAAAATTATTTATAATTTACAAATCCCATCTATAAAGTATAGGAAACACCTTACCTTTAAAGAAAAAACTCTTATTTTTATTTTCTAGAAAATAGTATTAAACATAAAAAGTAACTACAGTTATAAATATAATAAAAGCAAGTTTATCTTCTATAATTGGTTCAATTTTCCTTTTCCTGTAAAACCGAACGAAATTTTTGTTTAACAGCAGACATAAATGTTGTCCAGAATCAATATTTAACTAATTAAATTGTTTAGTTTTAAAACTTTATAATAATTCTATTTTAATTTTAGTAGCGACATAATTATAAATCTAATAAAATAAAATTTTCTTCTATAACCGTTTCAACTATTAAAAAACTTAAAAAAAAAAAAAAAAAAAAAAGGATAAAGCAATGCAACTTATTTTTATAATTAAAACTAGTTGGCATAAGTGGACTCTGCTCAGTTCCCCATCATTGTATATGTTCTCATAAATTTCTAGTACAGGACATTCTCTTAACATGATTATCATGTTAAGAGAAATGAATCTGACCAAACACTTGACACAGTGACAAAATGAAATCCCCACATAATAGGCTATCCACCGTTCACTTTGATATATTTATCTTATTCTAATCTATTATTTTGTTAGGATCAATTTTGTAGTTTCGTTTTCATGCTACTTTTTCCAATGCAACAATCCTCAAAATGCATATTTATATGGGATATCGCCCCATTTTGCTATGTTGATAAAATCTTAAATTACGAGTAACTTGCCAAATTTTCTTATTAGAATATTTGTAGTCAATTATGTTCAAACAAGTATCATGAATGTTATTTTGAAGTTGTCTGATATGTTTATGATCCTCAAAATGGACATATGCTCAATTTTGCCCTATTCTGCCATTTTAAGTAAATCGTAAATTCCAAATAATTTACGAATTTTTTAAATTGGAAAATTTATACTCTATGATATTCATGCCAGTACTCTAAATAATATTTCTAAAGTGGTCTGACATCTTTACAATGAAAATATCCCTCAAAATTGACATTTATGTGAGATTTTGCCCTATACTGCCATGCTAAGAAATTCGTAAATTTCCAATAACTTGCGAAATTTTCCAAGTAACATGTCTCTAGTTACTGATGTTCATTCCAACATCAAAACTCATATTTTAAAGCTGGTCTCACATTTTTTCCGTAAAAATTTTCCATTTAATGCACGTTTAAGTAAAATTTTGAACCTATTCTCCCATGTTAAGAAAAGCATAAATTTTTAATAACTTATGAAGTTTTTAAATTCGAATGTTGCAAATGAATAGGGTTCTTGCCAGTGTTGAAAGTAATATTTTAAAACTGGTCTGACTTCTCTGTGTCAATTTGTTCTTGAGGTATCATGTACACAGACTAACGGACTAACAAACAAACACACACCATACAAATTTTGTCATTTTTCGTATTCCTCACACGTGAAAATGTGTAAAAAAGTAAAAAAAACGAGGTCGAAAATTTTCACGGTTACCTAAGTTCTCCATCTATAGCATGATGGGGAACTAAAAAATTTAAATGATATGTATTGTACTTAAGAATTTAAATTCTTTTATTTTATCAGTTATTATCATTAAGAATATTTATTTTGAATAAGCATACATTAAAATAAAATATAGCTTAATCTTACTAATTAACACTATTTTAATATTAGAAATAGAATCAAACCAATTTTTTTTTCCTAAGATAAATATTAAATTAATTAGTAATTTAATATAATTAGGTGTATTACAACTAATATGCTAAATAACATATATCTAACATTGCAATGCAAATGTAGGTATTCAAACAAAAACCCACAAAAGCCCAGAAAAACCCACAAATGCCCAGAAAAACCCGCAAAAACCCAGAAAAACCCAAGTGGGTTGGGTTTTTCTAGAAAAACCCGGGTTTTTGCCAACCCTGTAAATTATTAAAGGGAGTAGAGGATGATATATTTCAATATAATCCAAAATCTTTTTTTTATTTTTAATCTGATTCTTGAAAGTTTATTTTTAAAAGTTTCTTACAGTAACGTAGTTGTTACTCACAGCTTCTCTCCCATTTATCACTGTTAAAAATGACACACAAATCATAATTTAATAAAATATGCCAGGATGAACTTAACAAGACTTTCCTCTTTTTGTCTAAAATTTATGGAATTGTGCTGTAAACATCCTTTTCCATCCTTTTCTTAATTTGTTATTTCAACTGAAATTTTCTTCATGTTTGTTATCTAGAAAAGAAAAGAAAAATATTCTGGAAATGCATTATATAACATGTGGTTATTCAGTAAAAAAATATATATATATATATATGGTATATAGTATGACTGCTCACGGCAAATCAAATCTTTTATTCTAAAGTGATTTAAGGACATTTGAAATAGCGACTTGAATATTTCTAATCCTTTCAAATTCATAAATTTGTTTTCATCTCTTCTAGCCTGAAAAAATTGTCTTTTAATATTCAGATGCCCAAGAATAAAATAATTCTTGCATTGTAAAAAATAGGTTCTTAATATTGTCTCAAAATAGCCCGAAACAATATATACTTAAATTTAAAAACCCATGTACTCATTTTTGAGTACATGGACATGTCAAACATGGGGATATTCTTTGACCACATTTCATGAAACCATGGAAGCATCTGCGCAAGTACTAACTCAACGAGTCCAATGCTAAAATAGGTGTGACAGTCATCTGACTCGGAGAAAATGAGCAATAACATAGAGCGCAGAGTTACTGGATATTTTCCAAATTTCAAACTGTCTGTCAAGCTGGCATCCCTCCAACATTTTAGACGCGTCCTCACTGCTAGTTTTAGGATATGTGGCTACACTGTATTGGGATTTTTATTGGTCAACCCCATTTTTGAGCATGTCAGTATACTTAAAAATGAGTACATAGGTTTTTAAATTTAAGTATATATTGTTTCGGGGCTATTTTGATACAATATATATTTATTTTTAAGAACCTATTTTTTACAGTGCAGGAATTTACAATAACTGTAATTAGTTAAAACTGCCAACTTAAGAAATATTTTCTAAAAAAAAAAATTGTTATGCTTATAGAAAAATTTAAAATGTTTGATTTCTTAGAATGCAAATATCTACAAGTTTTATATTTTTTCTAGTAAAATTACTTTCATGATTATAATAGAAAGTAGTAACATTGGATTTAAGAAAAATCTTAAGAGTTAGAAGCTGGGCCTCATCCTTCACCAAATGAATAACACAGAGAAAAGTTAGAGCTGGAACTGGCCACTGAAGTTTAATTATGGTACCTATCTAGGAGAATTCTTACTCTTAAATGTGGAAACGGTACCTTTCTTTTATAGCGGTTCCATGTGGCTGTTATGGTTATTTTATCAAATTTTATGTTCAAGTGTTCTTTTATCCCTTGGTTAATTTTACGTTTAGTCATGCTAAAAATTATATTGACATGACTAAACATAAAAGTAACCAAAAGATAAAAGAACACATGAACTACGTAAAATTTGATGAAATAACCACTGCTTTAACTAAAGTAAACTAAGAAAAAAGTACTGAGAGGATAAACAAAAATCACCTAATGTGAATATATGCTGATGATTACTTACCTATAGCATCAAGCTGAAATACTTTCTCTTTCTTAGCTTTATGTGCCAAATAACGCTTGTGAATCTGATAGACAGTGCAGATAACTGTACAACTGCTCATCATTGCAAAGCCATATAGCCATGGTAATAGAATAATGTCTCCTTGTTGCTAAAAGAGAAAAGGTTAAATTGCTGTATTTTCATATGTTAAGGCTGCACATAAGCCAGATTAATTCTTTCTCCCTTCCTATATAATCCTATGGGATTTTTGTTGTTTTGTATTATAAGGATATTTCATTCAAAAATGAAGGTTTTTGAATTTCACCTTTTGAACATGTCACCTTTTATCTTAGTGAACATTTTTTTAATAAAATAAATTTAATTTTTTTTTTCTTTCTTCAAGATTGAAAACTAGAGTTCTGAGTTTATTTAACCCTACTGCTGTATTCGGGTTCATTTTGACATACGTAAAAATTCTTATATTGCGGAGAATAGTTTCTTTAAAAAGCAAAAGAAATTGTCACATAAATTTAATTGAAAAATAGAGAATGAAAGAATAACTATACAGGGTAATTCAAAATAGATGTTACAGCAATTATTTCTCAAACTAATAATCATAACAACATACTTCTAATTACAAAATTGGTGCAAATCAAGGGTAGATTTCAGATATAGCATTTTTTGTATAAGGCATTGTATACATATATTAAAATACAAAATTTGATTTTTATACAATCCATCCTTTCTTATGGCTTAGAAAAATATTATCCTCAATCTAGAAAGGAATACAAAAGACACTTATGTCTCTAAGTGAAATAATCTCTGAATTATTTAAATTTTAAGATGATGACTTACACTACTTTACCTGCAGTTTTGGCATCGATTTTTCGACACCAAAGTCTTTCCTTTTGCGTGCCATCCATGAGATGAAAAATTAATAAAGATCGATTAGCTTTAAAATAACAATAAAAACCACTCAAATGCATAAAAATCCACAGTTTTAAAAATTAATGCAAATTGATGTTCTGCATTGTTAAAAAAATTTATAGATAAATTTCTTAAGGGTTCACCTGCAAATTGAAACAGTTTAAGAGATAAAACATATTAAAAAACAAATAAAAGGGTAGTTTAGCATGATTTGGGGTATCACGTTACGATAATTTTTTGCTCATTAAAGATCATTAGACTAATGCTGTGGTTAAAAGTAGATTTGAACCAATATGAACGTATAGGTCTGATTGGGATTCAAATTCGGCTTTTTTGAAGTGAAGGATAGAGTGCTGATCATTCAGTCACCAAATAGACCCGATAAAGGAGTGCGAGTTATGTTGTGAAATTTATCTAAACTAGGATAATATGTATATATATTTTCCCATCCAAAAAATTAAATTATTCGACTACAGCAGAGAAATCACTGAAAAACAGATTAGAAGACTGTCATTTTACACAGTTATATTAAATTGAAAACTTGCCCACAGAAATTTGGTGAAAGTCTCCAAGTTTTGGCAATACATGTTAAAAAAAATTAGGCTGCTAAATCTTTTTTAAAGCCATCAAGACTTGTGAGGGTAGCTGAAATAGAGAAACAAGAAATGATTTAAAAAAATCATCAAAACTGCCTTCGTCGTCTTAAAGAACCACAGCATCACAATACAATTGCAGAATTAGGTGTTGGAAATGATACTTAAGAGATTGTTTAACAAAAGAAAAATTAAAATCAGAAAAATGTTTTTCTCAACAGAAACCTTTTTCTGTTGAGCTATCTATATGATAGACCAGAGATGTTTCTGCCTAAAAGGTTGTCTGAGTGAGTAATGCTAACCGGGATGTCGGCCTGGATAGCTCAATTGGTATAGCCTTGACCTTGTAAGTCAAAGATCCGGGGTTCGAGTCCCGGTCCAGGCATTATTTTCACTCAGTCGGAAAAATAAAAAAAATTTCAATTAATACTTCTCTAAATAATTTGAAGATTTCGGAATTCAGTGGTGGACAGAATGGTTTATATATCAAAGGATATGTAAAATGACATTCTGTGTTAAATGTTAGTCGATATGGGGGCAAATAAAACACTGTTGAGAACAGATTTTACAAAGAATTTTGGAGAAAAAAAATCTACAAGGCTCCTTCAATATCCTTAAAGACTTTTACTGATGAATGTGCAAAAATACATACAGACATGGTACAAGCTTACAGAAAAAAAGGCTGAACTTTTCCCGAACCCCCCCCCCCCCCCACCCCATCTCTCGAAAGTGGTATCAGGCAACTGACACAATATAAATTTTTCAATAATAAAAATAATGTTAAATCTGATTGCATACATGTACACACAATAAATAAAATCAGAACAATAAATTTTATATTGAATATCATATTAATTATAATTAAAATAGTTGTAAGTGCTTAAAAAACAGACAAACTTATTACATATACTTGAAAATAAGTTTATTCTATAGAAGCATTGTTTGCTTGGGCAATTGATTAGCAAAATAATGTAGTTCAAGTTCATTAAGAAAATGCAGTTGAAGTGCTATTTCTTTTTCATTTTCTCCAAGTTTGAATTTGACATTTCTTGAAAGCCAATCACATAGGAATTGCTAATAATATATTGCACAAATTCAAGCTGACCCCCCCCCCCCTACACATGTCCAAAAAGTTTTAATGCAGATTTGCATTGATCCCAAGAATAAAAATGTTCAAGCTTAAAAAGGCTGAATTCAGCCTTAAAGCTGAAAAGTAACATGTCTGTATATAACAAGATGGATTTGATATTGAAATATGGTTCCAGAGCATTCAAACTTAGTACTATCTGCATTGCAGACATATCTGACTAGTACATTCTGAAATTAGATTTTCTAGAAAAATTCAACTTTATTGTCAATGTAAAGAAAAATGTAATACAAAAAAATGGGGAAGAAATATGCAGCAAAAATCTGACACTGCATACCCAGGGGGATTCCCTTTAATTTCTTGTTTTTTGTTAAATAGCAGTTTAAACACTCATGCAGATATTTTGTGTGTGTGTTTATATATATTGTGTATGTGTGTTAAGTATCGATATTAGGTTTCTGATGTGAAAAATTAAAGATGAAGTAATTAATATAGGTTTCTGTAAGCGATGAAAATTTGTTTAAATAGAAAACAAATAATTTTAAACATTTTTACTTGAGAATGATCCATATTGTTTCAATTTATTTGTAATCACATTTCATTATTTCAAAAGAAAACCAATTTTTTTTTAAATCTTATTTATGATTATTGCATATAGATTAATCTGAAAAAAGTGGATTTAGTCTTTCAGAAACTTATTGTCTTTAATGTGTTTTATGGTGTTTTTAAAGAGTTTGTAATTTATTGTTTTACCTAGTAAAACTTAATTTTTCTAAAAATATGCAAAGATTGGGATTTTTACTTACTTCTGCTTTAAAGGATAGAGAGATAATTGTAAGAGCTGTTGGCACATTTTGCACTCCACATTCTATGGCAATGGTCTTTCGGACTGGCATATTCTGTCTGAAGGAGAGAGCCAAGATGTATCCCAAAAACAAACCCAAAGCTGGCAAAGAAAGGATTACACCATAGAGTTTTCCTGGGACGTCAGTGAACATATCAGGGAAGACAATTACTTCGAGAACAATGCAGATAAGAACAAGAATTAATCCTATATAACTTCCAACCTGGGTAATACAAAAATAATTTTTAAAATAATAATTTTAATCTTCATCAGGCATTATAAAGTATTTTAATGAACTTCATTTTTAAAACTTTTTTTGTAGAAGCTGATTTATACAGTGTAAAATGCTGTTTCAGTTTGGTGTAAGAGACTCTAATTCGGTAATATATTACAGATAAACTGACATAATAGATAGTTTTATATATTATGTTTATATACTGTTATTATATTTGTAATAAAAATTTTTATTACTAAAGTCATTATTTACCTTGAGTATTGGTTAAATACGCAAATGATATTCGCTAATAACCTGAGTGGATGTAATATGTTCCAATTTCAATTTAGTTATTGTTGAATAAGTTAGGTTATTACTGCTCATTTGAATATTCCACTGAGTCTTAATGGTCATTTATATACGATAAATATAACAAGCATATAAATAAATCAGTAATAAATATTAATTTTATTCATGCATTTTCATTTATAATTAGAATCAGTATTAAGTACTTCATACTAAATGTGTCTAAAAATTTCGGAGAATGGCACCAAAAAAAGGCTTCAGCAATAACTAATAAAAACTAATAAAGGATTCAACAATAACTAATTAAGAAGACACAGCTGAGCATTGGCAGACTGAGATATATTAGTTTAGGCTAGATTATACTTGCATTCATCAAAATTTTCAACCTCCAATTTTAATGGATGTACACAGTCCTTAACAAGATTTGATCATTTTGAAGAAATGATGCCCTGCGTGTTTGTTATTAAAATTTAATGGATACTGTATACCTTGACATAACCTAGTGCTAATTAAGTTTCGGCATACAATGCTCGACAGAATGTGCTGCTACCCTACAATTTCCTCCATTTATGGGAAAGCTATATCTCAGTTTCTGTAGTGTATACAAAACAAATTACATAGTGCAAAACACAATACATAACATGGTATATAGCACAAAACTTGATATGTATGAAGGCTATGATGGAAAAACCATGCTGATTCAGTTAGTATGCATATTGGTCAAGAAGTGGCGATGCTATGCCTCAATTTAACCTTGTTTACGATAAAATAATATTGCAGTTTCTATGGTTTATATGCACCAGACTTGGTATGTGAGATACATATGAAAATTATGCTGATTCAGTTTGGGTGTATATCAAACATTAGATGGCACTTTCTGCAAATTTTGCAGATGGCTGTATCTCAGCATGTATTGATTAAAACTACACCAAACTGCATATGTAAAATCTTCATCGTAATAAGCTAATACGCTGGTTAAATTTTTGTGCATATTAACCGGTGGCTAGGACTGTTATGTAGAATGATATATAGGAAAGGTTTGTAATATTACCAGCATATTAGTGTTAGATTTAAATAAAATTCCTATTGCTCAAGAGTTATGCATGTTTATAAATTAGAAAAAAAAAAAAGTCATCTGTATACATATTAAGGGAATGGAATTGTAAAACTATGACAAAATGTGTATTTATTCTTCAAAATTGGTTGATTGAAATATTACTTTTGTATCAATGATTTTATGAATTGAACAATTTCTATTAATATGTAAAGACTATTTAAAAATAGTTGCAGGAATCCTACTTATTTTTGAAATGCTACGTATTTACTGAATTAATTTGCAATTTTGAAAGATTTTGAAAAATAAAATAAGGAGGGGGACTTAGGTTTATGTCTGAACCTATAATTTGAATAAACAAATAATTTGAGCATTTTTTTTTTTTTTTTTAGTATTAATTAATAGTTTGATATGTTCTTAAATGTGTATTCCACTAATTTTGATTCACTGCCAGTATTAGAGGAAATCAAATTACAATTACAAAGAAAAATTGGCTACAAATATTTTGAATTTCGTTTTACTGCTTTTAATTTTGTTAAAAAACAACACACAAAGTGATTAACTGTTTTTTCTTTTTTTAAAGGCAATTAAATAAGACATTTCTTACTTTAGTTATATAAGTTGCTACTTTTGGAAATTTCCATCTGCAAAGCATACCTACGGCTACTGGAGTTGTTATGGACACGAGAGACAAAGCAAGATTTCCGTAAGGTAAAGACAAATCTTTGGTTTCGAAACTGCGTCCATAGATCCATATATTGAGTGGCATCATGCCCATTGCCATAATTGTTGAGATGGATGTCATAGCCACACTAACAATAGCAAAAAACAAATATCTATAATTAATTAAAAATAATGATAGGTGTTAGAAGAATAAATTTAAAAAATCGAAAAAGACATAGAAAACACTTTTTTTTTATTATTATTATCTGGAGAAATTCTATTAAACTTTTTGAAAATTTAATTATAAACGCTTCTAAAATTATAGAGATCTGAAAACATTCATTTCGGTTAAAAAATGTTGCATTCCCATACACATACATTAAAAAATAGTTCAGATGCATATAGCTTATTTTTTTTTCAAGTCTATATAATTGATGGACCATGACAATAACACACTTGACACTTTTTATCTGAATTTAATGTATTATTTAAAAATCAAAATATTTAAAAATACAATTAAAACCTCTCTACGCACCCTAAAATAAAGGGAAGCGCTACCGGTTTTGAAAAGACGCGACCTTTCTTCTTCAGGTGCAAAAAACACATGCTATTACTTCTGAGTCCAAGCTTTTTTGCACCTGAAGAAGAAAGGCCATGTCCGTTTGGAACTGACAATACTTTCCTTTATTTTGTGGTGCATGAAGAAGTTTTAAAGTTTAAATATTTATTGTACACCAGTTTTATAAATTATAAAAATACATTATATTTACATAAAAAAGAGAAAAAAATCTGGCATGGCTCCATTTAACTTTCTGAACATTTAGAATTTAATAAATTTGAATCATTGAATAATTCAATAAATAATCAAAAGTGAAAAGTATAATAGCGTGTTTGAATATTTGTTCTCAAATTCAAATATTTGTACAATGGACGGTAATGTATACGAATTCTTTTGTTCTTCCCTGTAAAAAGTATAAATTTTAACTAAGGAATTTCTATTGACGACTGTTTTGCAGCTAAATTCTAAAACATGTATCAGTGTAGTCTCTTTTAAATAATAATAATAATAATAATAAAAAATTACATAATTTCAGGTCTCGCAACTTTTCTAAAATTTTATTTGCGTTTTATTATAATACCACCAGTAACGACAAAAAAAAAAAAAAAAAAAAAAAAAAAACTTAAATGTTTTAATATTACGTAAAAAAAAAAAAAAAAAAAAAAATCTTTTTAGAATAATGGTGACATTGTTTAGAATAAAGCAAACGTAAAATTTTATGAGCGCTACGAAGCCAGATAATTTGCTCTTATACTATGTGATATGAGTAAATTGTTTCATATTACCCTGTAAAAGATCTATAAATAATGCGCACACCATTACTCATGATGTTCATACATGTCATAATGTTAAAAGAATTTTTCTTTTCATTTCTGTGAAAAGTCTGTATAAAAATTTATACATATTATTATTTAGGCCATGTGACGGGGATATAAAGCATATCTTACCAACTCTGAGCTCAATCAATTGAAGCTTTCATACGTTATTTTGTTCATACGCACGCATACGTAACATCACCGTAAAAATAGCAAAAATGAATTCAGAAGCTATTAAAAGGTACATACACCAAAATATCATAGTCTTTATCTTTTTCATGATTATAATACTTTCCTTACATAGTATATGTTCGGAAAGTAAAAAATTATCAATCATTAAAATTTTTGAAAAGCCTGTATATTTTATTTGACAATGAATCATGACATTCCTGTGGAATTACGCTTTGATGAAACACACCGTGCGGACCCTATAGTATTCGCATGCAAACACATAGAACTATTGGGTTATTCGGAAAAATAATTTCGTTTCTTCCTTTGAAAATGAAAGACGATTTTCTTATATTGTATAAATATTTTATTGAATTATATGTTCTCCACTTTGAGCGGTTTCTTAGCGATCTCACGAGTTGTTATTTGGCAGTATTCATAAATCAATACTTTATTTTGTCTTCAATAGCATAAACTGGTTTTCCAGAACGTAATGCATCTTCAACGTCAAAATTGCCGGAATAAAATTTGGTAAACCAGTTTTGACACTGAAGTTCTTTAAATAAATTTTCTGTATACATATCGTATACTTTTTTCCTTGTTTGAACATTATTTTCGTCTTTTTGATAGCAAAAACGAAATATGCCGAAAATGTCGCTTCTGATTTTCTTTATTTGATAGGGCACCAATAAAAACCTATTGAGCAGAATAAAACAAACTTTTTCACGAGCAAGCCTTGCTATATCAGCTGTCACAATATATAATGGTAATGCAGCTTAATTGTGAAGATGGTGTGAAAAAAATACAATTAAGTCCTCTGCTGAGAAAAACGAAATTACTTTCCGAACAACCTAATAAAAACACAAAAATCGATTTTTGGAACCTATAAAAGTAAAGAAATACCAATTTCGAGATACTCTGCATTTTTAATCAAATAAGCACATTGTAACCTTAGTTTCAGATACAGATTGTCTGTTATGGTGCACTGTATCTTCTTCTAAATTTGTATGCTGAGTTTCGTAGCACCCTGTATATTACACTATGTTCCGTGCGCATCAAAAATAGGTTTTGTTTTAAAATTTTTATTTATTGTTTTCTTTAAATTTTATTAAATTTTTACCAGTCTGATGTTAAGCGACGGACTAGGGTTTTTCTGTAATTTATGTTAATAGAAGAACATTTGATGCACATGTTATGTAGAATTAGAGCATAATACTGAATTATTACCTTAGTGACAAATCTCCATCACAGAAATAAGCAAAGAAGTTGGACAGCACGCCTCCTGGACAACAAGATATGATGAGTATTCCAGTTGCGTATAGGCCACTTATGTCTATACTCCTTATTAAAGAATAGGCAGATAGCGGCATTATAAAAAACTGACTGACCATTCCAATTCCTATACCGATGGGCTTCATTATATGTGCTTTTAGCTAAAAGAGATAGAAAAAGAATACAAATATTCAAATGTAGAAATACTTCCACATGTAAATATATATGTATATAATATTATATATTAATTGTAATTTTGATTAATTGAAAGAGGCGCCACATGATAAATATAAAAGAAATAATTTCTAAACATATGTCAGCGGAATTATCAATTGTGTTATTATTTAACAAGGACATTGTTAGTAATTGTAAGACATGGCGTCGATTAAGTTTATAAACTTTTCTGACAGAAATTGTTAGATAAGGTTTGATATGAATTATGTATTGAATGAGCCTGTAGGTTCGCCTCTAGAAATAAGAACAGTATTTCCTACAGTCGACATTATAATGAGTGTACAAGATATACCTCTAGATTGACGTCCGTCCAAGAACATGCTGTTTCACATTTGATATAATGACCAGGAAAGGACCAAGACTCTTAATATAACGACTGAATAAACGATCTGTACTTAAAACTATGAATTAAGGTGCAATTTTTAGTTAAAAAAAGAAAAAAAAATCACAGAAGAACTATTTGAAAAATTTCATTTCATATGGAAAAGATCATGCGGTTTAATGTTAACCTTTTTAATTGTGGTCCGAACTGCATAAGCTGTTTGGTCCTCAGGCCGAGGACCCTAGTGCTGTCAGTCGGCCTTAATCCCCACAACCCTTTGAAGGTCCACAGGATAAAAATCAAAATTGATATTAATAACCATAATTTTCTTTTAAGAATTTATTAGTACATTTTTTTCTGAAAAAATAAATTTGTAAATAATATTTTAGTTTAGTACAGTCGAACACGATTAGATATTGTACAAATATACATGCGTACATTTTTTTGTGGAGTTAGGTCACCCTTTTCTATGTAAAAACATGATGACAACGCTTGCACACACACAAAGGCAAATTTTTGATAGAAAAGATTTATTATAATTATTATTAGTTTCCCATCATACTGTAGGTAAGGAGAACTTAGGTAATCGTAAAAATTTTCGACCTCGGTCTTTTGACTTTTTTACACTTTTTCACGTGTTAAAAATCTAAAATAAAATGTAAGTAAAAAAAATCCTTTTTAAAAGTAAGAAGCCTTTTATTGTGAAGCCCTAAAAAGCATAAAATAAAATGTATTCTGGCAAAGACATGCTACAAAGAAATGAAAGTTTCAACACTAAGAAAATTTTAGAGAAAAATATTACTTTCCTTTTGCAAGATATGAAAATTTTTTAATGTTCAAAATATTTTAAAAAGCTTTCGAGAGCAATATTCTTAGTTATTAGTTTTTGTAAAATCATTCGTTAGGCCACAAATCTCAAATGTCTCGAAAGCTTTTTAAAATATTTTGAACATTAAAAAATTTTCATCTCTTGCAAAAGGAAAGTACCTATATTTTTCTCTAAAATTTTCTTAGTGTTGAAACTTTCATTTCTTTGTAGCATGTCTTTGCCAGAATACATTTTATTTTATGCTTTTTAGGGCTTCACAATAAAAGGCTTCTAAAAATGATTTTTTTTACTTACATTTTATTTTGCGCTTTTTAGTTACAAAAAAGGAAAAAGCTTCTTAAGAAAACTAATTAAAATTTCTTAGGATATTTTGTAGACAACGGAAGATTTTCGTTTATCAATCGACATTTTTTTTTTTCGATTATTTATCTGCAAAAAGAAAAAAGGTATTATATCGTCTTTCGAGGACTGAATCCGGGACCATCGCGTTATCAGCATGCCGCTCTAACCAAAAGTCTAAGAACTGTCAGGAAAAATCATAGAACATTCTAGAAAAATCTGACAAATACATACTGCTTCCAAATATTTCTTTATACAAAAGAAATATTGTTCTCGAATGCTTTTTAAAATATTTGGAATATTTAAATTTTTTCATGTGTTGCAAAAGTGAAATATCTATGTTTTTCTTTAAAATTTTCTTGTTGTTGAAACTTTTATGATTTTATAGCATGTCTCTGCAAGAATAAATTTTAATTTTAGGCTTTTTAGGGCTCCACAATAATAAAAAAACTTTTAGTGTTCTTTTTATTTATGTATTTACTTACTTATATTTTTATTTATTTATTTTTATTTTTACTGAAATTTTTATTTTGTCCGTTTAGTAACTCAAAAAGAAGCTTCTTTAAAAAACTATCAAAATTCCTTAGGACACTCTGTAGACAACGAATGATTTTCTTTTATCAATTGACATTGTTTCTATTAATTATCTTTAAAAAAGTAACACATCGGCTTGCGAGGATCGAACCCACGAGCATCGCGTTATCACCATGACGCTCTAACCAAATGCGCTAACAAGCGACGAAAAAGGTTGTTTAAATTTACGTTAAAGTGGCGGCGCCTTCTTTTTCAGAATGACACAAAGACACGATGATAGGAATCCAATTTCAATAAAAAGCTTCTAAAATAATATATATATATATATATATATATTTAACTTTATAATTTGTGCATTTTAGTATCTAAAAAAAACCTTCTTTAAAAAAACTCTTCAAAAATTCTTAGACTACTGTGTAGACAATGAAAAATTTTCATTTATCAATTGGCACATTTTCTATTACACATTTCATCTGCAAAATTTAGCACATCGATCCTTCGGGGATGAAACTCCCCACCATCGTATTAGCAACTTGACGCTCTAACCAACTGAGCCAACGAGCGACTATAAAGACTGCTGACATTTACTTTAAAGTTGAGGTGCCTTATTTATAAGCATGATATGAAGACGCGATAACGAAAAACAATTTCGATAAAAAGCTTCTAAAAAGATATTTCTTTATTTTTATTTAAATTTTTATTTTGTGCTTTTCAGTTACTAGATAAAAAGCTATTTAAAAAAAAATCTTCAAACATTATTAGGGTACTGTGTACACAACGAAATGTTACCTTTTATCAACTGACACTTTTTCTATTAATTATTTGAAAAATTAACATAACGCTCTAACTAACTGAGCCATTAAGAGATAGAGATTGCATACATTTTTTTTTATGTGGAAGTGCCTTGTTTTTTTAGCGTGACAGAAAACGCAATGGCAAATTCAACTTCATATAATAATATATAATATATATATAAAGCTTCGAAAAATATTTATTCATGTATTTTGTACTTGAAACTTTTTATTTTGGGCTTTTTTAATATCTAAAATATTTTGTGTTTTCTAATATTTAAAAAAAGAAAAAAAAAAAAAAAAAGGAAAAAACTTCTTGAAAATACTCTCTGAAAATTCTTAAGATATTGTGTAGTCAACGAAAAAAAAAATTTTTCTATATCAATTGACACATTTTCTATCAATTATCCTCAAAAATTAACATGCTGGACCTTCCGGGAACCGAACTCTCGACCACCGCTTTATTAACGTCACGCTCTAACCAACTGAGCCATGAAGCCACAATCGGGATGGCTTATATTTACTTTAATTGTTTACTTGCGTGACACGAAGACACGATGAAAAAGTCAATTTTATATAAGAAGCTCCTAATAATAAAAAGCTTCTAAAAAATGTATTTATTTATTTATTTTTACTTACATTTTTATTTTGTGCTTTTTGTAGCTAGATAAAAAGCCGTATAATGGAAGCGTCTTGGTTTTTTAACGTGACAAAAAGCCGATGACAAATCCAATTTCATATAATAGTAATATAATATATATATATACACATATATATATAAAGCTTCTAAAAATATTTTTTTATGTATTTTTTAGTTAAAACATTTTATTTTGTGCTTTTTTAATATCTAAAAGGTTTTGTGTTTTCCAATATCTAAAAATAAATAAATAATGCTTCTTAAAAAAACTCCTCAAAAAATTCTTAGTGTAAGCAACGAAAAATTTTCTTGTATCAATTGACACCTTTTCTACTAATTATCTTCAAAAATTAACACGCTGGACCTTCCAGGGACCGAACTCACGACCACCACGCTATCAACGGGACGCTGTTACCAACTGAACAAAAGAGCGACAAACGAAATAGCTAATATTTACTTTAAAATGAAGGCGCCTTGTTTACTAGCGTGACACGAAGACACGATGACCAAGTCAATTTCAATTAAAAACCTTCTAAATATCAAAATGGGTATGGTGTCTGTTAGTTTGTTAGTCCGTCAGTGTGTATATTCCATTCGTGTGTTAATCCGTTAGTATGTTAGTCTGTGTACACAGTACACGATATCACACGAACAAATGATCGCATAGAGGTCGGACTAGTTTTAAAGTATTAGTTATGACACTGGCAAGAAACCTATTCATTAGCAACATTCTAATTACAAAATAAAGAAGTTATTCGAAATTTACGATTTTCTTAACATGGGAGAATAGGGCAAAGTTTCACTTAAACGTGCATGAAAAGAAATATTTTTATCGTAAAGATGTGAGAACAGCTTTTAAATATCAGTTTTGATGCCGGGATGAACATCATGAACTAGAAACATGCCACTTTGAAAAATTTGCAAATTATTCGAAATTTACGAATTTTTCAGCATGGCAGATTACAGAAAAATTTCGCATAAATGTCCCTTTTGAGGGATATTTTCATCGTAAAGTTGTCAGACTACTTTTTAAATACACTCATGTTTGTGAAAATTGCCACACCAAGAAGGAATGCGAATATAAGAATGATATTTATTGGGCAGATACATTATAGTAGGAAGAGCAATTGATTAAGTTTTCAGGAAGTTTTGAGTAATATATCCTGAGAAAACAGTACATAAAGCAGCGACCTCTGAGAGTAAAAACTACACTTATCTGCCTAGGCATTGAATCAAACAGCGATTTGATGACATATTCGGGTACAGCACTTTATGAAGCTTCAACAGCAGTGTTGCCAGACTGAATTTTGGTTTTTACCCTTCGACACCTATAAAAATACCCGCAAATAACTGCAAGACAAGAGTGGATTGATAGCGCCATCTAGTGAAGAAAAGATGTACTTGTTTACAAGTAGAAGGGTATGAACTGTTCCTTTTTCGCGAAAAGCATTATTAAATATACGTATTAGCGATATTACCACTACAAAATTATAAATTAAATTTTTATTAATCTTTAGCAACATAAATTTATCGCATATTACATATGTTTTATGACTTTAATTATTACACATACATATATTCTTTACTTGTGTATTTATATAATATTTGATATAAATATATGATATCATATCATCAATATCATATATGATATTTCATATACTTATATCATAACACCATAGAATCTTTGATATAGCTTCCCCCAAAATACGGAAAAGCTTAGCATAACAGCAACACCTGTTGGGCGATGATCGCCATTGTATGCCCAGATGCAATTAAATATGAATTCTTATGAAATTATGTGCGCTAGTTCGTGATATCGTGATCTGTAACTGACACAAAATTTAGATCACATACAGACGTACATTTTCTAAAAATAGTCAAATCGTTTTCGAACCATCTCAAAACATAAAACAATTGAAAACTTGAAATCCAAATTTTTAGGAATCCAATACTATTTCTATGAATATGGGGGAAAAAAAAAGTGTATTTTAGAAATTTAAAGAAGTGCTTAAGTAAAGCGAGAAACAGGATGGCTTATTTTGTCATATTTTAAAAATTAAAACTAGTATGATGTGGTCATCAGAAAATTTTCTCTTATATTTTTCTTTTTAAAAAAAATTACCCAGTGCAAATAATTTATTAAAATTATTTTCTATGATGAACGCAGAGAATTTTCGTAAGTTTACTACTAAATATCTAAAGAAAGTGAATTTTATACTCGATAAATACATCATACAGGCTTCTTTTTATTTGTTAGAAACGAATATATATATATACACACATACAATGTACACACACACACAGACATATATATATATATATATATATATACTACTGGCCATTAAAATTGCTACACCAAGAAGGAATAATAATAACGGAATGAAATTTGTTGGACACATACATTATAGCAGGAAGAACAATTGATTAAAATTTCAGGAAATTTCGAGTTATATGTACTGAGAAAACAGTACATAAAGCAGCGGACTCTGTGAGCAATAATAGCACTTATTTGCCTAGGCATTGAATCGAACAGCGATTGGATGACATGTACGGATAGAGCACTTCATGATGTTTTAACACGATGCCACAATTCATCGATCGAAGTTACTGGTGAGTGGTGGAGGGGGGGGCAGTCGCTTTTCAACGATTAAACAGTCATTTTCATTGGTGCGAGATCAGGAGAACGCGCTTGCCAGAGCAAAAGTCGATAACATTCTGTATCAAAGAAGGTCCGAACAATACAAACAACTTGCGGTCGTGCATTATCTTGCTTAATTTTTGCGCTACGGAGGCCTCGAATACAGGGCAGAGGGGCGGGCCTTAACCCATCAGAAATTTAATGGCCGCTGTTCAGAGTGCCAGGAATACGAACAAGAAGTAATCGAGACGTGTATTCAATGGGAACCCATAACATCATTGGGAATGATGGACAATATAATGATGTCGAATCGCAGCTGGCAATGTGCATTATTCATAATGCCGTTAAATACGGATAAGGCAATCTTGATGCTGTAAACAGGATGATAGTGATTTGTCTGAAAGGTGACTTCACGCCATTCCAGCGTCCAGGTTCATCGTTGATCACACATTAATGGTGCCCATGTCAATGATGCAGTTTTGAGGGTAATCAGAATTTTGGTAGCCGCATACTGGGTCACCACCTGAATTGATGGTATGTGGTACCATTGGATACACGTCCCGTTCACCTATTATTTTCATTCCCTTTATTCTGAATACCAGCCATTACATTTCTGACGAGTTAAGGTCCATCGCTCTGCCCTATATTCAAGGCCTCCGAAGCGAAACATTTAAGCAGGAAAATGCACAACCGCAAGTTGTCCATATTGTCTGGACCTTCATTGATGCCGAATGTGTTCGACTGTTGCTCTGGCCAGCGCGTTCTCCTGATCTCGCCCCAATGAAAATGACGGTTTAATCGTTGAAAAGCGACTGCCCCTCCCCCTCCACCACTCACCCGTAACTGCGATCGATGAATTGTGGCATCGTGTTAAAACTTCATGAAGTGCTCTACCCGTACATGTCATCCAATCGCTGTTCGATTCAATGCCTAGGCAGATAAGTGCTGTTATTGCTCACAGAGGTCGCTGCTTTATGCACTGTTTTCTCAGTACATATTACTCCAAATTTCCTGAAATTTTAATCAATTGTTCTTCCTACTATAATGTATGTGTCCAACAAATTTCATTCCGTTATTATTATTCCTTCTTGGTGTAGCAATTTTAATGGCCAGTAGTGTATATATATATATATATATGTATCGATAACTTTATTTTAAATTACCACAGGTCGATGGTTCAACCATCTGTTTTAAATGTATTGACGTTGCATTCTTTTGAAAGGTATTCATATTGAAAATTGTCTTCCTCAAGAAAAGGTTGGGGGGGGGGGGGGGGTGGATGCGATGTTCCTACATGTACCCCTTTTTTTTTCCTAATTGATTTACTTTTGTAAATAAATATTTTTAATTCTATGATGATTTGTTAAAAATAATTCGCATTTTGCCCATTTATCGAAATTTTGTCTTATACTTTCATGTTAAAAATTTAGAAAAACAAAAAAAACCTTGAGGTGGTAACGCCACTTGTTAGGCGATTTATATTGGAAGCTGACAAACACTAATTCATGTCAAAGTGCAACTATATATCAATTTATATGAAATTCTGTGCATTAATTCCTGAGATACAGCAGTTGCCAGAAAAATTTGTCACAAACACAGACATTAAAAAAAAAAAAAAAATGGTCAAATCGTGCTCAAGAGCTTTCAAAAGTTGTAAATCGATCAAAAACCAAAAATGTTTACGAAACAAATACTTTCTTATAATGAATATAAAAGAAAGTAAAAATGGCAAACGATTTTTTTTAAGATTTGATTAAAAATCAAATTAAAATAATCAGTTTATAAACATGCATGTGTGTGTGTAGTGTATACGAGATTACGAGCGAGCATATGTGTATGCCCATGTCAATTATTTTAGCATTAAAAATTTATTTAAGTTAATATTTAACATTAATATATTTGCAGATAACATGATTGAGGAACATTGTATCAACATGCACATGATAAAATCGAATACAGATTGATCTTTATTCTTTGTAATCTTGTTTTTAAAGGTAGAAAAACCTTTAGTGTTTTCCAAAGGACGACTAGAACAAGGCGGAGTTCCCACTGTTTGGGGGGGGGGGGGAAATTGCACTATGATTGGATACATTCCATTATTTGTGGGCTAAATTAAGACTCCAATAGGTTAAATTAGAGCTCCTCCAATACAGGCTGGCTCATCAGGCATTTTGTTTCCCACTCAGCGATTGTTGCTCACGCGGTCCGAAATTCAAGTGTTATCAATCGCATAAAATGGAGGTTTTGCAGCCGAAAATTGCTCAAATCATACCAGAACTGCTTTTAGAACGTTTAGATTTCCAACAGATGAAGAAAGGCAAAATAAATGGGCTATTAATTGTCCAAAAGAAAATTGTACGCTTAGCTTTCAATCACAAATATGAAGTGTAATTATGTTATGTTTTCTTGCATTTTTTGTATCAATTATTTGTTTTTATTGCTGTTTGATTATCTAAATGTTGTATTTTACAACCTACACTACTTTTTAACGTGTATGAATATTTAAAATTAACTAATTTAACAGCAACAGTGATGGCTACTTTTTACAAGGGTTATGAGAAATTTTCGCCAAATATTACCGCCAATCTTATCAAGTATAAACAATAATTCGCTCTTCTGTTTAGGCAAACTCGCCATTTTAGGCGATAAAGACGCCGAGTAATACGTCTAATACTAAACGGCGCCAAACTATATTTCCGCTGGGCAACAATGATCAGCTGTGAGTCAGCTCGTATTATAGGAGTCTTAGGTGAAAGGAAAGAAAATCGTCACCATTACGTCGAGTGGCGTCAGAAAGTCGCGTCGTCAAAACAGTGTTCGGGTCTCGGGTGATAATTAAGAACTGCAGATTCCCATTTGTTTGTTATTAATCAATGGCATTTAAAAAAAAAATACGGTACACGAAACCTTCCAAATTTCAAAGCAGAACTCAGTCAGAGGAAGGATGCTGACATGCCGTTTCTCTTTCCTAGTGTCTTCCCCCTTCCCTTATCCCCTGAGCCATTAAGCGTAAATCAATCCCTTTCCTTTCCCATATATATTCTTTTCTTACATCTCCATCTGTTATCGTTCTTGTTGTCACTTACTTACATTTACATTCATCTTTCGTGAGTCATGAGACCGGGAAAACTATGGTTACTCCTTGACAATTCCTGAGAAAAATTACACAAACTGTAAATTGACTTTTCATTTAACTTAAAAAATACCCGAAATACCCTCATAACAAAATTACCCTCAAAAATACCCGCGACTCTTCAAAATACCCGACCCGCAATCTGGCAACACTGCTCAACAGGATGGCACAGTTCGTCATAGACGAGCGACTAGATAGAGCGTGGCACCTACACATAGCGACGTCTTATTATGACGTCATGTAAATACCATAGAAATTAACTTTGTGCAGTGCTGCCATCTACCGACTTTATTACAAAATAACTATACAATCAAGGTAAATCGGAGTTTTCTTTGAAAATTAATTCTTTAAAGTTAATTTTTAAAATTTTGTTTTAAAATTATCTTTTTTTTTAAATTATTTTTTAGAATTTTGTTTTAAAATTATTTTGATCGGCGACTGAAAATGTTAACCATAAAATAGTTTGAATAAAATAGTACATATATTTAGATTTAATAAAATTAAACATAATTTATACGTCTCATTAATTTAGATTTAACAATTTAAACATTTTATTTATTATATTAGAGATTTATGAAATACATTAGCTTAGTGAGAATATTTTGATTGAAGATTTAAAATTCTTAAAATAAAATTTAAGTAAAAAATCATTTTTTAAAGTAAGAAGCTTTTTATTGTGAAGCCCTAAAAAGCATAAAATAAAATGTATCCTGGCAAAGACAGGCTACAAAGAAATGAAAGTTTCAACACTAAGAAAATTTTAGAGAAAAAATAGGTACTTTCCTTTTGCAAGAGATGAAAATCTTTTAATGTTCAAAATATTTTAAAAAGCTTTCGAGACCAATATTTTTAGTTATTAGTTTTTGTAAAACCATTCATTAGGCCAGAAATCTCAAATGTCTCGAAAGTTTTTTAAAATATTTTGAACATTAAAAGATTTTCCTCTCTTGCAAAAGGAAAGTACCTATTTTTTCTCTAAAATTTTCTTAGTGTTGAAACTTTCATTTCTTTGTAGCCTGTCTTTGCCAGGATACATTTTATTTTATGCTTTTTAGGGCTTCACAATAAAAAGCTTCTTACTTTAAAAAATGATTTTTTACTTAAATTTTATTTTGTGCTTTTTAGTTACAAAAAAGGAAAAAGCTTCTTAAGAAAACTAATTAAAATTTCTTAGGATATTTTGTAGACGACGGAAGATTTTCGTTTATCAATTGACATTTTTTTCTATTATTAATCTGCAAAAAAAGTACAATATCGTCTTTCGAGGACCGAATCCGGGACCATCGCGTTATCAGCATGACGCTCTAAACAAAAGTCTAAGAACTGTCAAGAAAAATCATAGAACATTCTAGAAAAATCTAACTAATACTTATACAAAAGAAATATTGTTCTCGAATGCTTTTTAAAATATTTGGAATATTTAAAATTTTTCATGTTTTGCAAAAGTGAAATATCTATATTTTTCTTTAAAATTTCCTTGTTGGTGAAACTTTTATGATTTTATAGCATGTCTCTGCAAGAATAAATTTTAATTTTAGGCTTTTTAGGGCTTCACAATAATAAAAAACTTTCAGTGTTATTTTTATTTATTTATTTATTTATTTACTTACTTATATTTTTATTTAATAATTTATTTTTATTTTTGTTTTTACTGACATTTTTATTTTGTGCGTTTAGTAGTAACTCAAAATGAAGTTTCTTTAAAGAACTATCAAAACTCCTTAGGACAAACTCCTGTGTAGGCAACAAATGATTTTCTTTTATCAATTGACATAGTTTCTATTAATTATCTGCAAAAATGTAACACATCGGCTTGCGAGGATCGAACCCACGAGCATCGCGTTATCACCATGACGCTCTAACTAAATGCGCTAACAAGCGACGAAAAAGGTTGTTTAAATTTTCGTTAAAGTGGAGGCGCCTTCTTTTTCAGAATGACACAAAGACACGATGATAAAAATCCAATTTCAATAAAAAGCTTCTAAAAGAATATATATATATATATATATATATATATATATATATATATATATATATATATTTATTTATTTATTTAACTTTATATTTTGTTTTTCTTAGTATCTAAAAAAAGGCTTCTTTAAAAAAAACTCTTCGAAATTTCTTAGAATACTGTGTAGACAATAAAAAATTTTCTTTTATCAATTGGCATATTTTCTATTACACATTTCATCTGTAAAATTTAGCACATCGATCCTTCGGGGATGGAACTCACCACCATTGTATTAGCAACTTGACGCTCTAACCAACTGAGCCAACGAGCGACTATAAAAACTGCTGACATTTACTTTAAAGTTGAGGTGTCTTATTTATTAGCGTGACATGAAGACGCGATAACAAAATACAATTTCAATAAAAAGCTTCTAAAAAAAATGTTTATTTATTTCTTTATTTTTATTTAAATTTTTATTTTGTGCTTTTTAGTTACTAGATAAAAAGCTATTTAAATTAAATGTTCAAACATTATTAGGATACTGTGTACACAACGAAATATTTTCTTTTATCAATTGGCACTTTTTCTATTAATTATTTGCAAAAAATAACACCTCGGCCCGGCGAGGATCGAACGCACGACTCTCGCGCTATCAACATGACCCTGTAACCAGCTGATTTATTAAAAGATACAATGAGTTGCTTACAATTTTTTTTTTTTTTTTAAATATATAAATAATGGAAGCGTCTTGGTTTTTTAACGTGACAAAAAGCCGATGACAAATCCAATTTCATATAATAGTAATATATACATATACATATATACATATAAAGCTTCTAAAAATATTTTTTATGTATTTTTTACTTAGTGCTTTTTTAATACCTAAATTTTTTTGTGTTTTCCCAATATCTAAATTAAAAAAAAAAAAAAACATGCTTCTTAAAAAGCTCCTTAAAAAATTCTTAGTGTAAGCAACGAAAAATTTTTTTGTATCAGTTGACACCTTTTCTACTAATTATCTGCAAAAATTAGCACGCTGGACTTTCCGGGGACCGAACTCATGACCACCGTGCTACTAACGAGACGCTCTTACCAACTGAGCCACGGAACGACAAACGAAATAGCTTATATTTACTTTAAAATGAAGACGACTTGTTTACTAGCGTGACACGAAGACACGATGACCAAGTCAATTTCAATTAAAAACCTTCTAATAAAAGAATCAATAAATACTATATGTTCTTAGATTTACAATTTAGAAAGTGAATTTAATTTAGAAAAAGAAATTTGCTAAAAGTTCAGAATACATATTCTTATTTACATTGTTTTTAATCTTTCAATAATCTCTTTTTTATTCTTTCTCTAATGATACATTTACAATCTCAAAAAAAAAAAAAAAAAAAAAGTTCCACACTTAGATTCTTTTATTTATATGTTTTCTTTTATTTATCTATTTTCTAAATGAAGATATGAAGAAAAAATCCTTGAAAAAAATTACTCAAATAAAAGTTTAAAAAATAATTAAAAAATTCATCACTTCAAAAGGTTTTTTGGTGGCCATGGTAAAATTTAAATATGCATAATAAATAACCCTCTCATATACTTTAAGATTATCCTTCATAATTGATTAATTATTACTTCAGTTCTTAAACAATATTTTATCCACAATGTGTATAGCATTAACATTTAGCTCTTGATAAAGTTTGCTTTACATCATATGAGGGATAAGGATGTTTTCATCTATGCTCATACTTTTCATTTGTAAAATTTCTGCATAATAATATGACCATTCATTTTAAGAAATAAATATAACTTCTGTTTATTACTGCCATTTGCCCAAGTGTCCCTATGTATGCCCTTAGAGGCAAATATGACTTGACTTTTTTTTTTTTTTTTAATTTAGAATCAGAAAGCATATTAAATTGTTCTACAATAACTATTAAGCCCAAGCATATTACATACATGCAGGATGTTCCGAAATCTCGAAACACTAAAATATCTCGAATAAAAAAGCAATTTCGCTAAACATATTGATTTAAAAAGTGTCATTCATTGAAATGAACTATCATATGAGGTATCATACTTGAACTTCTGGGGCCCCATGGAATACAAATTCAATTTTTTTGAAATAGAAAACATATAATCATATAAAGAAAAAAAAAATCTGTTAAAAAACATGTATTGTAATTCATCCTTTCTTACACTCACAATCTTAAAATGCGCTTTTCATCGCTTCATACTGGCCAGCTTCCCTCAGACTCAGACACTCTTGTGCATAGAGCGTATCAGATGACGTTGAAATAGGCGGTGTTTAACAAATGACGTCGATTAGGTGCCACGCTCTATCTAGTCGCTCGTGTTCCACAGACCGTAGTTACTGGTGAGTGGTGCTGGGCCACTCGCTTTCCAACGATTAAACAGATATTTTCATTGGTGCAAGATCAGGAGAACGCGCTGGCCGGAGCAACAGTTGAACACATTCTCTATCAAGGAAGGTCCGGGCAATACAGATAACTTTCGGTCGTGCATTATCCTGCGTAAATGTTGTGCTACGAAAGCCTAAAATATAGGGCAGAGGGGCGAGCCTTAACTCACCAGAAATTTAATGGCCGCTACTCAGAGTGCCGGGAATGCGAACAAGAAGTAATCGAGACGTGTATCCAATGGGACCCCATACCATCACTGTAGGCGATGGACAGTGTGATGATGTCGAATCCCAGCTTGTAATGTGCATTATTCACAATTCTATTAAATACGGATGAGGCAATCTTGATGCTGTAAACAGGATTGTGATTTGTTTCAAAAACGACTTCACGCCATTCCTGCGTCTAGGTTCGTCGTTGATCACATATTAAAGGCGCCCATATCAGTGATACAGTTTTGAGGGTAATCAAAATTTTGGTTGCCGCATACTGGGTCACCATATGGAGTGATGGTATGTGGTACTATTGGATACACGTCTCGATCAACTGTTGTTTTCATTCCCGCCATTACATTTCTGACGAGTAAAGGCCCATTGCTCTCCCCTATATTGAAGGCCTCCGAAGCGCAATATTTAAGCAGGTCAATGCACGATCGCAAGTTTTCCGTATTGTCCAGACCTTCCTTGATGCAGAATATGTTCGACTGTTGCTCTGCCCAGCGCGTTCTCCTGATCTTGCACCAATAAAAAATGACCCTTTAATCGTTGAAAAGCGACTGGTCCCCCACCACTCACCAGTAACTACGATCGATGAATTGTGGCATTGTGTTGAAGTTTATATACTGTTTTCTCAGTACATATTACTTCAAATTTCTTGAAATTTTAATCAATTGGTCTTCCTACTATAATGTATGTACCCACAAATATTCGCATTCCTTGTTTGTGTTGCAATTTTCACAAACATGAGTGTATTATACAGGTGATTATAATTAAAGTTACGATTTCAAAACGCTATAATTTTAAAACTACCCATCAGAGCGATTTAATATTTTACCAGAGAAATCGTGATGCAATAAAATTTTGTTTGGCATAAAAAAAAAAAAGTAGTTCCAAAATGTGTCGTTAATTATCCGTAAAGTATTTGTTTCATGAAGCTCTTTTTTTTTCTCTTTTCACTATGACTGTTTCCGCTGTAAACACGTATTCTTGTCTTTTTGCTAAAAAAAGTTGTAGTAAACCCTTGAATTGATCCTATTGTTTCCTGCTATTCCATTGTGTTGCTAACAACATTCCTGTGTTTAATGAGTCCATTTAGGCGTTTTCCCTGACATTACACTGACAGCGCCATCTATAGGAACATGTTGGAACTACTTTTTTCCTCCCGCAAAAAAGATTTCATTGTCTCACGATTGCTCTGGTAAAATATCAAATCGTTCTGATGGGTTGTTTTAAAATTGTAGCGTTTTGAAATCGTAACTTTAATTATAATCACCCTGTGTAAGATGCTGGTATAAACATCCTTGACTATGAATATTCCAATTTAAAAATTTCGTAAGTCACTGGAAATTTACAATTTACTTAATATGACGGAATAGGGCAAAATTTCGCATAAATGTTCACTTTGAGGGATATTTTCATCGTAAAGATGTCAGAACACTTTTAAAATATCATTTAAGAAGATACTGGCATGAACATCCTTGACATTGGATTTTTTAATTTAAAAATTTCGTAAGTTATTTGGCATTTACGATTTACTTAACATGGCAGAATAGGGCAAAATTGAGCATGAACGTCCATTTTGAGAATCATAAATATATCAGACAACTTCAAAATAACTTTTATGATACTTGTTTGAACATGATTGACTACAGATATTCTAATAGGAAAATTTCGTAAGTTATTCGAAATTTAAGATTTTATGAACATAGCAAAATGGGGAAATATTCCATATAAATATGCATTTTGGGGATTGTTACTTTGGAGATAATAGCATGAAAACTAAACCACATAACTGAACCCCTATAAAATAAATTAATAGATTAGAATAAGATAAATATATCGAACTGAACGATTGGTAGACTATTAGGTGGGGATTTCCTTCTGTCACTCTGTCAAGCGTTTGGTCAAATTATGAATATAATATGTTTTGCACTAGACATTTATCAGAACATATGTAGGATGGAGTACTGAGAAGAGTCCACCTATGTCAACTAGTTTCTTTTGATTGTAGAGTTTTATCGAATTATTGAAATGTATTCGTGAATCGTAGATATTGTTTTCATTAAAATAATATAATTTGATATTTCATGTTAATAATTAATAGTTTTATTAAATCTAGTATGTTGTGTCCACTACAAGACTGCCTTTTATATAATCTTATACAAATTCACGCTGTACAAATTATTACTTTCTCTTACCCATAAGGTAGAGAAAGTATTGTTTTTGGGTCAAATTTTCGAACGCGAGATTTTGTTATATTTACACGTTTTGAGGTCCCCTGAATACGACAATCATGTTTTTAGCAAATGGTCTGTGTGTATGTCTGTGTGTGTGTGTGTCTGTCTGTTATCATCATATCTCAAAAACAAATTATGGCAGAAAGTGCAAACTTGGTATTCTAAATGTGTATCATATAGGGATGCTACAGTAAGCTTTTCGTTAAGATCAAGCAAATGGTTCGTCTACAGGGACAATCAAGAGAATTCTAATACATTACGTCTATGGGGGAAATTGCAGGTAAGTAGAGTTTAACGTCTATAGACTGCACTAAACCAAATGAAACGAATATATATTTTTTGTAATAGAGATAGTTAACTGAGAAAAATTTTTTGTGTATGTACGAGCCTCGCCTCCCCCCTCGAGGGGAGTAAATTTTCATGATGGGTATCATTCAAAGAGCTCACAAATACGTTTAAAACGAATGGTTGAACTATAAAAAAAAAAAAAAAAAAAAAAAAAAAAAATCGTTTTTTTTTTTTTTTTTTTTTTTTTTTTTAATATATTGAGAGTAAAATGGACTTTTTTTTGGATATTTAGTGTTACACTTCTTCTATAATATGGAAATCATCTGCATTATCATAAAAGATATTTTTTTTAAATAATAATTTTAATAAATTATTTTTTTAAAACAGAATTATTTTTTAATAACCGAATTAAATTATATAAATGTAGGTGCATTAATGAAACGGGGGGTTGAGGGGGGCGGTAGCCCCCCTCACACAGAACTAATTATAGTATAAAACTCTTCTCAAGCCTAATTTGAATTGTTTAGCGTAGGTTTACATGACAGTTCTCGTTATCTTACCTCTTAATCTGCAACCTGTATTTATAGTATTAAATTTCAGGGTAAGAGAAAGTCGTGTGAGTGACACACCAGATTATTTATTATATTATTGGTTATTAAAATTATTTTCCATGATGAATGCAGACGATTTTTATCTCGTAGAAGTGTAACACTAAATGCCGAAAGAAAGTCAATTCTGTGCCAACGTCAGAAGAAAAGCGATTTTATTTTTCTAAGCTTTTTGTTTCCCCATTAAAAATTGAAAAAGAAAAAAAAAAAAAAAAAAAAAACAAAAAAAACTCGATAACTTTGTTTTAAATTACCACAGATCTATAGTTCAACATATAGGAACTGTATATATGGACTGTTACATTCACTATTATAATTTCTTTTTTAAATGTATCTGATGAATAAAAAAAATAAAACTTTTTGTAATTACATTTTGCACGAATTGTTTAATAAGTTTACTTTTTTAATCGCCAAAAATTTTAAATAATAACTATTGCAATGTTGAATAATAATAATGCTGAATAATAATATTGAATAATACTATTAATATAAAGTATCCATTTATTTTCACATCTTTTCACTTATAGGATAGTAACCAAAATGAATATTAATAAGCATGTTTTCATTTAAAGATTTTACTGTTAAATTTTTTTCTACAAAAATAAATTTGTAAATATTATTTTAAATGCATAACGTACTAAAAAGAAATAAATTTTATTTACCTGACTCCATGTGATTTCACATCCCATAGACAACATGATTATAATTAGTATTAATACTAATAAACTATCTATAATCGGTTTGAATTGCTGATTTAATTGGACAATTTCATCTAATGATTTTGCAGTTACATTTATTCCTTCAAAGCTTGAATTGTCTGAAAAATTTTGCTCAAACAATGATACTGAAGTCGAATTTGCAACGAGAAATTCCATCTTTTCCAATGTTTAATAGCTAAAAGAATGTTTATAGTTCTAAAAGTTTTTTATGCTTTATGAAATATCTTGCATATCACTATTTTTTTTATTTGACGGGTTTAAGAAAAAGTTGACTACAGCATGACCCTAACACGCAGATTATGGTTATTAGATCACAGAGGAATTTATCTCTTCATCTATTTTTACGAGCAAATTATCTCCGATTTCTAAACATAAAATAAAAAATACAACTCTAAACATGGATTGTTCATCTTGCATGTTATTGAACGTGATCATGAACTTTAGTCCCCCCAGATATAATTTTCCTTCTCCATGTTTGGAAAGTCACAAAATGTAAAAGAAAAACGTAATTCAAAATTATATTTTGTAACTCTTTGATAACGGCTACATAATGTGTGGATAAATCTTTAGGAAATATTCAGTTAAAGTGATAGTGGTCAATGAGATTTTTTCATAAATCAAATAAAGAAAAAATAAAAAATAAAATTAAAGCAGTCTAGAAACTTTTCTTGATTATATTTTTATGATAGGATTTTCAAGAAAATTATATAATTCACCTTTTTACTTCCTTCTATATGTATAAGATGAAAGTATTGGAAACGTGAATATTTTTTACTTCCGGTTTTCGATGGATTTTCCCATTTTGAGATGTCTTGAACACGATTATTTTCAGAAAATGTCTATGTGTTTGTGCGTGTGTGTAAAAATTTTTGTGGAAGCTGTATCTCACGAAATAATGAACGAAATTTAACCAAACTTGGTATTTAGTTGGATTTTGTTCTAAACTTGTGCTGATTTGATTTGAGGATTAATTGATCAACAAGTGGTGCTGCCATATCATTTTTCATAATTTTTAATATGGCAGATTAGGACAAAATTTCTTATAAATGTAGATAACGAGAATTATTTTTTACTTTTTAAAGTGAAATTAAAAAAAAAAAAAAAAAAAAACCTCTTCAATATCTTTAAAATGAATGGTTGAACCGTAGATCTGTGATAATTTGAATAAAGCTATAGATTTTTTTTTTTCCATTTTTAATAACAACAAAAACCTGTTTTCTAATATATTTTCTGTATAGCATAAAATTTATTTTCTTTGGACATTTAGTATAATACTTCTCTGTTATGAAAATCGACTGCGTTTATGATGGAAAATAACTTTCATAAATAATTATTTTAATAAATAATATGTGCTGCATTAATTTGTATCCGCGTTTGTAATGATCGATAGATGGCGCTTTTCAACTGTTGATGTTAGTAAATATAATAGCGACGTGTATTTATTATTGTTGTGTTTGTGTTGCTACTTGCTATTTGTTCTATAAATTTTCTGCTGTCACATCATGGAATATCGATTGCCTTTGGAAAAAATATTTCAATTTATTCAAAGTTCGATCGGAAATAGATGCCTAACCGAAGCTGAACAAATACTAGTTTCTAATCACCTGATTTTGTGCGACGGGAAATCGAAAGATAATAATACTGTTATTATAGAAGCAATTTGCCTCAGATCCACTGCTGTGAAGGAAAAACCCCCCACACAGACACAATTAATTGTTCTTTAATAAACAAGGAAAATGTGTGGGACATTAAAGATGTTGAATGTTCCTGCAAAGCGGGTAAAAACAATACCTGCAAACATTACGTTGCAGTTTTGTTGTACTGTAATAGGTAAGTAGTTTGTTATTTTCTTAATACATCGTCGTTCCATTTTTCTTTAATGCAATAAAAATAATTACGAAAGAGAATATGTATGAAATAAAACATAATAATAGGATGCAATGAAAATTATTGCGTTTTATTATTTAATAATTCCACTGTATTTTAACTGCATCTATATGTTATCTTACAAAAAAGGTACATAAAAAAAAAAAAAAAAAAAAAGAAAAAAAAAAGGTACAACTATAGAGTTGGCCCATAACTGGATTTGGCGATTTTTCTTTGGCACCGTTTTGAACGATAACGATGCCTTTATGGATTTTTTGCAATACAATACGCTTTTGTTTACGCTTGGAATCCACCGCAACCATTTGCAAAAATGACATTTCGCCATAATCACCAAAGAAAAATCGCCAAATGCACTTGTGGACCAATACTATAGTTGTTCCATGACATCCATGAAATGTGATCATTTTGCTTTGCTCGTTAGCGAAGGAAACGATCAGCTTTATCTGAAAGATTTTATAATTAAAACAAAATTAAACATATTATTACTTGTGAAATTCTGAGGTGTGAAATGCTTTGAACAAACAGTCATTCTCGGTGATATTTATTTCCCAATTCGTAAAAGTCTAACCCATTCAGATTTTCTACTAACTAAAGCTTTACTTCCATTAGCCGAAGCAACAGAAATTTTATATTTGTCATTTGGAAATAAATGAAAGCCTAATTCTGGGTTTCTGGATCCTTTGGAATTACATTGTGGTACACAACAGTATGTGTAGTCTTTTTTACCGGATTTATTCATTTTATTCAATAAATAAGTGAAACTAAACATTGAATATACAGAACGCAATGGCGTTTTGACGAAAGCTATCCGCGTATTGTAATTTCACTTTAGGCCACCAGAGGGCGAGCATTTCATTACAATCGCGGATAAGAATAATTAGAAGAAAGTCTTCTGGTGACCACAAAATATTAGTACTATTTAGCATTAGGATTTTGATAATTCCAATATGTATATAAGTTTTATTTTATTTTTTTTGCTTACAGAAGTTTATTTACATTATTTCGTTTTATACTCTTTCTTGAATATCAGTAAATATCTATTATGATCAATATGCATGATTTATACGTTTTTCTTGCTCATTTTTTGTTCCTTCTCGGCATTACAGATTCGTTATTTTTACAAAATACTTTATATACGAGTAAAGTTAGCCGAATTGCTGGTACACCTTTCCTTTCTTTTTTAGTTTTTGAGATAAAATAAGTTAAGGTATGAAAATTATCAATATGTTGTAGGAAGGATTAGCATTAACGAGAAATTTTGAAAATTTCATTGTAACTTAACAATTTCGGTGATAAAAAAATAATTTATTTTTAAAAAAAATTAGAAGATCCGAACCAAACAATATGTAGACGAACATTAATGAATGATTAGAACTCCGACTTTAGATTTATATTTTCAAATGAATAATCTATAAATCAGGAGAAAGAACTAGAGTTCGACAACTCAATGACAAATATTATATCCGGTTACTCAAACTTTAGTAGATTGTTCACCATAATTTCAGATGCCTAATTTAGGCTATGTTCATTTGGCTTTTCCTATCATTTCGAAACTTTGGCTGAACAACTCTTAAAACCTGCTATACTCGCCAATTTTCGCTCCTTTGATCTTAAGATACAATTGGTTGGATAAGTTTCTAAATCTACTGGCGAGCAAATGGCTATTAAAGTTCCCTTTTCAGATTTATTAAAATAGCACATTTGACTCTCTTAGTAAATGAAAATAAATAAATAAATAAATAAATTAGAATATTCCTCGGAAATTTGGAATAAATAGTTGCCCAATATTTATCAGTTACATTCATTGAATACATCCGTAACCATTGAATATATCATTAAAAATACTAAGTGGCACTGCTATGTTGTGATTCTCCCCATTTACAGGAAGGCTATCTTAACTTCTGTAGTGCATAAACCCACGAAACTTAGTATAAACGAGGGATATTACCTAAAAACTGTGCTGCTTCAGTTTGGGTACATATCGGCCGACAGATGGCGTTGTATTGCTATTTAATTCCGCTTTCGAGATGGCAATATTTCATTTTCTATGACATATAAATCCACCAAACTTGGTATGTGAGATGAATAATATTGTTGCGTACTTGGGGGTTCGTGAGTTGTCCGAGAATGAAAGGCCAAACGTACAAAAATTCAGTAATTTATTCACAGAAAGTTCCAGAAAAATACAGGTCTATAATCCAAGTACAGCTTCAATTCGACCAGTAAACACAGCTTAAACAACAGCTGTCAATAGCAAATCCACAGTACAAACTGTATAGCAATAACACTTAAAGCAAGTCTCTTTCGAAGAGGCTCAATGCAAGCTGACCGACTCTGATCACAGACTAAACTGAACTGACCCTCTGCCTTGGCGAGAAGCGCTCCTTATATACTGTTCCATGGAACCCAGATTTTTCGAGAAAACTCTAGAAAGTGGTCAACCAATCAACTTACAGCTTCCATATTTGGTATATCCCATATAAGGATTTTCTCGCCAAGGTCGCCAAAAAAATCGCCAGGGTGGGAAAAAGTCGCCACATTTGGCGCCAAATCCATTACCTGCCTTATTGGGGCTTTTTAATGCGTTTTTAAGGGAAAATAAGGCTATTTCAACGCTAAAACGACTAGAAATGCACAAAATTATCACTTTATCAACTTACTGAGCCTCTTTGAAAGAATTTATACAGAAATAAACACAATTATTTACAAATTTGTAACACTGCCCCCCTCCCAAGGACTGCACGTCCCGGGCAGTGCAACCCTTGGTCAAGAGGCGAAACTAAACAAATTTACACAATCTAAAATACAAAAACTAAGTTGCATATAACGATAAAATAGAAATACAAATCAAGTGAGAAATATTTACAAAATTCACAAATATGTACAAATATTTATATACAAATATTTACAGTGCGCATGCGCAAATTTTACCAGTATTTACATTTTAAATTTCAATATTACCGTTAATTGTGGTACTTGGCTAGCCTGTTATAGTGCACCACCTTCGGTTTTGATGAAGGTGTTTTAGTGATCCGCACCACTACATCATTCAGCCTTTTTAAGACTGTGTATGGTCCGTCCCAATTGCACTGTAACTTGGGAGAGAGTCCTTTGTGTCGAACAGGATTCCGCAACCAGACCTTCTCTCCTTCCTGGAACTCGTGTTGTGTAGCCTTTAGATCGTACCTTATCTTCATTTTCTCCGTTGCCATGTTAATCCGCTCCCGAGCAAAGTTGTGTACGTCCTCAAATCGTGCCTGGAGATCTTGGATGTACTCCTCGGGCGATGAAGGCGCATCGGGTGGACAACCAAACAGGAGATCACAAGGGAGACGAAGTTCACGTCCAAAGAGCATCTGGGCTGGAGAATAGCCGGTGGTTTCATGGACAGCACTTCGATAAGCCAGCAGGAACAATGGCAACTTCAAGTCCCAATCTTGCTGGTTCCTTGATACTAGAAGAGAGAGGTTATTCAGGATGGTACGATTGAACCTCTCGACCATGCCGTCCGACTGGGGATGTAAGGGTGTTGTCCGGGTTTTGTCTATGCCGAGTAGTTGACACAGTCCTTTGAAAACATCAGAGGTAAAGTTCCTACCTTGGTCGGTATGAAGTTGTAGGGGCGTGCCGTACCTTGACACCCATTGCTGCACTAGGACCTCTGCGACTGTGCATGCCTCATGATTGGGAATGGGATATGCCTCAGGCCACTTGGTGAAATAGTCCATCACGACGAGGATGTATTTATTTCCACTGGAGGTCCGTGGCAAAGGACCCAAGATGTCGATTGCAATCCGTTCAAATGGTGCTCCCACGTTATACCGTTGCAGTCTTCCTCGACTTAGTTTCTGCGGGCCTTTACGTGCCGCACAAGCATCACAGGATTTACACCATTTCTCCAGATCCTCCTTTGCCTTGCACCAGTAGAAGCGTTCCCGAACTTTCTGCCGAGTCTTCATTACCCCAAAATGGCCTCCGGTAGAACTACTATGCAGTTGTTCTAAAACATCTGGAATTCTTGATCTTGGCAATACTATCTGCCATCTGAAGCTTTTCCTATCATCAGATTCCCACTTTCTGTATAATACGCCGTTTCTGATATGGAGAGAGTCCCAAAGTGCCCAATAACTTTTCGTAATGGGACTAAATCTGGAAATGTCCTGCCAGATAGGTCTGTTGCTGGTCGTCTCCTTCAGCTGTAATATTGGCTTTATGTCAGGATCTTCCAACTGGTCTTGTCTAAGTTCTTCGTCACTCCATGGATCGGGATCTTGTTCTGATGGTGTTGACACAGTAACTTGGCGAGCAACTGGCTGTATTCTTTGGGGTCTATCATCGGCTTTACAGCTGTATTTATGATCTTCATATGGAGGCTTCCGCAAGAAGGCATCTGGATTTTCCCGAAGAGCTCCTCCTGGGTGGCATACTTCAGAGACATTCTTGGTTGCGTCTCTAGGTGCTCTTACTGGGCAGCTTCGTTTGATATGCCCGTCTTTTCCACAGCTCCAGCATTTAGTTGTTGGAGTCTTCCCTTCTTTCTTACTCTCAAGAATGCGTAGTCTTCTATTAATTTCTGCAATCATTTCCTGAATCTCTTTAAGATCATCTTGAGAGCCATTCACTTTGTCTGCTGTGCTGTTCTGGCGATGTTTACAGGAGGCTTGTTGGGCTGTCTCGAGCTTTAAGGCATACACCAAGGCTGACTCCACATCCTTCACGCCGGAGAGTCTGAGGGTTTTTTGAATATCTGGATCTCCGACAGCATCAATGAAATATTCTAGAGCCAGATCATTGCGTGTTTCAGGATGACAGTCTGAGAAAGTCAAATGTGAAAGCCTCTGGATGTTTGATGCCAGTTCTTGTAAGCTTTCCCCTGGTCTCTGACGACGGGACCTTAGCTGGAGTCGACTATATTCTTTGGACCATTTCGCTCCAAAACGTAGCTCTAGTGCTCTGGTTACAGCTTCGAAGTCATATCGGTGTTCCTTCGAAAGGGTCTCCAGAATATCTGCGGCGTCGCCCCGCAACGACCCTACTAGATGAGCCGTCTTTGCAACAGAGTCCCAGCCGTTTGCTTCAGCTCCGATGGAAAATTGCGTCTTATATACATGCCAGGAGGAACTGCCGTCGTAGGTGGATAGCTTAATCAATTCCCGATTCTGGATACTTCTCTCTTTCTTTTCAGTTTCCAGGGGCATGGATTCTAACCTTTCTTTCACTTTTCTCTCCAGATCTTCTTCTATTCTCTTCAATTTACCTTCTATCTCTGAAAACCTTCTTTTCAGTTCCTGATCAAAATTTTCTTTAACTTTCTGCTCGAAACTCCGTTCTATTTTCATAACTCTCTTCAACCTTCATAAAATTTTCTTCTATCTTCATAGCCTTCTCTTCAACCTTCATAACATTTTCTTCTATCTTCATGGCTTTCTCTTCAAAACTTTCGTCTGTTTTCAAAACTTTCTCTTCTATTCCATCTATTCTGCTTCCCATATCCGATAATTTACTTTCGATTGATTCTTTCACCGTTGAAAGCTCTCTCTTCATCTCATCTTGATTAGATTTAATTTCTTCCTGAACTTCACCCATAGTGTCTTTCATTTCCTTCATTTCTTCAGTCAAGCCGTCTTTCAATTCTTTCTGTCCGGCTTTCATTTCATTCATCTCTTGACTCAGGCTATCTTTCATCTCTCTTTGCGATGCTTCCATACTTTCTTTCATCTCTCTTTGTCCTTCCTTCATTTCTCTTTGCCCTTCTTTCATTTCATTCATGTGGGTAGCTAAGCTTTCTAGAAGTTTCTTCATGTGTTCCTCCATAGCTCTAGTTATAACCATTCACAGACAACCCCGCTTCTGACACCAGAAATGTTGCGTACTTGGGGGTTCGTGAGTTGTCCGAGAATGAAAGGCCAAACGTACAAAAATTCAGTAATTTATTCACAGAAAGTTCCAGAAAAATACAGGTCTATAAACCAAGTATCAGCTTCAACTCGGCCAGTAAACACAGCTTAAACAACAGCTGTCAATAGCAAATCCACAGTACAAACTGTATAGCAATAACACTTAAAGCAAGTCTCTTTCGAAGAGGCTCAATGCAAGCTGATCGACTCTGATCACAGACTAAACTGAACTGACCCTCTGCCTTGGCGAGAAGCGCTCCTTATATACTGTTCCATGGAACCCAGATTTTTCGAGGAAACTCTAGAAAGTGGTCAACCAATCAACTTACAGCTTCCATATTTGGTATATCCCATATAAGGATTTTCTCGCCAAGGTCGCCAAAAAAATCGCCAAGGTGGGAAAAAGTCGCCAAATTTGGCGCCAAATCCATTACCTGCCTTATTGGGGCTTTTTAATGCGTTTTTAAGGGAAAATAAGGCTATTTCAACGCTAAAACGACTAGAAATGCACAAAATTATCACTTTATCAACTTACTGAGCCTCTTTGAAAGAATTTATACAGAAATAAACACAATTATTTACAATTTTGTAACAATATGAAAACTACTTTCAGTTTGGGTAAATGTCGGATGACAAGTGGCGCTGCCATGCAGCAATTTATATATTAGATTCTGTGTTATACATTCAGAACATTTATTATTATTATTTTTAAAGCACTTTTGTGCAACAAAATTGCTAGGTTATATATATATATATATATATATATATATATATAATTTTCTTATCTATAATAACTATATTTTCCACAACAACAAAATTTATCTGCAAAAAGTAGGAATCCCACAAGGGAGATGTAGCTCCAGTATTTTGGCAGATCTATACTTTTACTATTATGAAAAGCAATTTTGTTATGATGATGTCAGGCTTTATCGTTACATAGATGATATTATTGTATTTTATCTTAACAAGAAATCACAAAATATCTTTTCCTTTAATTATCTCTCGAAACTAAAACTCACTCAAAATATTCAAAATAATCAAGAAAGATCATCATTAACCACTTATTTCGAATAAATAATTTATGCTCTTCAAAGTATAAAAACAAGAATATTAATAAATTGATCACAGTCACTGCTAAAATGGGTTTTCCTAAAAACTCTGTATATTCTATTTTATATCTATAACCATATCCCTGTCAGTACATTTATTTAAAGAAAAGCACTTTTGTGCATTTTAACAAAAAAAAAAAAAAAAAAAAAAGGGGGGGGGGCGATATTTGATTACGGAGGATGAGTGGTGGTGTTTGGCTGGATGGTTGGGTGGGATTGTGAAATTATATATAAATTTAAAAGAAAAAAAAGAGCAAATGTCTATTGCATTTACTTTGTATTGAAATATATTCCTTAATTTCCCTTAAAATGTTATATTTCTTCATTATCGAGTTGTCAACTATTCTTAAAATTAGTAATCAAACACTTAAACATACGGTAATTAAACAATCAATAAATATCCATGTTACTGTATACTGTCTAACCACCGATTAGGTGGAAAGGTAAACTTCCGGTTTACAGGCGGAAACCGACGAGTCGATTTGTTGGAAGGGGTTCAAGCTGATGCTTGCCACTGAATCATTCAGATGCAGATATTCAAGAATAATTTGTTCATTTTCGATATAATTAGTTTTCAAAAATTTATTATTCTTTTGATTTTGTGCATTTTTTAAAAATAATTAAATATTTATTTTATTAAATAAAATTTAATATTCGTTTAATTATTTTAATGAAAGATTAAGTATATATATTTTATTCATATAAAAAACATGAATCAATCATATTCAGTTTGTAATATACATATGCAATTAAATTAAGAAACACATACATATGAATCATCAAAATATGTAAATTCTGTCTCTCTCCATTCTAATCTGAGATAATTTAAATTAAAAAGTATAAAAACATTTCCTAGTATAATTTGGAATCTTTTGATTTTACGCAATTAAAAAATAAATGCGTTTAATCATTAAAATAAATAAATACATTTTCAATTTGTAACAATTAAAAGCAACTAAATTAATGAACAAATGAAAAGTAAAGATTTCAAAATATATAAATAAAAATATGATGTGAATAAAAAAAAGAAAAAGAAATGACACGGAAATATTTATATTCCTTGTATAGAAAAACAGATATTAGAATTTGGAAAATAAATAAATACAAATTTAATTTGAAAATTAATGTAACAACTTACATCTTTTATTCTTATTTATATGTTAATTATTCATTAGAGGAATATTCCGAGTCACTTTCCGTTTCTGTATCGGAATTAACAGAGAAACAAATAGGATCACATAATTCTTCGATAATTCCGTCTTTATCCCAATATTCTTTTTCTAAATTAAGTACGTGTTTGCAGTAATTTTGCCAGTTCTTTTCTGATATACTGCTGATGGCTTCTTCGGAAATTTTTAATAAATTGGACATCGCTAGATCTCCAGTAGCATTGTGATTTCGCACATAATTTTTTAACTCGGCCCATGCATATTCAATAGCATTCAAATCACAATGATATGGTGGGAGGCGCAAAACCGAATGTCCATGCTCTTCCATCAAAGAATCAAATTTATATGTTTTAACTGCTGGTGAGTTTCGTTTTACAATATCTAGTAGTTCGATTTTTCTGCTAGAAGAACAAAAAGAAATATTATTTTTTGCAAGCCAATCCATTATCTCTTCTTTCCTCTGGGATGAATTGGGAGGCTTGTTCAATTGTATAGAGTGATAAGGAGCATTATCAATGATTAGAACTGATTTAGGAGGGAGATTTGGGATTAATTTCTCTCGGGCCCATTTCTCAAAAATCGCAGAATTCATTTGCCCGTGATAATCTCCCGTTGAAGCATTCGCTTTATAAATTAAATTGGTATTGGGTAAAAAACCCATTTCTCCACCTGCACATAAAACAATAACACGGCGAGATGCATTTCCTGTTTCTACAACTCCAAAAATTTCGGAAGACTGCCAACATTTTCCAAATGTGAGATTGCTGTCCACCCATGTCTCATCTATGTAAACGATAGGCCTTTTCTCATCTCTATATTGCTTGATGCTCCTTAAGAATTTTGTTCTTAATAAAACTATGTCGGATCTTTCCATAAGAATTTTTCTTTTATTCTGAGTTTTCTTCCAACTAAATCCGATCTCGTGGAGAATTTTTCTCAAAGTTTCTCTTCCCCAAGCAAAATTTATTTTTTCTTTGATCACGGGAAGCAGTTTCGATATTGTTGGAACTTTTTTCTCTGTTATATAAAAATCCCGCACTGTTCTTCTTATCACATCAATATCAAAGGAATCGATTTTCAAATGAGATGTAGATTCTCTTTTCTGCTTTTTTTGTGGAGAGCAGAATTCAGGATTTTCCTCATCGTTTGCTTGTTTTCTAATGTTATACACACTTGATAAAGAAATTCCTGTAAGCATGCTCGCGCGTTTCGAAGACTGGGTTATAGGAATTTTTACTCTCCCTAAACGTGCTTCTTCATCACACACTTTAATAACATTATAAATAATTTCTTTCGAATTACTTCGAAATCCTTTAGACTTAGATGTTCCAGCCATTCTATCTAATTTAAAAAAAATTTTTTTCAAACGCAAGTCGAATTCACAAATTCTAGAACGAAAATAATACTTTAAAAAGAAAGAGTATGAAGCGCAGTCACTATAACGTGGAAATGAAGGAGAACGAAAAACGCGTCAAGAAAAACCCCTCCGCTATTAGTTCCTCCTCCCTACTAGATCGCTCCATTTAGACTCGTCTTTTTTGGCTGCGTGCCAATATTCCACAGAAAGCGATGTTGGACAGTAGTAGCATTTTTCTTCGTCTGCTATGTACAAATAAACCCTTGAATTATTTTGCTTGTTTTAATCCTTGTGACTCCAAATGCATCATGTTATGAGAAATGTTTGTTTTTATGGTTGTTTTCTGTTTGATTCCCTGATTATCTGAGCTAAATAGTTTATTCCACTTTATTCTTCATTTTTAACTTCAATTAATTTCTTGTACGATAGGGTGCCCGTTAGCAATTTGCTTTTATAGCTGCTAACGAATGAAATCATACACTGGTGCTCAACGGTGAAAAAGGTCATCCCTGGCGAGTTTTTTTTTTTACCGTTCTGAGCTTTTTCTAACTGAAAAAATATTTTCTTTAAAATACTGTCTTAATTGTTTATTTTCTCATTTCTTATTTGTATCTTTTGATTTGAATTTCATGTCATTTTTACATGCCGGCAAAATTATTGAAATTGCAGTTAACTATCTAGCAATAAATTTATGGTTAAATAAAATAAAAAATCAATAAATCAAAAATAAATGTTTCAATAAATCACAATCAGTCTCCACAGGTTATTTAAATTTGTTGTAATTTCATTCTTATTGGTCTATGTGGTTTCAGTGATTTTATATCTGTTACTTGGCTTTTACCATGATACTTGCAAACGGAGAGTGCTACAGCCACGCAAGTGAGGTAACGGTATAGTAAAGCGAGTATGCCCGACCTAATGCAAACGACAGCAGCGCCCCTAGTGGCGAAATTTGGAAGTTAGCCATTGCAAATCGAAAACGAAAAGAGATAGAGCAAAATTTCCAATTAGAAAGCTTTAGAGCATCAATTAATTAGTACGAAACGATATTTGGTTTACACGGATAAGATAAATTGGCGCCTGTATACCCCAAAAATATCCAAAATCGATGCACTCCATTTTGTGTAAATATTTGAAAGGAATAGCCAGAGGAAAGAAGAAATATGCACAATTTAATGAATAAATATTATGTACTTACATCAATACATTTTGATAACATCACACACTAAAACAAAATAGGTAAACTAAACTCTAAGTCTCATAGTGATAAAAAGTTAATGTTGAGAATGTTCGAAAAGTTCGCCATTGCTCACAATACACGTTTGTATTCGCGTGAGTAATTCTGCATGCACATTTCTCAGCATGGAAGGTGTTACACTATTGAAAGCATCTGTAATACGATGACGTAGATCCAGCAGACTTGCATGTGGAGTTGCATAAACTAACCTGATCTTTTATGTAACCCCACAAGAAGAAATCCATCGGAGTCAGGTCCGGCGATCGTGGAGGCCATTCAATACTACTACCATACCCAATAATTTGTTGTCCAAAGCAATCTTTTAGAAAGCTTCGCACTCCAGCTGGCTGGTGTGCAGGAGCACCATCATATTGGAACCACATGTCCCGTAATGCGGACAGGGGAATATCATCCAAAAAGTCGGGTATGATATCCTGTAATAGTTGGAGGTACCTCTGTCCGTTTAATGTGCCTTCGTAGAACACAGGTCCCAGTAAGCGATCCTTCCAGATACCGCCCCACACATTAATGGACCAGCGCACTTGGTGTTTTGTGGATAGTCCCCACGAGGGATTTTCCAGCGCCCAGTAGTGGGCATTATGTCGGTTTAGTACTCCGGTATGCTGAAACAGTGCCTCGTCCGACCAAACAATGTTGGACAAAAAAATCTGATTTATCTTCAACATTATTTAATGCCCAGTTGCACCAATCAAATCGACGCTCATTATCCCGTGGCAACAGTTCTTGCTGCAGAGTGACATGATAGGGATGTGCATGTTGACTATGCAGTATTTGCCATACTCGGGCCCGTGTTAAGCCAAAAGCCATGCTGATTTCTCTTGTACTGCTGTGTGGATGGGCTAGTGCATATGCCAAAATACTCTCTGGCGGTATACGCATACCTGCACTTTACTGGTCTGCCAGAACGCGGACGACTTTTGGTGCTTCCTGTCTCCATGAGTCGTCGCACTACATTTGCGATGGTAACTGCACTTGGATGTGGCCCACCTGGAAAACGAACGGCATACTCCCGTGCAGCATGCGTTTCGTTTCGTTGACATTCGCCATAAATAAGCACCATCTCGCAATATTGAAAGTTAGTGAAGCTTGAGATTCTCACACTGCTCCAAAATTCTAAATCCAAACGTTTATTTTTAAGAAATGTATCTTTTGTAGGATCTCATTCATTTAGGATCATTCAAAATTCCATTTGTTTTGTCACTTTCAAAAAAGAACACATATTTTCTACCCGTCGCTAGGCAACGATTGAAATTGCCACAACACTGAAAATAAAATTTTTAAAATGAAAGCGCTCGCACATTAGGAATAAAATTATCGTCTACCATCAATAATTTTATGCTATGAGATTATGTTGTTTGTATCAAGCGAGCGCCAACATCTTTAAACTAAAATTTTAAATGGAATGGAAATTAAAGTTTTCAGCCATTACAGTGCAGTACAAAGTAACAAACTGCATTTTCACACTGCTACATTTCCGAAATGTGAATATGTAGAGTAGAACAGTCGCGCATAGATTACGGACATTTTTGGGTATACAAGCGCCAATTTATCTTATTCGTGTAAACCAAATATCGTTTCGTACTAATTAATTGATGCTCTAAAACTTTCTAATTGGAAATTTTGCTCTATCTCTTTTCGTTTTCGATTTGCAATGGCTAACTTCCAAATTTTGCCACTAGGGGCGCTGCTGTCGTTTGCATTAGGTCGGGCATAGTCACTTTAGTATACCGTTACCTCACTTGCGTGGCTGTAGCACTCTCCGTTCGCAAGTATTTTCAGGTTAAAGGGACTTTCCTATGCACCCTGTTGTATACATATATATGTATACATATATATTATGAAATATTATGCGGATTCAATTTGGGTATATATTTCGGCCGACAGGGGCTGCTTCTATTACTTTGTACAACTTCCAAATGGCTATATCTCTGCATCTATAGCTAAAAATTGCCCCAAATTTCACATATAAATTGTTCATAGTATGAAAAGTAATAACAGTGCGACTTTTTAGCCGATATATGAACAATTTCATTCAGAATTACTTTTATAATTTATTTCTTCCATACTAAGTTTGATGTATGTTTATAACATAGGATCTTAGATATAGAGTTTCCGTAAGTGGGACTAAATTTCAGCGTAACAGCGCCACTGTCGGCTTACGTACATCCAAATTGAATCAACAGAGTTTTACATAATATACATCGCGCCAAGTTTTAGCACATTTTTATGTCATAGAAGCTGGAATATAGACATCATGTAAATGGAGGAAATCGTAGCATACAAGCGCCTGTTGAGCAATATATCTCAAAAGCTAATCAACACAAATGTTATGGTTATTGAATTTGGTTAGCTAAAAGTATTTCTAAATATCAAATTATGATGAAATTCTGTCCATTGGCTCGACAGATCAATATTTGACATCCACAATATTTTGTGACACATGCCCTCCACAATTTATGAATCGTGTAAATCACGTGTCATGTATTGTATCATGTATTCATATATCATGCACCATGTTATGTATCATGTAAATCATGTATTTATATGACATCTACAATATTTTGCTAAAACGTACACAGGCAGACATTTTCTAAAAAGGACACCTGAAAACGTATAAATCATCGAAAACTGGATGTCGAAAAACTTCAGGTGTCCACTGTTTTTTCTAAAGTTCTTTTATTATTCGTATTTTGGCAACAGAAGTGAGTATATTAAATAAATATACATATGAGTGTGTTTATATTTTATCACAGTAGAAGTGAACATAATTTTACTTTTTTTTTTTTCCCAAACTGAAGACATATTATTGCGATATAGACAGTGTTCTTTGCTATTAAAATGCCCAGAAGAAAAACTTTGATCTGACGGATTGAGTGGAAAATTGATAGAGAAATTTATGGGGACTTGCATCGTTATGTAAATAAAGATGCTTATAATGATATTTTATTTAGAGTAATTACTAAGAACATCATATACACGGAAACTTTGAATTTCTGTATTTATTTTTTGCATGTTTACTTAAAAAAAAAATTGATCGAGTTTCGACCACTGTGTGATACTAGTATTTATTATTGAAAAAGCAACTCTCGTGGATCTTATGTAAAAAAATAAGCATTCAGCGTTTTATGAAAATAATAATTTAAAATAAAAACTAGAGAAAATCAGTAAGACAAACAATATCTGAATAACAAAGATTTACAAGACTTTATTACATTAGCCCTTAAGGAAAATTCTATTTGGACAGAGCTATTGTAATGATTAAACTAACAAAATATTATTATAGCTACTGAAAAGAAAATGGTTATTAACCATCGCTATTATTATTTTCTCTTACCCATAAGGTAGAGAAAGTACCAAGTATCTGTGTATCTGTGTGTCTGTCTGTTATCAGCATATCTCAAAAACAAATCATAGCAGAAAGTTCAAACTTGGTACTCTAAATGTGTATCATATAGGGATGCTGCACTAAGCATTTCGTTGAGATCAAGCATTGATGGAAGTGTATTTCATGTTGTGCTGTGTGTTATTAATATATGCTTACATTTATGTGCACCATGTGATGTGTACATAACTTTCAGAAGATATACAGTGCTGCCAATATTTAAGTCATAACATTCTTTTTTATTTGTTAGTGGAAGTGCTTTACTATAGTATACTATATCATATAATATTTTACCATGTCCAGGAAAGCTGCTCAGGAATTTAAATTATTTCCTCAAAGCCATATGGTAAATAATGTATTTTTTAAGCTAAATATTAACCGATTGGTTTCTTGTATATTTACACGTTTTGAGGCTTCCTGAATACGGAAGTCAAGTTTTATAGTTTGATCTTCGCCTGTGTCTGTTAGAGTAAATTAAAAACAAATAATTTCAGGCGATCCAAATGATGTATTTTGAATTGAACACGTTTGTTTCTAGAAAAGTTTGTTCAAGATTGATAAGTTTCAAGAACTGATGCGTGTGAAAGTTGTCTGAAAAGTTTTAAATGAACTTTTCAACTTAATGATAGATTTGAATTCTTTATCAATGTAGGTACAATAATGAAACGGGGAGTTGAGGGGGCGGTATTCCCTCTCGCATAGAATTATTTGTCAAATAAAGTTGTTCCGAAGTCTAAGTTGAATTGTTTTAACATTGGTTTACATAACACTACTCGTTATCTTAACCCTTAATCTCCAATCCGTACTTGTTGTATTAAATTTCTGGGTAAGAGAAAGTCGTGTGAGTGACACACCAGATTACTTTTTATTGAAATATAAATTATTTATTGAGAAATACATAAAGAAACAATTGTTTGGCAAAGTATATTATTAAAAATGACAGGTAATAAATTTTTAGTTAAAATGTGAGTTCTAAACAATACTGTTTTTGCATTTTTACTCGCAACTTAACAATTAATAATTAAAGACGAAATAAAAATTTATTTTAGGGTTTTTTCAGTTTTGTCGATAGTCCTGTTGACTAAAAATATAAAATTTCTTTTTAATGTATTTCAGTAATAACAACTTTTAATAATTATTATAAAATAAGTTTAATGCAAAGTGCTATTTGTGCATTAAAATTAAGGGTATCTAGTGTTATTTATTTATTTATTATTATTATTATTTTTAATCTTAAAATATAAACAATTCTGAACATTTTGATGCCACATTTATAATTCTACGTACTTTGATCGAAATTTATGAACAAAATTGTAATTAATGTATAATTTCAGTTTACTGCATTTCCAAACTTTAACGCCCCCCCCCCTTTTTTTTTCTTTCTCAAAAGTGTTTTTTCGCTGATATACGTAAGATTAAAAAAAAAAACTTCTTTACTTTTAAAGCCTTAAAGCTTTGCAGATACAATTATATAAAGGGTATTGACAAAATAAATTAGCATTTAATGAAAAAAATTTATAAAAAAAATTGAATTTTTTGAAAATTTGAAAAATGTTATGTTTTACACATTTTTAAAAACAGTAAATGTTGGAATATCTCAAAATCCTTAATTTATTTTATGAAATAAGTTTGTACTAACATTTTAAAACCATGAAAAAGTCAGTAAATTTTCTTCACGGAAAAATATCTTGCTGATAGTGAAAAAAAAAAAAAACTTTAGAAATTAAGTGTTGAAGTTTGGAAATGAAATAAGTTCGTTTTTGATATCAGTTACAATTTTGTTCATAACGTTTAAAGCAAAATAAGTAGAATTATAAATGAAACGTCAAAATGTTCAGAATTGTTGAAATTTTAACATATATAATTATATATTTCAAAAAGTCTATTTTTTTTTAAAGGTTAAACCATGTTAGACCTCTTAGTATTGAATTAAAACGCGGGATTTAATTAAGTTTGACGGTATACATTTTCTATCATTAATTAGAGTCAATATTAGCACTTAATGTTCGAATTATTATTACCATAATTACTTTACATTAAATTAATTTACGAAGAGGCGAAATTGTTAATTATTATTAACCGAAAAATGGTTCTAAGTTAAAGAAAAATGGTTTTTATTTACCTCGTTCCAAGTGATTTCACATCCCATTGATAGCATAATGATGATTAGTATCATCACCAGTAATATATCTATTATGGGCTTGAACTGATGATTAAGACGTAACACTTCATCCACTACTTCAGAAGTTATGTTTTCACCATCAAAAGCTGAGATTTTGGTCTCATTTTGCTCGGATGACAATCTTAAAATAAGGTTAACTTTTGATACATTCATCTTAATCGAGATTCAGTAGAAAACGAAAAAGATACTTTTTATTTTACATAACATATTTAAACTGTGAACAATTGTGAACCTTGAAATCGAAATTTATTCGTAATTTTCCTTAACGTGAGCTTTGTGACTGGGAAAACTTAGTCACGAAATTCCCTCTGCCTTTGGTATATAGTGATTATAATATATTACAATTAGAGAGGATATCTATTTTTAGTATAAATGTAATATAAATGATCAAAAACCTGCAAAAACTTAATTTTACTACTGTAAGGGTTAATCGAATATTAACGAAAAGTTCTGAAATTACTCTTTTCAATTTATAATTTGCTGAAACGACACAATTTTTGTTTCAGATATCGTCCTTTAATATCTATATACAAATGTATTGGGAGATTTTTATTCCTATATGATAAAAAAAAAAAAAAAAAAAAAAAAAAACTAGTTGGCATAGGTGGACTCTGCTCAGTTCCCCATCATATTTATTATGGTCTCATAAATTTCTAGTGCGAAACATATTATAATCATGTTAAAAGAAATGAATTTGACCAAAGCTTGATACAGTGACAGAATGAAATCCCCGCCTAATAGGCTATCCACCGTTCTCTTCCATATATTTATCTTATTCTAATCTATTAATTTATTTTATCAGGGTCAATTCCGTTGTTTAGTTTTCATGCTACTGTTTCCAATGCAATAATCCTCAAAATTCAGATTTATATGAAAAATTTACAATTTCGCTATGTTGATAAAATTACGAATAATTTACGAAATGTTCCTATTAGAATATTTGTATTCAATCATGTTTAAACAAATATCAAAAATGTAATTTTGAAGTTGTCTAATGTATTTATGATCCTCAAAATGGAAGTTTATGCTCAATTTTGCCTTATTCTGACATGTTAAGTAAATCGTAAATTCCAAATAACTTACGAATTTTTTAAATTGGAAAAATCATAGTCTATGATATTCATGCCAGTATCCTAAATAATATTTCGAAAGTGGTTTGACATCTTTACGATGAAAATATCCCTCAAGATTGACGTTTATGTGAAATTTTACTCTATTCTGCCATGTTAAGAAATTCGTAAGTTTCCAATAACTTACGAAATTTTTATACTGGAAAATTCATAGTCATTAATATTCATGCCAGTGTTCTAAATAATATTTCAAAAGTAGTCTGACCCTACAGACACACCATACAAATTTTGTCATTTTCGAATTCCTCACACCTGAAAACGTATAAAAAAGTCAAAAAACCTTGGTCGAAATTTTTCACGATTACCTAAGTTCCCAATACCTATAGTATGATGGGGAACTAAAAAAGCATACGGACGCGAATAAAGCAAATGAGTAATGTGAAAGTACTAAGTCTTGATGATAGGGAGATCGTTCTAATGTTGTATTTATTTTAATTTGATTTATGTATATATTTATATTTATAATTATTATTACTTGTATTGCACCTGCTGCAAAGGGTTTTGAATTGTCTTTAAGAAAGAATATATTGCTTATTAAGAATCTTTTAGACTAATAAGTCCCCTTAACATTTTTAAAAAGTTCACAACAGTAAACTAAATATATTCGATGAGGAAGAAAATACGCAAAACTTCTTGAATCACCCAAAACAGTAGTAGGAACTTTTCCAGCAGATTTTTCTTTCAGTGGTTCATTTTAATCTCTTGTTCGACATTCCACATTGGACTATTTTGTCTCAGGAGTATAATGTTGCCCCAACTTTCACTACTGGTCAAAACGTACCATTAAAATGCATAGTCTTTGAGATTTAAATGAACTTGATGAATTTTTGCGCTGCCGACCTTTTAGTTTGAATTCAAAATCTGAAGAATACCCTTGATTTATATGATCTGACAAAATTGAAACTTATTTCGACGATGAACTGAACACATTTAACCTTTCTTGCAATCAAACATCCCCGTCGTCTTTTATACTCTATCAATCAACCTTCCATGCCGATGTGACGAAAGAAGGGTTTTTGGCAGTTAACTGAGCTTTGGTTCTCAGTCAGTGAAGCAGGATGCGTGAGGCGCATCTGAGTTAACATAATTTCTATTTTTTCTTTTTATATAACTTATGCATAGTATCTCACCTGTTCATATCCATATCTGGTATCATTATGATAATTGATTAAATAGAAAAGTTTCATATGAATGAAGATTACTGTCTGAAGTGCTAACCACCGGTCATTACGCAACTTAAGACCATTTTATCATTAATGTTATGAACTCTTATACATCAATCATTAAGAATGAGGTCACAATAGTACAAAATCTAGTTACACTTGTTACCAGCGATGATTATGAGTCAAAATTTCAAAATTTTTGTGGCTATTTTCGACATTTTGCCCCATTTGCACTATAAGAATTCGATACTATGTTATTATCAAACTGATACACTTATAATGTTACAGAAAATGCATAGCATAGCAGCGTCTCAATTTAATTTTTAAAAATTAAAATTAAATCCCAATAATGTTTTATAAGTATTTTACATTTGCAATGAGGTTTGTGCAGTTCTCTCTCTCATCGATGCTGAGATATAACTAGCAGGAGAGAACACCATTAAGAGGAAAATATAATATCTCTTGTTAGATGATATACTACACAATCTAATCAAAACCAATTTATTTGAAGGTCTAGTTAAATATGAAATTTAACGCACTGTTAAAAAATAATATGGCATGTTTCACCAGAAAAATGATTCCAATTCAGTTGCAATTAATATTTTGATGCCCCGCTTCACCATTTTAACAGTGTCATTTTAGGAGTAATCAGTATTAAAACAGTGAAACACAACACCAAGTATTGGTTGGAGCTAATTTGGAACAATTTTTCTGATGAAACCTGCCATTTTATTATAAACAGTGTGGGACAGAGACAAGACATATTTACAAGACATCTGAAACACATAAATGGGCTGATAATAAATGATTGCTCCAGAAATATTAAATATGGTATTCAAAGCATTCTTAAATGTGTAAATTCTCATTAAAAATATGATTATAATTTTTTACAGTTTACTGCAATTCTCTTTGAAGATTATAGAAATTTATATACTATTCAAGGCAACGGTGGCCATTATAAAAACCTTTTCTAAATTATCTTTTATAATTTTGAAATTTTGCATACATATGCATTGAAGTATGATAATATTAAATATATTAACTTTCTTTAAAATTATTCAAAGAAATTGAACTCAAACTTTCTTTAGAAATTTTCAGAAATATCTCAGACATGCTATTTTTAAATTATTTCCCCAATTTCAAATATTATTCAACTATATATTCGAAACATATTAATGTATATTTTTATAAAAACACTCAAAAGCTAGTGTATAAGAAATAATTGTATGTTTGATTGGTGAAATTTGATGTGAATTTCAGATTTTTCAAAATTTAAAAGCGTGATTTAATATCTAAAGACGAAAACTAAAAGGAATACTCAGATTTATTTGTACGTCAATAAGAAGCCTTTACTATTTATTTGTAGAATTTAGTCTAAAAGCAAGTCTCAATGTATTAATTTAAACAAGAAAGAAAAATTATGCAGTACGCATTGATTAGTAACACTTTCCAACTGTACGTAATTGTTGTATCGAATAACTTTTAATATTCTTTCCCTACGTTATCTCACAACAGACAGAAAGACTCAAAAATATACAGATAGACTAATTAATTTTAAAATTACTCTTAATCATTTTGGAAAGTGTTAAAAAGACTTAAATGCAGCCATTAGATTATAATTACAGCTTTTGATATCTCTGAATATTTTAGTGTAGCCCTGTAAATCAGAAAGTTAATCATATCATATTCTATACAAAAAATTATTTTAGAATATAAACAATACATTTCAATATTATTATGATTTTTTCAGTAGAAAGAATTTTAAAAATAATTTTCAAAAAATTCTGTCCTAAAACGTAATGCATTGGCATTTTTTGTTGTTGTTGTTGTCTCTGTAAACAAGCTAGTTGTACATGATCTATTAATGTCATTTTAAATGGGGTACATTCCATACGGAAAATATAAAAATAACACTCATAGAACACAATGCTTTCGAATGCTTTTGGGTGTCCCTGTACACAAACCAGAAGAGATATTCACTCCATTTTCAATATCGAACATCCGATAGTGAACTTCAATAAAATATATCAGTTTCGAGAAATTCCATAAATATTTACAGGAGTTAGAGCGCGGGCAGACAGATAGACAGACAGATCGATATTCACACTTAAAAATGTTGGAAAGTGTTAAAAACACTTAATGTAAACGAAAGTACAATTTTAGCAGTTCTTTATTAATAACTCTTAAAAAAATGGATATTTTTGTGTCACCCTGTAAATTTAATGCTAATCATGCTACATTTTATGCAAAGAATATTTTTGTGCATTTAAATAACACATTTCAATTTCCTAAAACTTCGTGGAAAGTAAAGATTAAAATTTGATTTATAGAAATATCTCTCATAGAACGCAATGCTTTGAAATACTTTTGAGTGTCGCTGTATATAAATCGGTGGTGGTATTTCCTCCATTTTATACAGGAAACATCCAATAGGGAATTTGAATAGCATATTTCAATTTCATTAAGATATGTCTACAGTAAAGGTATGAAAATATGGTTTATAGAATATAAATCTCATAGAACACAATGCTTTTAAATACTTTCAGGTGTCCCTGTACAAAAACCAGTAGAGGTATAAACTCCATTTTGAATAGGGAACATCCGATAGTGAACTTGAATAACATATATAAGTTTCAGGAAATTCCATAAATATTTACGGGAGTTAGAGCTCGTACAGACAGGCAGACAGACAGACGGACATGCATATACACAAAACTGAAATCATAGTCACACTTAAAAAATGCTAGAAAGTGTTACAAACGCTTAAATTAAACGAAAGTACAATTCTAGCATTTTTTTTATTATTACCTCTTAATATAACTGGATATTTTTGTGCCACCCTGTAAATCTAATGCTAATCCTGTTATATTCTATGCAAAGCATTCTTTTGTGCTTATAAATAACATATTTCATTTTCCTAAAACTTCGTCGAAAGTAAAGTTATTAAAATATGATTTATAGAAATATCTCTCATAGAAAGCAACGTTTTGAAATACTTTTGAGTGCCCCTGTACATAAACCGGTGGTGGTATTCTCCTCCATTTTATACAGGAAACATCCAATAATGAACTTGAATAACATATTTCAATTTCATTAAGATATGTCTACAGTAAAGGTGTGAAAATATGGTTTATAGAAATACCTCTAATAGAACACAATGCATTGAAATACTTTCGGGTGTCCCTGTATACAAATCAGTAGAGGTATAAACTCCATTTTCAATAGGGAGCGTCCGATAGTGAACTTGAATAACATATATCAGTTTCAAGAAATTCCATATATATTTACGGGAGTTAGAGCACGGAGAGACAGACAGGCAGATACACAAAACTGAAATCCTATTCACACTTAAAAAATGTTAGAAGTTAAAAACGCTTAACGTAAACGAAAATACAATTCTAGCAATTTTTTATTTATAGCTCTTAATATAACTGGATATTTTTGTGCCACCCTGTAAATATAATGCTAATCATGCTATATTATATGCAAAGCATTCTTTTGTGCATATAAATAACATATTTCAATTTCCTAATACTTCGTGGAAAGTAAAGTTATTAAAATTTGATTTATAGAAATATCTCTCATAGAACGCAATGATTTGGAATACTTTTGAGTGTCCTTGTGTATAACCCGATGGTGGTATTTTCTCCATTTTATGCAGGAAACATCCAATAGTGAACTTGAACAATATATTTCAATTTCATTAAGATATGTCTACAGAAAAGGTATTAAAATATGATTTATAGAAATACCTATCATAGAACACAAAGCTTTGAAATATTTACGGGTGTCCCTGTACACAAACCAGTAGAGGTATAAACTCCATTTTCAATAGGGAACGTCCGATAGTGAACTTGAATAACATATTTAAATTTCATTAAGATACGTCTATACTAAATGTATGAAAATATGGTTTACAGAAATACCTCTCATAGAACACAATGCTTTGAAATACTTTCGAGTGTCCCTGTACACAAATCAGTAGAGGTATAAACTCCATTTTCAATAGGGAACGTCCGATAGTGAACTTGAAAACCATATTTCAATTTCATTAAGATATGTCTAAAGTAAAGGTATGGAAATATGGTTTATAGAAATACCTCTCATAGAACACAATGCTTTGAAATACTTTTGAGTGTCCCTGTACACAAATCAGTAGAGGTATAAACTCCATTTTCAATAGGGAACGTCCGATAGTGAACTTGAATAACATATTTCAATTTCATTAAGATATGTCTACGGTAAAGGTAGGAAAATATAGTTTATAGAAATACCTCCCATAGAACATAATGCTTTGAAATACTTTCGGGTGTTACTGTACACAAAACATATATCAGTTTCAAGAAATTCCATAAATATTTACGGGAGTTAGAGCGCGGACAGACAGACAGACAAACCGAAGTCATAAACACTTTTCAACCTTGTTGGAAAGTGTTAAATATGAATTTTTGAAGCATTTTAGTTTTTAGAAATATCTATAATTTTTTTTTTTTTTACTTTTATCAGTAAAATTATTTTTCTGCAGCTATAAACTTTTAATTTTATTTAATTTAAAATGTTTTATAGATTATTTTTTTGAATTTTTAATATGTTTTATTTGTTGATATTTTGGTAATTTTTAAGCTACACTGTCCCCTTCCTTATTCATAACTTATATATATAAATTCTTACCTGTATTTTTTTTTTCTTCTTTCAAGTACATCATTTAAATAACTATCCAGGTGATTTCAACAACCGAGTATTACAGTAAAATGCATGGAGACACACACACACACACACACACACACACACACACACACACACACACACACACACAAAAAAAAAAAAAAAGAAGGTTGAAATGTAATGTTTAGGAAACTTTGTAAGCAAGCACAATAAATTGCAAGAACTCGGAAGGATCGAAATAATAATCCGACATGTATGCTGCACTCGTGCCTATTTCTTTTCACATCAGGAGCAGTCAAATAGTTTTATGCAAAATATTTTGAAGCAAAGACCAGGCAAGTTAATTCTGACAAATAGAAGAAACAAATATTGTATATCCATTTATAACCAAACCACCATATTCCGCGAAATATTTCATCTTTATGATTAAAATAGATCAAATTTATTCATCATATTTTTCTTTCTTCCAGTTTTTCATTTTCTCTTAAACATATAGATAATATTGTTTCGTGTCAAATTTTTAAAATTGTATTTTTGCTATAATTACACGTTTTGAGGTCTCCTGAATCTGAAAATCAGGTTTCTAGCGATTGGTCTGTTTTTGTATGTGTGCTCCGTAAATTTATCATCATAATAACTCAAAAATAGATATTAATAGAAAGTTCAAATTCAATATTCTAAAACTTTATTACATAGAGTATTTATTGAAACATTTTATTGAGATTGAACAAATAGTTCGTATATAGTGATATACATATCAATTTAAATACACGCAGAGCTCGAAGTCTCCGCCCTTTTTTCAGGACATTTTCTGAAAGGAAAAATTTTTGGCTTCTTTACCAGCACTATATTTGTACTGAAATATTAACTCCGTTTTCATATTAGAGTGTCGTAATTAAATAAGCAACAGATTATTGCATAAAAATAGTGGTAGCAAAAAAGGTGTGGAAATTTGTCATCAATGAGAGTGTCCTGAAAAACGGGCGGATATTTCGAACTCTGATACGCTACATCTATGAACGAAATTTATCATTGGTACATTGTAATATCTTTAGACTGTACTAAACAAACAGAATTAATATATAACTTTTATATGCGCAAAATTATGTTCAATATAGAAAATAGTATGAACAGTATACATCCTCTGATTACAGGGCTATATAAAAAATTCGAATATATTACGGCTATGATTGCAGTTGGATCAAAGTGTATTTAACTTTGTATAGAACCGTAATTTCCTGCATATAATTTGAAGGTAATATAAATCAATTTTACATTAGAAATTTTAAATAAGTTATATTTGTACCGGATCTTTCTCTATATAAATAAACCTTTTTCTATTAATTAAAATTTCTGGTGTAAAACCAATTTATATCATATGCGGATTATTAGCAATCATAGCCTCCTAAACTAGATACCTTCCACGTGGCTCGGAAATTTGGCAATAGCTCAAGCGGTAGACAGCGCCACCTTTATAGATTGCGCGACTGTTTTATTCAACTGTCACCAATAATTTTAAGAAGTGATATATGACATATATAATCGCCGTTTCTTCGATTCTATTCGACTTTTATGTATATCAAACCCCACTTTTAAAAATTTTTGGTGGCTGTTGAATAAAAAAGTCACGCAATCTGTACCAGGAGGCGCTGTCTACCGCCAAGTTTCGGTGCCACGCGGAAGACATCTAGTTTAGGATGCTGTGGTCGAATTTAAGCATAATATTTGATGTGTATACAATCAGACAATATACAGGGCTATTCGAAATTTGTAAATTAGTTTAAACTAGAGATGTGGGTGGAGATTCTTTTGATAATTTGAATTAAAAAAAACTATTTATAATAGCCTTAAACGTTTAATGAATGCAGCTACAATATTCAAATTAGGATAAGGTTGAGGAGCGGCGTACTTAACACAAAAATGCATGTCAAATAAAACTGCTTTCAAAGGTATTTTGAACTGTTTTTAAAAAATCTGGAGTGACTCCACTCGACTTTCCGAACATTGAGTAATTAACAGTTTTGTAGATAAAGTAAAGAAAGAGGAGTTGTTAAACAAACAAAAGAGAGAAAACCATAATAGAGTGTTTGAAGATTTTTCTCCATACATTACACGATGTTTTATTTAACGCTACTGAACTTTGAGCCCATAGATCATAATGATAAAGAATTTTTCGTTGTGTCCCTGTAAAACCCTATAAATGCTAAATTCACCAAAATGCTTATAGTTAGTGCAACAGTGATTTATAATACTCATATAAATTTTCAGCTCAATTCAATAAGGCGTTTAGATGCTATCGTACTTTTAAAAATTTAGTCCCATAGGCCATAATGATAAAGAATTTTTCTTTGTGTCCCTGTAAAAAAACTGTAAGTGCTAGATTCACCAAAGTCTATACAGTTAGTTCAACTGTGATCTATAACATGTGTACAAATTTTTTGCTCAGATTAATAAGGCGTTTAGACGCTATCACACTTTTAAAAATTTGGGCCCCATAGGCATAATGATAAAGAATTTTTCTTTGTGTCCCTGTAAAAAAACTATAAGTGCTAGATTCTCCAAAATCTATACAGATTGAGTATTTGTGACCTATAATATGTGTATAAATTTTTTGCTCAATTGAATAAGGCGTTTAGATGCTATCGCACTTTTAAGATTTTGCTCCCATAGGCCATAATGATAAAGAATTTTTCTTTGTGTCCCTGTAAAAAAACTATAAGTGCTAGATTCACCAAAATCTATAGGGTTCGTACTATGGTGACTTACAATATGCGTACCAACTTTCAGGTTAATTGAACAAAGCGTTTAGACGCTAGCGTGTTCACTCGCAGACATACACACATACACACATACACACATACACACACACATACATACATCATCGTAAAAATAGTGAAAACGGACTCAGGGGACCTCAAAACGTATAGAAACATCAAAATCTCGAATTCGGATTTTTGACATGATTACAATACTTTCCTCACTATAGTGTTCGGAAAGTAAAAATACTGAAACTATTCAAATACTACAACATATTTTATCTTACAACTTAAGTTGTTATAATATATCTACAGTATTGTAGTGTGAGATAAACAGTGTGAGTGCCACATGATTATTATTTTCTTAAAAACAGTAATTTAGTTCAATCCGCTAGAATTATTCATTCTGTTTTTCTTTTTTACTGTTTTTATATCATAATTTAAACGTCTTTATTAGATCAATTCAAATTCATATAGTAAAAGGATGCAACTAAACTTTTTACTTTCCGAACACTATAGTGAGGAAAGTATTGTAATCATGTCAAAAATCCGAATTCGAGATTTTGATGTTTCTATACGTTTTGAGGTCCCCTGAGTCCGTTTTCACTATTTTTACGATGATGTATGTATGTGTGTGTATGTGTGTATGTGTGTATGTGTGTATGTTTGTGAACACGCTAGCGTCTAAAGGCTTTGTTCGATTAACCTGAAAGTTGGTACGTATATTGTAAGTCACCATAGTACGAACCCTATAGATTTTGGTGAATCTAGCACTTATAGTTTTTTTACAGGGACACAAAGAAAAATTCTTTATCATTATGGCCTATGGGACCAAAATCTTAAAAGTGCGATAGCATCTAAACGCCTTATTCAATTGAGCAAAAATTTTATACCCATATTATAGGTCACAGATACTCAATCTGTATAGATTTTGGAGAATCTAGCACTTATAGTTTTTTTACAGGGACACAAAGAAAAATTCTTTATCATTAAGGCCAATGGGGCCAAATTTTTAAAAGTGTGATAGCGTCTAAACGCCTTATTAATCTGAGCAAAAAAATTGTACACATGTTATAGGTCGCATTTGCACCAACTGTATAGATTTTGGTGAATCTAGCACTACAGTTTTTTTACAGGGACACAAAGAAAAATTCTTTATCATTATGGCCTATGAGACCAAATTTTTAAAAGTGCGATAGCATCTAAACGCCTTATTCAATTGAGCTGAAAATTTGTATGAATATTATAAATCACTGTTGCACTAACTATAAGCATTTTGGTGAATCTAGCATCTATAGATTTTTACAGGGACAAAACGAAAAATTCTTTATCATTATGATCTAAGGGCTCAAAGTTCAGTAGCGTTAAATAAAACCTCGTGTGATATATGGAGAAAAAAACACTCTATTATGGTTTTCTCTCTTTTGTTTGTTTAGCAATTCCTCTTTCTTTATTTTATCTACAAAACTGTTAGTTACTCAATGTTCGGAAAGTCGAGTGGAGTCACTCCAGATTTTTTTTTTTTTTTTCCATGGATTCCTTTTTTCCAGTGTAGATATTAATTTTCAAAAGTTTGTTTAAACACAAATTAAAATTTTCTTTAAAAAAATTAAATAAAATTATGTTAATGTACTTAAGATACATAAAAAAAATCATAAAAAGTGCAGTTAAGAAGGTTATCTTCTTTTTATGGAGGTAAACAGAAAGTGACTATTTTAAATGAGTTGCTGTTTTCCCCATTTTGAGATGGGGAAAACAACAACGATAAATTAATCAATTCATTTACTCATCAGATATTTGAAATATTATAAAATGTTTATTAGAAGAATACTTCATTTCTTGAAACACATATCGGAAAAAATGTATGTATAATTTTCAGTAGTGTTTTCGGCCTTTGTATTGGTTAAGTCCATAAAAGCAATCTATGTAAAGCGTCATAAGGTCTATTTCGAGAAAATTTCATAAACAACAACTTACATAAGCTGATAAACAATATTACGCAAAATCACAGAAAAAAAAAAAAAAAAAAGAAAAAAAAAAAAAAAGAAAGAAAGAAAAACAAGTACTTTGAAAAAAGTTTTTATTCCTCCCTTTATTGTAAATAATTTACTCCAAGTTTTTTTTTTTTTTTTAAATGCATATACACATGTATGGATACACACATTACGCAATCTGCAAATGATATTTATAGATTGTATGTGTGTGTTACGCCTTGTACGTGTGTGTTATTGCAAATGATATAAATTTTATGTATGAAATGCGTAAAATTTATTTGGCTTAAAGAAGTACAAAGGCCATATAAGTCTTTTTCTTAAAAAAAAAAATCTTTATTAATTCTAATTGTACAAAAATAATACCTAGCTCATGTATTACATATTTTTATGATAAACAAAATCTTGAATATATTTTAATGAACACTTAAAAAAATCTCAGTAATCAGATATTCTGTGTATACATTCAAAATTGGTGAATATTATGACAGCTAAACAAACACTGTACAATATACAAAATCTACAATCAATATCAGTTAAAATGGAAGCTACAAAGGTAAATTTGCGATATTTCTCTGTATTCTGATATTTAAAAAATTTATGACGGCAATGAAAATTAAATGAACGAGAAAAATTTGCATGAAAAATCTGGCGCCCAAGTCTATTAAATTCAATACTTAAGCTCAAAAATAAAATAAAATAAAAATAAAATAAAACAGATTTTATAATGATAAATACCCGGTCTATGCATTACACACTTTATGATTTTAAAAATATTGTGAAAATCAAAAATAAAATTTAATTTATATTGATATACCAAATCACATATCCAGATCCATTGCACTCAAAAACAAAATTAAAATAAAATATCTTTTGAAAACAAACTCTAAAAATTTTTTAGACATAAGTTATCTTAAAAAAAAAAAAAAAAAAAAAAAAAAAAAAGGTTCATTATCTTCTTTTAATAGCGAATAAAAATATTAATGTATTTTTATCAGCAAAATTGGAGACATACAAACGGCTAATGAAATTTAATATCTACAAAAACATTTTCAAATTGAGTATTTGTATTTGTTTAGTAAATCTCTCTCTATTAAGCATGTTTTATATAATTATAAATGTTATGAAAACGAAACAATATATACTAATTTGTATGATTTATTAAATTTTGGAATTTTTCATTTAGTACTTATACATTTATTCATACACCCCAATATGAAAACATTTAAAAATGAAATATTAATTTTAGATTAAAAAAAAAAGGGGGGGGGGTTCAATTTTTATATTCTATATATGTTTAACTTAATTAAATTCTTAGCTAATTATTTAAATTACAAACATACGATTGCCTTTTAAATTTTAAATTCACTTCAATTCAAAGAACGTGAAATTCAAAACTACTTCTATAATCTACTTTATTTTTAGATAAATACTGAAAAGATAAGCAAATAATAAGTTAACTTTTTTGACATGGGATGATGAGGCAAATGTTCCTTGCATGTACATACAGGATGTTTCAGCACAGTGCTTCAGAACTTTCAGGAGGGGTAGGGTTCGGATCGAGTAAACCTGACCCGCACTCGGCCCGCAAAATTCAATTTTTATTATCTAACAAACTGAATTAAAATTCTATTTCGCGAAATATAGTTATATTATTGAACAAATCTTTCAGAGAATTAATTATTGCATAAATGTTACAAGTACATATAATTATATATTAACCCTCTCAGCGATATTTTTACTTAAAATGTAATTTTATTGTCTGAAAAAATAATCTTTTTGTCTACTTTAGCTTCATGATTTTAAGATACAATTTTACGTTTCGTATGATTTTGAGAGAGCTTTCTTGCTTTACACAAATCAGTCTCAACCCGTTTCAAAAGTGTCTATTTGGGTTACAAAAATCTGGTTCAAACGCTTAGAGGGTTAAAATCAGCGTATACTTAAAATTATATCGAAAAGAACTAATCTAATTATAAACAACACTTCAATGTATAATATAACAAAACTTCTGCATTACTGCACTTACTTTTAAAAAATCGACTGCTTTAAGTATTTACAGTGTATAAAAAATATGTAAAATAAGAAAGCAAATATACGTTGGAAGACAAATAATTTTCTCATGACTCGTTTTAAATGCCAAGTATTAATATTTATGCACTTCTTCTTTACGAATTAAACTTATGTTATGAATCGTGTTGCTTTAAGCTGCTATGAAGGAAGAGAAGTCATCCAATCTCTGAATTCAATACATTATATTCATAAAAATGGAACATAAAAAAATTCTTCGAAGAAAAATATTTTGCGGGTTGACCCGCGGGTCAAAAAATAATGCAAACTCGACCGGCATCCAACTCGCAAAGCGAGTAACTCGCGGGTAGTTTCAGGTTCTCAACCTGATGCAGAACTGTAGATAGAGTACCGGGTGATCCAAAAGTCAGGACAAACTTTAAAAATGAATAATTCGAAAATGAATATATCAAGATACAAAGATACGGTTTGCACCAAACGGATGAAAAAGAAATCGGGTTTTGTGTGGCTAAGAAATAAAAAAAATAGTTCTGTTGGCGACCAATAGATGGCGCTGTCGGATTTCTGATGTAGGATTATGCAAAGCAACAAACGATATAAAAAGGAACAACTACAGCAGGTAATGGTAGTCGAAGCTTATATGCATCGAAATATCGCATTCTCAGTCGCTACTTTAATCACGCATGGCCTCCAAGATCTCCCGATCTGACACCCTGTGACTTTTACCCGTGGGGATTCTTAAAGTCAAAAGTGTACCGCGACCAACCGGCATCACTAGCAGCTCTGAAAGATGCCATCCGCCAAAATGTGTCTGCCATAATACAAGAAATGCTACTAAATGCTGTGAACGATGTGGTGAATCGTCTCACATCTGTACTTCTGAATGATGGACATGTTACTGTAGTATTACTAATTAACTGTAATAAAAGCTGACTTGTAAGTTGGCAACATTTTTTTTCATTTGTAAATCATCTTTTGGTGAAATAAAACACTATAGAGCCATCTGTTGGTCGCCAACAGAACTATTTTTTTTCTTTGCCACACAAAACCCGGTTTCTTTTTCATCCGTTTGGTGCAAACCGTACCTTTGTATCTTGCTCCGTTTTCGAATTATTCATTTTTAAAGTTTGTCCTGACTTTTGGATCACCCGGTATATCACAACGACTCGGAATTATAAGACATTTCAGCTGTATTACTGTATGATTCCGAGGGTGTACCCTACCCCTCCTAGAATTTTTCAAACGTAGTACAGACACACTCTGTATATATTATTGAGCAAAATATTGTCACCAGACAGGTAGCAGTGCGCTTCTATCTCGAATTAACTTTGGAGTGAGTATAACAATCAAAACGCAAAATAAAAATACCTGGTTTTAATTGCCTTGACGCTTAGAATGTTACATTAGGGTATTTGGAATTATTTTAGTAGCACGTGTTTTCCTGCACCTGAAGAAGAAAGGCCACGTCCTTTCGAAACCGGCAGTGCTTACATTAATTTTACGGTGTATGAAGAAGTTTTTAAGTTTCAATATTTATTGAACACCAGTTCTTTAATTTATTATTGCTATAATAACTGTTCAAATTACGAAAAATCGAGTGTTTTCTATTAATACGTTTTTGCAACATGTTAAACATTGAGAAAATTTCACGTCTTACAAATGCTTTATAGTTTGAAACTACATATGTTAATATAAAAGTCTCAGCATTTCTTCTCAGTCAGTATACTTTAGTATAATGTGAACACCCTCTTTCATTAATAAAATATTTCTCATCACACAGCTTGCTTTCCAGAATTTTTTCTTTTTCAATAAATGAAAATCAGTTGTTTGGATGTAAACATTCTAATGATTAACATTCTAACAGCACCAGATTATCAACATTGTATTCCTTAAAATCACGAATTTTCATGAATAAGGTAACTTAACTTGTAATTATTTTTACACTATTCTGCGTTCATTGATGTCATGAATACTTCAAAAAAATAGTTTGCTTCTGTTTTCAGACTGTTGAACCGATATTCAGTATTTTAACATCTATAGGTTTTATTCCATTTTCAGGTGATTCTAGAAGTGGTTCTGCAAAGAAATTGAACAATAAAATTATTTAATTTAACTAAAGACTCAGTTTTTATATATAGTGAGATAGTGACATAGTGACATAGAATTATAGACACCATTCACTGAAAAAAGAAAAAAAATCCTGTTATATTACAGAAAATTCTTGGCATCAAAATTGCCAGAAAATACTCGTATGCGACGCAAAAAATATGTTTCCAAAAATTTTCTGTAACAGAAAACTTACTGATTACTGAAACTGATTACAAAAAAACTGATTACAGAAAACTGGTACAGAAAATATTCATACATAACAGATTTTTTTCATAGTGAATACCGTAAAAAATTTCGCATTAAATACAATTCTCGAGCTCTACTAGCCAGGATCAAACCATAGCTTTCCGTTCCGAATTGCAGGCTACAATATTTCCTCTCACTCAGACAAGGACGCACATTTTGTTCTGCTACTTAGTACTTCTCAATTCTGTTTTGAAATAAATTTTTCGATTGAGAAACAGAAAAAGTAAAATCAGAAAGATAAAATCAATAGTCACAGATTTTATCTAATCACAGAAAAAAATGTTTCCTTTGACAAATTAAGATGCAATTTTAAACTAAATTTCTGTAGTTTTAGAAAACTGAAATTTTACATAGGAAATTTTCTATTTTTACAAGTTTTTTTTAAAAGTTTTTAACAGTTAAAGTGTTAAAATAAAATTGAAACTATATTTATCTCTTTATCTAATTATTTAAGTTTTAGACATCTGGTATATGTAAAATTACTTCTTCAGAATGTTATCACAGACTTAAAAATTGCCGAAACTTAAAAAAAAAAAAAAAAAAAAAAAATTAATCCAATAATGAGAAAAAATTATCCTCTATAAATTAAAAAATGTTTTTTTCTCATTTTCCTTCACAAACAACGAAATTGGCTTAATTAATAAAATAAATATTTATATTGCATTTGAAAACATATTCTAAATATTTTTGTATTAACAATGAGTTTTTGAAATACATTTCTATAGCAGGGACTAATTTGTGACATGGCACTTGGGAAAAGAGATTGCTACGGCCTCCAGTAATCGTTCGGATTTCATTAATTTTAAACACTACGTCAAAAGAATATGTATAAGACGCAAATTTTTTATAGGGATTTTTTTTTTTTTTTTTTTTTAATTTCTTTCTCTTTCTGAGTTGTATACCTTCCTAACTGTTATATGTATATCCTATATGTATCTGTCCTATATGTATATAGTATGTTATTTTACCTGAAATTTCTGGCAGTAAATTTGCCAGAAAATATCAGTAGGCCATGGAAAAATTACATTGACAGAAATTTTCCGTAACAGATCAATATAGAAAATACACAGCAGACTGATTCCGTAAGGCACACTGAAGGAAAAAAAAAAGATCGAACCAGAATTTTCAGCATAGTTGGCGGCAATGCTACATTCATAAAGTTGCTGTAGATAAAATCTCTGTTAATGGTTACAAATTTTATCTGGTTACAGAAAAAAAAAAAAAAAAAAAAAGACTTTTGACAGATTGAGAAGTGATTTTGTAGTAAATTTCTGTAGTTTTAGAAAATAGAAATTTTCTGCAATAATGTTACAGATTTTTTTTTTTTTTTAAATAGATTTTTATTTTATTTTATTAATTATTATTATTATTATTATTTTTTTTTACAATGTTTATATAATCCGGATATCTACTCTTTCCGGAACTGGGTTGTCATCTTTTTCTCATATGGAATGCTGAAATATAATATTATACTTAGGTTGTTGAAAATACCAGTTATTCTCATATAAAATATTTTGATATAAACTCGAAAATTTATAATACGAAAATATTGATAAATGAAGACATCTTAGTAGCATTGCTGAAAACCTTTAATATCAAACAAATGTAAAATTTTTTATTTCGTTAAATATGTAAGTAAATAAAAAAATAAAAAATTTTCTAACTCTTTGTTTGCAGAAAAAAGAGAAACAATAAACAACTAAAAAAAAAAAAAAAAAAAAAAAAAATCAGAGTTAAAAAAACATTTGTTTAGTGATCGAAAGGTAATATTGCAGTATAATGAATATAATGAATATACAATATCGAATATGAAAAAAAAAAAATCCTTATAAATTTTTATTTTATTATGAATAAAATATTTAATTTTTCATATTCTAATATTTTGTTGATTCTTTACCTTTTTTAGTTAATTCCTCTTCTGGCGATTTTTTCTTTTTCTTCGGAGAATATTTCTTATACAACTGATAGCCCAAGCAAATAACGGCGCACGATGAAGTCATAGCAAAAAAGTAAAGCCATGGTAGCAAAACAATTTCTTTTTGAATCTAAAAACAATAATAAAACTGATTTTTATAATACGCTTTAGTTTATAGGAAAAATATTATGGATATTACCACAACTTTTTAAAAACTACAGCATTTTCTTTAAGTTTACAAATTTTGTTCCGTTATTGATTTAGAATTTTACAGACTATTATTGATAAATTTTAGCGACTTCATGTAGCTTTTGTAGTAGTGATTGCAATAACTTATTTTCGAATTTTTTACGATGCGACATTAGTAGTACGAATACTTCAGGTATAAGTTCGTCTTTAGAGGTAATTTTTTTTAAATACTTACATTTTTGAAAGTTTTATTCTTTTGAATTTCTTTATTTGTATTAAAGAGTATTACTTCGTATAAAAAAGCTCGGAAAATATTCTTTATTATTTTAATAAAAAAATTAGTAAAAACACCTATGATTTGTCGAAAAAATGACAGTTACGCAGAACGTAAAATAATAAAAAATAATTAATATTTTAAAATATTTAAAAAAGCATTTTACTCAGAAAAGTATACTTTAGGATTTGAATTACTATTATAAGTTTGTATGTGATAGTTTAGAACTTATGGGCTACCAAACTAATTATACTGAAAAATTTCCTAAACTTTCGACACATTTCTAATTTTATATCCCCAGAAAATGAACAAATTTTAAGATATCTTTATAAAAGTAGTTCAAAACCCGGATAATAAACACTGTAAACATGTAGGCCAAATTTTATAACTTTTAAAGTAAGGGTGTAGGAGATATCATGTTTTGCGGTAAGTTTTGCTTCAAAATAATTTCCGTTTTATACGGTCGTGTATTTTTTAAAACGTCATAACTTAGGGGTTCTATTCACTCTAGAAAACAAAATTCAAATAGATAAATTAAAGCTAAAGATTTGAAGATTATTCCCAGATGAAAATTGAAAAATGTGTTTATTGACGAAAATCGCGTGAAAAAGAGTACGTATACCTTAAATAAATGTGTAAAAGCAACCTATCCAAAAGTTTACTCTTCTTTTTCTTTTTTACTTTCTTCTATTTCTAATAGAAGATAGTATAAATTATCTCTAAAAGAGATCTTTGTTAATACACGTGTCATTGATATTAAGACTAAAAACACTCTTAAAAACACGTTTTCTAAAATTATACTTTATTTAAAAATATTTTTAAATTATCCAAAGCTTTTCGTTTTGAAAAATCAAAGCATCGTGAGGGATTTAATACATGTTTCCAGAAAAGGAAGGCGTGAAGCTTTCATGATTACCAAGGAACTGCATGTAGGAGTTGTAACTATTGTAGGATCAGCCAGGTGCTGCAAGTAGAAACTGTAACTATTGTAGGATCAACAAAGTGCTGCAAGTAGAAACTGTAACTACTCTAGGGTCAACAAAGTGCTGTAAGCAGAAGCTGCAACTACTGTAGTATCATCAAAGTACCGTCTGTAGAAGAAAGTATTGGTTTCAGAAAATTTTTTGACTTCCTGTTTTTGATGCATTTACACTTTTCAGAGGTCTGAAACACGATTTGGTCATTTATAGAAAATGTCCGTCTCTCTGCAGGGTTTAACCTGGCAAAAATATTTCTTTATCATTTTACCTAAAATTACACAAAGCATTGTTTCAGCTTTTTCGAAAGTTAATTTAATTCTTTGGATACTGTTGATTATTTTTACTTAACTTGGTTATCACCAATTTTGTTTTTAGTTCCTTTTGTTCACTGATGATTTTAACCACGCATCTATACTTGTGATTTAAGAAACATGAATCAGAGAAACTTTGTTTTGATTTTAACAATAAGAAAGTATGTGCAAAATGAAAAAAAAAAAAAAAAAAAACGATTTAATAGGGGTGTTACGAATAGGGGAATAGGGGTGGATAATCGTGCAATACTAGTGCTGAGAACGCTCCTATGAAGGAAATTCTGAATTCTGACATACTTTTAAATATTTTTGCAGTTAAATTCAATTATTAATCTAAAATAAATCGAAATTATTAAATAAGTAACGATTCCCAAAAATTTTCAATCATTTCATAAATTTTGCCAGCGAATCTTAAAAAGAGAGAGAGAGGAAGGTTATTAAATAGAGATATTTTATAGAATTATCTAGTTTTTAGCTTTAAAATGAAATTCTTACCAAAACATTTAGCAAAATATGATAACTTTTAACAAAATGCTAAATTTTTTTTTGACAGTTTAAATCCTGTCTGTTTGTCTCTCTGTGTGTGTATGACAAAAATTTTGTGGCGACTGTATCTCAAGTACTACAGCACAGAATCTTATAGAAATTTATAAGTTGTCGCAACTTGGCATAAATTAAAACCTATCAACTTTTGTTGATAATCACCCAATTGGTGGCATTACTATCACGTTTTTTATAAATTTTTAACAAAGCAGTATGGAACAAAATTTCGTATAACTATGCACAATGAGAATTATTTTTAACTACGAATTAAGAAATTAAAAATAATTATTTTAATGATAAGGTAAAGACACCAGAGCTCGTCACCCTTAAAATCTGCATCAGTGTTCGTCACTCTTCCATAAGACTTGTAAAAATAACCGTTAATTATCATCTATGGATTTGAATCCGCTCGAGCTAGATTCTTAGGTTCTGGTAAATCTAGTGCTGGTAGTTTCAAATTCATAGATGTTATTAAACGCTTATTTTTACACGTCTTTTGTGAAGGTGACGAACACTGGTGCAGATTTTAAGGGCGACGAGCACTGGTGTCTTTACCTTAATTGTCAACTAGGATTTTTTTTTGGTTATGTGAGAGCACTGTTTCCTTCCATAGATACCCATATTTCAAAGCTACCAGCATTGAAAATTGGCTTCCCTCTTGGGAGGGGCAGGCGACAAATTTTAAATTTGGGTATCTTTAAAAAAACTTGCCAATACCATTGAACCACAGCTCTGTACTGATTTAAAACAAAGTTAAAAGTTTCTATTAAAAAAAAAAAAAAAAAAAGTATTTTTTACCATAGAGCATGGGAAAAAAAAAAATCTTTCTTTAATTTGGACACACTTCTCTGGGATGAAAATTATCTGCATTTACCATTGAAAATAATTTCAATGAGCAATCACTTAAATAATTTGTACTGCAGGAATTTCTATAAGAAAATATAAAAAGCTTTGTTATGGTCAAAGTACACTAGTTTTCTTTCTTTCATTCATTCTTTTTTTTTTGAAACTACGCAATTATATAAGTATACATGGTACTTATATAATTGTACTTCAAAAATATCAAGAAAAAATGTAAAGGCAGATAGAGAGAGCCGATATAAATATATTTTTTATTGGAAGTTAAGTGTTGAAATGACGCATTGAGGGGTGTTAAATGGAACTAATAATCTCTGTAGGCTAAAGCACCTCACTGGTTATGTTTGATGTTTTTCGCATGGATTTTGAGCAAAATGAGCCGTAATTTTTTTTTTTTCTTTTTAAATTACTGACTGGAGTTGGATTAAGTCTGATGAGCATCAAAACGCCAGACTTTCAGCTGCTATTGGTAATGCGCGTGATATACCTAATATTTGGGTTAACATATATCACATACCCCCGCTGTGAATCTTGAAAATAGATATATAGTTGCATCACAGATGGTGGTCACTTTTTTGAGCACATTTTATATTTTAAAAAAAAAAGTTTTTTTTTTATTAAAATATTTTTTCCTTTAGTCCCCCTCCCCCTTAAAAAAAAAAAAAAAAAAATGTGTTTTTCTTTACGATCTAGTACTTATTCGCGGCTTTTACGCCAGTGCATTTCTATACTAAAGCTGCTTATTTCGGTACCCTTTTTCTGCCTTTATGTTTTGCTCGGTGTTTTAGAAATACCTTCTATGAAATGTAAATGTTTATGCAATTAAATTATATAGCTATAGTTTTAAAATAAAAAATATATTTTTTCTTATCCTTTATGGCTAAAATTCCTTCATTTAATGTATTTGAAATTTATTCTCTTATCTGTTTGAGCATTTTTTTTAATGATGGAAAACATTGTACTTTAATATAAGCAAAATTTATACTCCTCTTATATTATGAAGATTATAAAAGAGTAAACTGTTTAAATATTAAAAGTTTTTTAAATGTATTCCTTCTTATCAACATTTAATGCTTAGACGACATTAAAATTAAGCACTGATATATATATATATATATATATATATATCTTTCATTTGCTGAGTGTTGTAAAGGAATTAAATTATTCAAATTATACCGGGTGATTCAAAATAGATGTTACAGCAATTATATCGTAAACTAAGAAAGATAGAAACATACTTCCAATTACAAAATTAGAGCAAATTAAGAGTAGATTTCAGATATGGCATTTTTTTGTCAAAGGGGCTGTATACATATTAAATACGAAATTTAATTTTTATACGGTCCCTTCTATCATGTGACGTATTTAGAAAAATATTCTCCTCGCTCTAACAAGCAAAAAAAAAAAAAAAAAAAAAAAAATCATCTCTCTAAGTCAAAATCTCGCTGAGTTATTGCAATTTGAAAATGATGACTTACACCACTTTTTTTTCAATTTTGGCATCTATTTTTCGACGCCAACGGGCTAACTTTAGGGGGTTATCTATAAGTTGAGAAAAATTAAAAAAAGATCCTTTATTTTAAAATAGCAACTAAAATCGTTCAAACGCGTGAAATCAACAATTTTAAGAATTTAATGCAAATTTACATTATTTCGTATTGTTAAAAAATTTAATAGTTAAATTTCTGAGGGGGTCACCTGCAAATTAAAACACGTTAAGAGAGGGAAAAAACTAAAAGACTAGCAAAACGGTGTGAAATTTTCGCGCTTTATTTTTACCACTTTCCATCATGGTTGATAAATTTAATGACTTCGGCTCTTTAACAATTCCAGCAAGATTGAAAAGTGTTAATGACTTCGATTTGTGTGTCTGTCCATCCGTCTTTCTGTGTGTCTGCACTCTAACTCCCGTGAATATTCATAGAATTTCCTGAAACTGATATATGTTATTTGAGGTCACTATCGGATGTTCCTTATTGAAAATGGAGTGAATACATCTGCTAGCTTGTGCACAGGGACACCCGAAAGTATTCCAAAGCATTGTGTTCTATGAGAGGTATTTTTATAAACCATATTTTAATACCTTTAATTTATGCATATATTAATAAAATTGAAATACGTTATTATAGTTTTCTATCGGATATTTTCTATAGAAAATGGAGTAAACACCATCACTGGTTTGTATACAGGGACACCCGAAAGTATTCCAAAGCATTGCGTTCTATGTGAAGATATTTCTATAAACCAAAATTTAGTTACTTTGCATAAATCTTAATGAAATTGAAATATGTTATTCATATGCACAAAAGAATGCTTTCTATACTGTACAGTACGACTAACATTAGATTTACAGGGCACGCAAAAATATTCAGTTACGTTAAGGGTAATTACTGGACATTTGCTGGAATTGTATTTTCGTTTACATTAAACATTTTCTAACAATTTTTAACTGTGAATAAGATTTCAATTTGCAATTTTTTTTTTTTTTTTGTCTGACTGTCCATCTGTCCGTCTGCCCGCCCCCAGCGTCTGTAAATATTTTCAGAAATTTTCAGAAATGATATATGTTATTCAGGTTTACTATATGATATTCCCTATTTAAAATGGCATTAATTAATTCTTTACAAATGGTTTATGTACAGGAACGCACAAAAGATGCCAATGTATTGCGTTTTGGGACAGATATTCTTATGAATTACATTTAAATAACTTTATACTGTAAAAATCATAAGGAAATTCATATTTATTATTAATATTCTAAAATAATGATTTGTATAGAATATGATATGGTATAGATGTATAATTCTATGCCAGGGGGTTATCGCCCTTTTCAACCCCCGTTTAATTATAGTGCCTATACTTATCAAAACAAAAATCAAGTCTGTTATCAATTTCCTTGAAACTTGCAAACCTTCATCAACTTTTCAAGTGGCAACTAGATATGGAATCCAAAGTACCAAATTCGCATTTCCTGTACTTATTACTTTCTCATACCCATAAGGTAGAGAAAGTATTGTTTTTGGGCCAAATTTTCGAAAGTAAGTTTTTGTTATATTTAGACGTTTTGAGGTATCCTGAATATGAAAATCGTGTTTTTAGCGGTTGGTCTGTGTGTGTGTCTGTCTGTTATCAGTTTATCTCAACAACAAATAGCAGCAGACATTCCAAACTTGGTATTTTAAATATGTATCATATAGGGATGCTACACTAAGCTTTTCATTGAGATGAAGCAAATAGTTCGTGTACAGAGACACTCAAGGATATTCAAATACATTACGTCTATGGGGAAAATTGCAGGTAAGTAGAGTTTAACACCTATAGACTGCACTAAACCAAATGAAATGAATATATATTTTTTATATGCATAAAAACATGCCTCATGTAGAATATGGCAGGGAAATCATTTACTGTTCATTTACAGGGCTACACAAAATAACTAGATTATAATGCGACAATAGCTGAAAATTGATGGAAGTGCATTTTAGGTTGTGCCGTATATTATTTCTATAGGTTTATATTTAGGTGCACTTTGTGGTTTGTACATATTCTTCAAAAGATATACAGGGTTGCAAATATTTAAGCTATAATATTCTTTTTTATTGTTAGTGAAAGTGCTTTACTATAATATTTTGCCATGTCCAGGAAAGCTGCTCAGGAATGGAAATGAATTCCTCATAGACATATGATAAATAATGTATGTTTTTAAGCTAAATATGCATCGCTTGTGTTTTGTGTATTTACACGTTTTAAGGCTTCCTTATTACCAAAGCCATATTTTTTAATGTTTGATTATTGCCTGCGTCGAATAATTTCAGGAAAAGAATAATTTCCGGAGATCCCCCTCACACAGAACTAATTATCATTAAAACTCTTCCGAAGCCTAATTTGAATTATTTTAACGTAGGTTTACATAACAGTACTCTTTATGTTACCTCTTAATTTACAACCTGTATTTATGGTATTAAATTTCAGGGTAATAGAAAGTCGTGTGAGTGGCACGCCAGATTATTTATTGTTAAATTATGCTGATAATTCATATATATACAGATCAACGAATAAAAATTTACCTTTCGTATTCAGGAGGCCTCAAAATGTCATATTATACAGAAAAAAAAATCCCTCTCCAAAAGCTACTTTGTTTACAATATGGGTATGAGAAATTAATTTTGCGTTCTGTGTCAGCAGTGTTCTTCGAAAAAAAAAAAAAAAAAAAAAAAAAAAAAAAAAAATGCAGCAAACACTTACACCAATTACATTTAATAATAATAATAATAAATGTTTACCTTAATTTTGGGTAGCCCTGTATATTGTCTGTAAACTATATACACATGACTTTGTGTACGTAAATTTAGTGTTATATGTAAAACAAGTAGCACAAAATGAAATACACTTCCAGCAATTCCCAAGTATAGCTCCAATATATCGAAATACTCTGGGTAACCCTGTAAATGAATGATGAATGGTTGCTATACCACAAGCTACATAAAACATGCTTTTATGCGTATAAAAAATTTGTTCTTTTCATTTTGTTTAAGGCGGTCTGTACATGTCACACTGTACATATGAGAAATTTCGCTCACAGACGTAATGTATTTGAATTCTTTTGGATGACCCTGTAAACAAACAATTGTCTGATCATAACGAATACTTTAGTGTAGCACCGCAATATGATACGGATTTAGAATGTCGAATTGGATTTTCTGCTACTATTTGTTCCTGAGATATTCTAATAACACACACACACACACACACAGAGAGAGAGAGAGAGAGAGAGAGAGAGAGAGAGAGAGAGAGAGAGAGAGAGATCAACCACTAAAAACATGATTTTTGAATTCAGAGGATCTGAAAACGTGCAAATATAACAAAAGCTAATTTTCGGAAATTTGACTCAAAAACAATTCTTTCTCTACACCGTGTATATGAGTAAGAGAATGTATAAAGAAAGAAAAATGAATTTGAAAATTCCCTTTCAGTTCATAAATCATTCATAAATTTTATTTGTTAAATTATCAATGAGTATTCTCTTGTGTATTCACTAGGGAAAAGGAGACATAACAGGTTAAAATAGCCGTCTTTTCCTGAATAATTTCTTTTTCTTCCCCCCCCCCCCCTAGACGCTGATCAACGTGTGCCTTATTACAAAAGCAATAGTAATTACAATTTCTCACTTTTGATACAACCCCTTAAGACTTGGCGAAAAATGCTAGAATTTTCAAATGCAATAACTCAGCGAGATTTTGACTTAGAGAGATGATTTTTTTTTCATTTTGATTGTTAGAGCGAGGAGAATATTTTTCTAAATATAAGTCATATGATAGGAGGGGCCGTATAAAAATTAAATTTCGTATTTATTATGTATACAGCCCCTTGTACAAAAGAATGCCATATCTGAAATCTACTCTTAATTTGCATCAATTTTGTAATTGGAAGTTCGTTTCTATCTTTCTTAGTTTACGAGATAATCGCTGTAACATCTATTTTGAATCACCCGGTATATATATATATATTTCATATTCTTTATGGCGTCAGATATATTTATATAAAACATCAGACATATTTATAGGGATTAACATTTACAACATCCAAATTCTCAAGCTGATAAGGGCCGCGGTAGTCCAGTCGTTAGAGAGCCGGGCTCGTAATTGGAAGATTGCAGGTTCGGTACTCGAACCGACCAAAAACCGTCGTGTACACTAATGGTGACTGGTGCACGTAAAATCTATCGTGGCCGCAATGTCCTCCATGTTTCCGTCAAAATTATACCTCTCTGGGTCTCCGAAGCGGGAGAGTCATCCCTTCCGTGGAGAATCAAAATTGTGATGTCATATCTCCGGACGACCTCTAGGGGTGAATCCAGACCGTCACCAATTGCCCATTGCGCAACACTAGTGCGACGTTAAACTCAACCAACCTCAAGCTGATAAATTAAAGGGAGAGTGAAATATGTCAAATATTTTAATGCTAGGTTTTAGATTTTCGTATTTACATTAGCTGTGCCAAAAGACAATTAAAAAAAGAAGTTATTCTAAAATACAATTAACCAAACTTATGATTGAATTATTCGTTGCCTTGATTTATTTACCTCAATCGCAAATGAGAGAGTTATTACTGTGAGAGCAACAGGCACATTTTGGATGCCACATTCGATAGCTATTGTTTTCCGTTCAGGCTTGGTGCGTTTCAATATTGTGGCAAATGCATAGCCTAAAGTAAGTCCAATGGCAGGTAGAGATAAAGTGACTGCGTATAATTTGAGAGGAACATCTGTGAACATGTTTGGAAAGAGTACGACAGTTAAAGCCATACAAGCCATCATGATTAGTACAGTAAGATAAACCCCAATCTGGAAGGAAAAAGAAAAAAAAAAAAAATCAGCTTTGATTATCAAACTTATTTAAATATTCATTCGAAAGTATATAATAGATACAATTCTGCAGAAACTCAAGAGATAACCATAAATTAATATTCATAACAGCATATTAAATTAGCAGCAGATATTGGTAAGTTTAATAAAAAAAAAAAAAAAAAAAAAAAAACTGATCTTTCAAGAAACATCACTATAGACGTTTAAGCCTCTGAGGAAATTGATTTTAAGATCAAAATTTTCAAGATAAATGAGGATCTATGTCTTTAAATTATTTTCATGTTCACACAGAATGAAAATTCAAAATATTTAAATAATATTGAAATAAACTTTGAGGTAGGAAAGAAAAACATAGAATATCTGGATAAAATAATTCATTAATTTATTAATAGTTTTTTATTGTTTTATATGAATTAGATGTTTAACCGTTTGAATGCTGAAGCATTTTCTGAAACACATCCTTAAATTGCTATCGCTATTTCAGGCATCAATAAAAGTTTTTCCGGTGTGAATATTTAATTTTAGTTTTGTAAATAATTCGAAACCGATCATGCCAACTGGAAAACCACGCCTTGCAGTAAAAATTAAAAAAAAAATCCAAGTAAGCAGAAAGCGAAAGGAAATGTATAAATGTGTATTTTTATGCCTAAATTATTTACCCTCGATAGCTCTTTCTACAGAAATAAAATATGAAAATTTTTAATGATCTATCAAAACACACCTAATTAATGAAAACCACGCCTTACTGTAGCGTTTGTAAAAGGCCTATTTAAGTATCATTAAAGGATGAATAAAAAAAAAAAAAAAAACGTGTTTTACCATTAACAATTGTTCATACACAATGTTTTACGAAAATTTAGGATCAGCGAAAAAATCCAATTTTGTTTTCCAAATATGCAATTCAGCGTAGTGAAGGGCGTATTTTGATAAAATTTTATCGAGACTCCGCCCGTTCTTTTTTTTTTTCCAACTTATTTCACAAATATAATTATATATATTTTAAAAATGATGAAACGAGCGTCGTAATATTGTATGCTTCAAAAGTCATGTTAGATAGTTCTCTTTCGAAAGAAATACATTTAATTGATTTCAGTGATTAGAGTATTGACGTTGTTTTCTGGTAATATTTTTTGAGCATTAAAAAAAATAACAATAAATAATAAAACATAATCACTCATACAGTTGTCAGTTAATTTATTAATTCTTTTTATGTTTTACAAATAAATAATGAAAGAAAAGAACTTTATAAAATAAATAAACAAATATATATATATATATATATATATACAGAGTTGACAACCTAATACGGTTAATTGTTAGTACCGCCCATTTTTCTACACCACTTAATTTTTAGAGTATTTGTTTTCTTAATCATTGTAAATATATTTGAAGAAAATTACTCTATTTAAGTGGTGTAGAAAAATGGGCGGTACTAACAATTTGCCATATTAAGGTAGCAGCTCGGTATATATATATATATATATATTTACTTTTTGTAAAAGAGAATAATGAAAAGATAATGTTTACCAACTGTGTTTTGGTTCTGAATGGTTGATTTTATTTACGTAAAAAAATTAAATTAAAATTCCGGTGATATCTGAATCGTACCTCTCGCAGCGCGACAGCGCTGCTTCGCAGTTTTCGAGACTGAACATTGCAGCGCTATCGCGCTGCTTAGCAGTCAAACGGTTAAAGACGTATATATATATATATATACATATATATATATATATATACTGTGCGTTGCATGAATATAAACGCACCTTTTCCAATAACCAGAAATAGAATTTTTAAGTTTTTAAAAGAAGGAATGTGATTTACTGTTATTGCATATGACTAATAACTGAATAATGTGCTTTGAGCACGTATGTTTAGGCTCATGCAATCTTATGTAAATGAGTGTTTAAGCATTTCCTTATTTTTCACTGTTTTTCGTTTGTTACGCGAAATTAAACGCACTCTGTATTTTGCGTTTAAAATTTAACACAGCCGCCGGAATTAAATTAAAACACAGATAGTCGTGTTGCTAAAGTTCTCTAAAAACAGTTTTCATGCTTGAGTGCAAAATTTACGGAGTTTGTTCAGGATGGCAAGAGGGAAAACTTTGACAGTAGACGAGAGGATAAAAATCGACTTTATGCGTGGTAAAGCGCTTTAGCAATCATGAAATTGGGTGCCGAATCGGACGAAGTGAGAGTGTTGTGCGAAATTATACAAAGAAAGGACCAAATTATGTGAAAAAAGCGTATAAGACTCGAACAGGAAAGCTCACTAGTTCCGACAAACGTCGAATATGCAGCTCTGCAAAGAATAAGAATAGTTCCTGTGCGAAGATAAAGGTTCAATACAAGCTGGGTGTTCATCGGACAACCATATGGAGAACTATCAAAGCTGCAATATTCATTAAATTTAAGAAAATGAAGGCGAAACCACCCCTTACTCAAAAGCACAAAGATATGCTGTTGGAATGGGCAAGAAAATGGATTCTAGATGAACTAAATTGCGAAAAAGGCATCTTGTCAGATGAAAAAAAAGTTTAATCTCGATGACCCGGACGGATTTTCTAAGCTACTGGCATGATTTGGGAACCTAAGAAATGTACTGTTCAAAACGTCAATCTCGAAGTGGGTCTGTCATGGTGTGGGCAGCCATAGGTTTTAAAGGGACTTCGAATTAGAGTTCGTGGAGAACACTATGAACTGTATAGTGTATGTCCAGATGCTCACAAGGAACCTCCGACGTCAAGCAGTCAAGAAAGCTGGAAGAAATTATATTTTTCAGCAAGATTGTGCATCTGTACATGCAGCACATATCGTGAAAAAATGTTTCTTTGAAGATAAAATTAATGTTCTGGATTAGCCCTCAAAAATCCCCGATTTAAACATAATGGAGAAAGTGGGTATTCTGGTTCACCGAGCTTACGTTAGCGGAAAACAGTTTAACACGAAAGATGAACTAAAATCGGCCATTCTATTAGCTTGGAAGACAATCAGCTTGGATGACCTCATGCCACTATATCAGTCAATGCCAAGGCGTTTACTGGCTGTTCTAGAAGCCCATGGTGGCTTTACAAAGTACTAGATACAGTATTTGTTACTCAGTTATTTATTTTTTACATGTGCGTTTAAATTCATGCAACATGTATTTTTGTCATAAATTCAATAAAATTATTTTCTAAAATATCATATTGGTCTTTCATTGTTTTGACTCGTATTTTCATTTCTTGAATCATACACATACAGTTTGGATCAAGTGTCACCTATTCATATTTTTTTATTACACTTCTATACCATTCTAATTCTTAAAGCTAAGGTGCATTTATATTCATGCAACGCACTGTATATAACATTGTAGTATTTATTTTATAGTTAAAAACAAGTGACGTTTGATTTAAAATAAGTATAAGATCTTTTAAAGAGGTTCAAGCTTTAAATCTATCTGAAATATAGATTGATGCACTGACGTGGGTAGGAAACAACAACAACAACAATAGTAAAAAGAACGAAAGAGTCACTTAGTATATAGGTCGTAGACATAGAAATCCAGATGAACGATGAAGATTTTTGAATAATGGAAATAGAGAGCGCACTGAAATTAATAATACCAAAAGTAATATATAACATTACTTCATAAAGGTTTACAATTAACATTAAAATACCAATTTTCTTTAAGTTACTATTATTATTATTATTTAATTTTTACAAAGTAATTCAAAATATGACCTTAAAAATTGATATTTACTACCTTTTAAAAACACTTTTTTGTTTTTATTAAGGAACCGGAGAAATTTAATTTAGGTCATATTGTTTACAATGATAAACAGATGCAATAAACAGCTCTGTTATTTTATAAAACTTTCCATTTTAAAAATTAGACTGTATTTTCACGAAAATGCTTTTATGGGCTAAAAGTCCTTGACATATTTTAATCTTTAATATAAAATCAAATAACTGATATGCGAAAGTACGATTAGTACTAAAATGCTCCTCAGGATGAAAAATTTTGTTAAAAAAAAAAAAAAAAAAAAACATCATAAACGCAAGACAAACAGTCAAAGAGCATTTATCTTATTAAAATTTGCTACAATATTTCTATACCCGCGCTCCTTATAGCTTGAACCACATACGAATGGTAATCTAATTCAATCAAATAAAGGCTCTTCACTGCAATTCCGTTGATTATTTTTTTCCCTTGCTATTTTTTAAGGTACAACGTCATCTATAAGCAAGCAATGTTTGGAATGAAATTTTTTAAATGCTTAAACAAAATTTTCATCGTACGAAGCCTAATTAGCCTACTAGACCTATTATTAAAGTGGACAGAGCATTGCTTTATTACGGGAGTGTAAGAAAGTATAGCAAAGATGTGTCAGCTGATTTTGGGGAAAAGGTTAATTTTTTGGCAAATATCACGTCATTGGCGATTATTATTTCATTTCATTTTTTATTTATTTATTTATTTATTTTTTTTAAATAAAAGATAAAGCAAGTAAACCTTGTGTAAATCCTTCTATTTTCAGATTTTCAGCTCTATTTTTTTTTTCTTTTCTATTTAATACAATCATCACGAGACGAGTATAGTTTCCATAAATTATTATAAAAACAATGCTGCAATTTTTTTTCAAATAATACAGGGAGTTGTTATTTTTTAATTTAAAGAACTAAATATAGCAATTGTAAGCATTTTATAAAAATAATTACTTAAAAAGTACAAATAATAAAGTATAAAAAATTTTTCCTTGGAAATGTAATAATCTTTCTTTTACATAACTTTCCTTACAAATTTTTACAGAACATCTCATTACTCTTGCTTGCGATGAAATATGTTTTATATACAAACAATCTAACTTTAAAGAAAAATATAAAATTTAAAAAGAATTAAAAAAAAAAAAAAAAGGAAAGATATCGTCAGAACGCAGAGTTCGCAGCTTGGCGAGAAAAGTTCAATGTTTGTTAATTTGGCCTACTGTAGGTTTAATAGTCACATGATATTTTTTTTTATCAATGATCCATACATATAGCAATAAGGCATATATTGATTATCCCGGGGAAAATGTGATTCCTCTTCACTCGGGGAAAGACGACTAATACTGAGAATTGTAACATAGTATTAGTGAAGAAAACATTTAAAAACCACGCACGATTTCGGCATTTTCAAAATTCATAAACATTCTATTCTATTCTTTTTTGCCGAGTTTCAATCCCTTGTAATGGCTGATTCCAAAACATTTTTTCGGCCTCAAAAATCTTTGGTCGATAACATGGGGATGATAGATCTATATAAATTACTATATCTGTGGAATGATCCTTGTCACTCAAAATGATTGCCATTGTCCTGTCCACAGTAACAACAGGTCTATGTGCGAAGCACTAAATAAGCCTTGTTTATATATATATATATATTTCACATTACAACTTTTTTTTTTATTCTTAATTTGAAAACTAAATCAAAAATAGAGCTTTAAATTAATAATAATAATAATAATAATAATAATAATGGGAACACGACACTCTTTATAATTTAGTTTTTCAGTTATATTATACTTACAGACTTTTCTCACAAATAGTTTTAAATCATAAATGCTAACTAGGTTTTTTCTTTCTTTCTTTTTTTTTTCTATTCTTCTTTTAAGTAAAAAGTAATTAAAAATTATAGAATCACCACTTTTAATTTTTAATGCATTCCAGTTGAAACGCATATGCGATGCAAAGACTGTTTAGAATATATAAATATATATACATATTTATAATTTGGATGTTTTATAACAATATATACAAATTTTACAGTAGATCACATCTTTGTACCGAAATAGTTATATACCTTGGAGAGACCCTGGAGAGACTTACATGCGATATACTGTAAATGTTTTTAATGTATATAATTTTACTATACCCTTTAATAACATATCCAGGTTTTGAGGTGATACGAGCGTTTTTACTAAAGCTATGCTGAATGTTAATAATAATAATAATAATAATAATAATAAATAAATAAAAAATCCTGTATAAAAATGTAAAGATATACAATATCCCTGTTATAATTTATCCAAATTTCTTAACAAATGGAGCTCGTGTTGTTTCTGTAAAAACTTATATATAATACATGTGCTTTCAAAGTGTCATACTATATATATATAGATATAGTATAAATAAATAGATCTATAATAATCAACTGATTGGGAAGAAAATCATATTTTTATTGAAATTTATTTTTCCGACTGAGTGAAAATAATGCCTGGACCGGGAGTCGAACCCCAGATCTTTGACTTACAAGGTCAAGGCTCTACCAATTGAGCTATCCAGGCCAACAACCGGTGAACATTACTCACTCAGACAACCTTTCGGCAGAAACATCTGGTCTATCATGTAGATAGCTATCCAGGCCGACAACCGGTGGACATTACTCACTCAGACAACCTTTAGGCAGAATTTAGCTCAATTGGTAGAGCCTTGACCTTGTAAGTCAAATATCTGGGGTTCGACTCCCGGTCCAGGCATTATTTTCACTCAATCGGAAAAATACATTTCAATAAATATGATTTTCTTCCCAATCAGTTGATTGTGTGATTTTAATATATTGTATTTCTTTCTCCCATTGTTTAATGGTGTTTTCCTTTACCTGCGGCTTATTTCTGTCGAGCTATCTACATGATAGACCAGATGTTTCTGCCTAAAGGTTGTCTGAGTGAGTAATGTCCACCGGTTGTCGGCCTGGATAGCTCAATTGGTAGAGTCTTGGCCTCGTAAGTCAAAGATCTGGGGTTCGACTCATGTCCAGGCATTATTTTCACTCAGTCGGAAAAATAAATTTCAATAGATAGATCTATAGTTTTTATATATATACATAAATAAACTAGTTTTTAAATATGAAAAATTTCCATTGAAAGTTTATAGACGTTTAAAACCTCAAATGAGCGAGACTTACTATACTATACATAGATATACAGGTTAGATTGCTTTTTTTCTTCACGAAAGCCATGATCAATGCAATTTTTTTAAACTCAATATTTAGAGAAAATTAAGCATTTTTAATGTTCAGATAGCGTCATAATGATAATCTAATGAAAAAATTAAATATATATATATATATGTATATTAAAACTATATAACTTTAAAACTATAATTTTGCGCAGCATACGTGTCACCCGCTATGGTAGAACGTGCGCAGCGTATTCTTCAAACAAGGGTCCAAATGTGCATAACAGCTGTCCAAACATCGAAAATAAAGGTATCTTGCGAAAACTAGTTGTTTATTCTTTCTAATATCATTTTTTCACGTTACAGTGTAGGAAATCCCGAACAAACAAATACACGTTTAAAAAATTCAGTTTTAGGAATTTATGTCTGCAAACTCTCTTTTCGTACAAAATCGATGATGCTCTACAATTTTGTAAGAAACAATGTATTATAAATTTACGCATGTATTCTATATAATGAAAGATTAAAAGTAAGATAGATAAAAGAACTCACGTTTGTCCCATATCATGTACTGTTTTTGAGATAATAAGGCTAACCCTGAATTCCGATATCAGATTGCGCTGTAAGTGTTTTTTTACGTAGCGCATAGTTGACTTACTATACTTAGACCCCATTTTTATGACTACAGTTTTCGTATTTCTGAAATTAATAGAATAACAAAGGACTTTAGTGGGCACACTATATATTATATTAAAAATTAAAGAAATAAAGAAAATTACTGAAGACAATACAAGTTTGAACACTATTGTTCAAATAATGTCAAGCAGTAACTATCAGAATTATTATTATTATTATTATTATTATTGTTAATTGTTATTTAATGTGTAAAAAGTAGTATAGCTCAAATAATTATAAGGCTGTATAATATTATCTGCGAAACCGTATAATTTTATTTAAAAAAAAAAAAAAAAAAAAAAAAAAAAAACTTATTTAAAATATATTATGACGTGTTCTATAAATTACTTTTAAATATTATATACCTTAGTTGTAAATGCAGCAATTTTAGGTAGCTTCCATTTCATTAACATGCCAGCTGCTGTTGGTGACGTCACAGTTATTAAAGACAATGCCATTTTCATATATGGAATAACAAGTGAATCTGACTCAAAATGTTGACCATAGATCCACAAATTTAACGGCATCATACCCATGGCCATCATTGTAGAAGCAGTCGTCATGGCTATACTTTTAATTTAAAAAAAAAAAAAAAAAAATACGTATATTAAAATTAGTTAATAACAGTACCTTGCTAAAATAAATAGAAAAGAACATCAAAATTATCCTATTTGTAATATTTTCAACTTTAGATGAATGAAAAGAATGAATTACATTACTAACCTTAAGGGCAAATCACCGTCACAGAAATAAGTAAATGTATTTGAGAAAGGTCCACCCGGACAACAAGAAATGATGAGGATTCCGGTAGCATAGAAGCTTTGAACACCACTTAGAAGTAATATACAATAAGCAGAAAAGGGCAAAATTATGAACTGGCAAAACATACCAATGAAAAGGCCTATAGGTTTCTTTATATGATTAAATAGCTACAAAAAAAGGGAGAGAAAAATAATGAGAGGATGTATCACAACACATCGAGGTCAACCAAAACCTATTTTAAAGTATTGGGGAAAAATTTTCAAAAAATCCTCATTATTATTCATGACACAATGCTTATTTTTTAACTTCGTTTTAAAATTTACAAAAATTTATGATTTTTGAACGAAGTCCTTTTTTTTAAAGGGCCGATTTAAAAAAACAAAAATTCAAATTTATTTAGAAGTTACGAAATGCAAAATTTCGCGTAGTGAAACTCCGCATTTTGCAGCTTCAAAATAAAAGTATAAAGTTTTAAAAAATCAGTTTACAGTATAAAAACTCATTTAACGGTTTTAATAGTTGAGGTCATTTAACTGTCATTGATCAGTCTATAAGTTTTCTGAATGTGGAAACGGAATTTAAAAATATGCATTTTGTAATGAATAATGATGGGTATTATTATTATTATTATTTTTTATTTGGGTCCCACCACAGTTTAACGTCGGATTTTATGGTTCAGGTATAAAAATATGTATTACCTTGACGATGAGATGCATCCCATGGGAGACTAGGTCCCTCCCTTCGAATATTTTATTATTAATATTATTTTGTTTAAGCACTTTACAATATGCTTTTTACATATTAATCATCTTCTTAGGAGGGAAAAAAAAAAAAAAAAAAAAAAAAAAGATTTAACCAAGAATAAAGACAACTCTACTGATACAATTTGGAACGCTTTGTTTGTTTATTTATTTTACATTTACACAATTTAAAAACCTATCTTCTTTTACAACTTCTAGCTTCCCGCAACAACTTATAATTTTGTTTGAAATGTCCATTTGAACTTTAAGGAATAGATTTCTAAAATGTTAATTAATTTAGGAGGGAAAAAATAAATACTTATACATATCGCATCCTCACTAGAGTGCAAATATATTTTTGAGGTTTTTCACCGAACTAACAAAACTTTTAAAAATTTCCTGCATATTCTCTTAATATATAATGTAACACAATTTTACAAGTATTTGTTACACATTTCTGTCAAAAGGTGGGGCTGTGGAGCGTTAGTCATTAGACAGGGATGGAACACGGGCGCAGAATTCATACCACTATCAATGTAAGAAAATTTTCTACTTCTTAAATCAACGATATTATAGGTAGAGAAATTTCTTAAACGGATCCCGGTATGAATACTGCGCCCGTGTTCCATCCTTGCATTAGAGCATCAACTTATATTATAATTTTATTTAAACGCGAAAATTTTCATGTGGTTTCTTTAAAGCATTGAAAATTTACTAAATTCTAATTTCAGCGGGAAAAAAAAAATGGATATTTTGATTAATTTTAAAATAATCGGCTATTAAAATTAAATTTGGATTAAGTGATTCAAAATATTTAAAATCTTTATATCCACTACTTTCCATTTATTTTTCTATACAATATATATATATATATATATATTGTTCACTATAGATTTCGTTTCCGCTGTCTTTTTAGTTCCCCATCATACTATAGGTATGGGGAACTTAGGTAATCGTGAAAATTTTCGACCTCGGTTTTTTGACTTTTCTACACGTTTTCAGGTGTGAGGAATACGAAAATGACAAAATTTCTATGGTGTCTGTCTGTAGGGTGTCTGTTAGTGTGTCAGTGTGTCAGTCCGTTAGTGTGTTAGTCCGTTAGTTTGTTAGTCTGTTAACACGATATCTCACGAACAAATGATGGCAGAGAGGTCAGATCAGTTTTAAAATATTACTTTCGACACTGGCAAGAACCCTATTCATTTGCAACATTCGAATTTAAAAACTTCGTAAGTTATTAGAAATTTACGATTTTCTTAACATGGGAGAATAGGACAAAAATTCACTTAAACGTGCATTTAATGGAAACTTTTTACTGTAAAAATGTCAGACCAGTTTTAAAATATCAGTTTTGATGCCGGAATGAACATCAGTAACTATAAATATGCTACTTTGGAAATTTCGCAAGTTATTGGAAATTTACGAATTTTTCAACATGGCAGTATAGAGCAAAATTTCACATAAACGTCAATTTTGAGAGATATTTTCATCGTAAAGATGTCAGACTACTTTTGAAATATTATTTAGGACACTGGCATGATTATTAATGACTATGAATTTTCCAATATAAAGATTTCGTAAGTTACTGGAAATTTGCGAATTTCTTAATATGGCTGAATAGAGCAAAATTTCACATAAACGTCAATCTTGAGGGATATTTTCATCGTAAAGATGTTAAACCACTTTCGAAATATTATTTAGGATACTGGCATGAATATCATAGACTACGATTTTTCCAATTTAAAAATTTCGTAAGTTATTTAGAATTTACGATTTACTTAACATGTCAGAATAAGGCAAAATTGAGCATAAATTTCCATTTTGAGGATCGTAAATACATTAGACAACTTCATAATTACATTTATGATATTTGTTTGAACACGATTGAATACAAATATTCTAATAGGAAAATTTCGTAAATCATTCGTAATTTACGATTTTATCAACATAGCGAAATTGTAAATTTTTCATATAAATATGAATTTTGAGGATTATTGCATTTGAAATATTAGGATGAAAACTAAACAACGGAATTGACCCTGATAAAATAAATTAATAGATTAGAATAAGATATATATATCGAAGTGAACGGTGGATAGCCTATTAGGCGGGGATTTCATTCTGTCATAATATCAAGCTTTGGTCAAATTCATTTCTTTTAACATGATTATAATATGTCTCGCACTAGAAATTTATGAGAACATAAATATGATGGGGAACTGAGCAGAGTCCACCTATGCCAACTAGTTACAGTTGTATGAAGCATAATTTAATTTACTTTCAAACAAAAATCAAACTATCTATTTTTATTTTTAGATTATTATGTCTTAAAAGAAATATACGCAATTGTGTAATACGTCTTGTTAATTGTGGTTGTTTTAATATAGGGTAAGTGCTCCAGTTATTGACACTTTTAGAGCAATTTCTGATGTTTTTAATGTTTTAGTCATCAGAAGCCATTTTTGGAAATCTTAAACTATATATGGCATGAAAGACTTTCAGAACCACATATATGTTAAAATATATAAATTTAATAATTATGATTTTTTTTTTTTTTTTTTATGAATTTTTATTTTACACCCATTCAATGTTCCAGTAATTGGCACTGCCAGTTTTTCACTTTACTGGTAATTGGCCCCGTATGCTTCAGTGTTTGACACTGCTAGTTTTTCATTTTACCAGTAATAGGCCCCCTATGCTCCAGTGTTTGACATACAATGTTAAAATTCCTATATGTAAAACATTTGCTTTTATTTTTTTACCTATTTCTTAATTATTTCGGGGAAGGTGTCAATTACTGGAGCATGTCAATCACTGGAGCACCTACTTTTTGCTTTTTTGGTCAAAGATGAGCTGAAAAAAAAATAATGTTTCATGTTTACTTTTAAATGTGAATAATTTTTAAAACTAACACTTAATTTAATAATATATAGTTGACAACTTTTCCAGTTTTTCTGAAGGACGTATTACCACAATTTTTTAATAGAAATTTTTAATAACAGCTTTCTACTAATTATCTAAGGTTAAATCTGTTGGAAAACAGTATTAGAAAATGTGGTGGTTATTCCATAAAAAAAGGAATTTAGAACTTGGCAACAATACTAATTCCATGAAATTTTTTTTTTCTTAGGACTGAGGACTATTAGTCTCAATCTGGGATTTTTGATTTGTCATTTTTCGATAGTTGGAAAAAAAAGGCCTCCGTCATAAAATAAATTCTGCTTTTGCCAGAATTTCCTCAAAATAATTTTTTTTTTGGAAAGAAGAAAATTAATAATAAATCAGTATCGAAACAAACACTATTCGCGATTGTAATGAAATGCTCTCCCTCTGGTGGGCTAAGGTGAAATTACAATAAACATGCTTTAATTCGGCTTTCAACAAGCCGCCATTGCTGGCCGATGTTTAGTTTCACATATATTTATTGAATAAAAATGAATAAATCCGGTAAAAAAGATAACACATACTTTTGTGTGCTACAGTGTAACTCCAAAGAATCAAGAAATCCAGAATTAAGCTTCTATTTATTTCCAAATGACAAATTTAAAATTTCAGTTGCTTCGGCTAATGGAAGTAAAGAATTAATCAGATGATTTGAAACTAATATTTGTTCAACTTCAGTTAAAAATCTACTTCCGATCGAACTTTTAATAAACTGAAATATTTTTTTCCAAAAGCAATCAATTTTCCATGATGTAATGGCGGAGAAATTATAGCACGAATATTAAGTAGAATAACAAAAAGAACAATAATAAATACACGTGGCTATTATATTTACTAACAACAGAAACTGAAAAAGCGCTATCTATCGATCATTACAAACGCAGATCGAAAAAGTTTTTTTTTTTTTAAATAATTTTGAATTAGGAAATAAAACGTGAGCACAAAATGAAATAAAAGTAAGTAAAAAAGTGAATTTAATGATTTAATTTTTATATAAAACATGATCACGTGCTATCTTAAAAAGTAGATGTAAAATTTAAAGTTTATGTGGTGCGTGTGGCATCTATAAAAAATGTTTTAAGAAATAGAATAGAATAAAGAAAGCAACGATGTTGGTTGCATTTTGTTATATAGTTTGAATTTTTGAATTTTATAGAAGTAATATCTACCGTAGGAACAATTTCTTATGTTAAAACTATAGGGAATTGTTATGCGAGCACAAGCAATGCTACAATTTTTTTTTTTTTTTTTGTCTTATTTCAGATACACTTAGTTTTTCAAAAATTCTGCATGCTTTTTAACATTGACAAAAAAATGTGGAGTATTTAAGAAAAAGGTCTATATATTTTTAAAAAGGTCAAAACTATCAGTAAGAATATGAGCGTACATTTTATTTGTATGGACAAATAACCATTATAAAATTAGCGGTGATATTTTGAAATATTTTCCCATAAAAAATCACTCTTCTTATTTAAAAAATCAAAATATATCCCTTTACAATTTTTACGAGTTTAACATTGTAATATAAAGAATATTGATATTCTAAAGTTTATCTTTTCTCCAAGTATTTCATAAGAAGTTTAATGTTCTCAAAGTCAAGTTTTGAAGCATGTGAGGCATTTTTAACGTATAGAAATTATAAAAGAAAAATGGAAAAAGAAAAAAGATTATACCATACGTTTTTCCATTTAACTTCACATCCCATAGTAAACATTATAACAACCAACATGATGATAAGTAGAATATTTAATGCAACTGTGTAAGGTTCTTTCCAGTCAAGCATTATCAGTGTAGAATTACTAGAGTTGTAAAATGTTTTTGTGCTGTTCAAATATTCTGAAGGAGTTATTTTAGTCCAGTCAGATCTTAAAACTTTTGAAGCAAAACTAAAGTCATCGTCTGAATATTGATTTAATGAGTTATTTGATACATCCATTTCACAAATTGCAGATAATTCTAAAGCATTAGGAATTCAAAAATCTCCTGGAAGATATATCCTAAAATAAAAATTGAACAAATCATTAAAAAAAGTTATACTAATAAAGCTTTCTTTAAAAAATTATAAGAAAAGATAGGTGCAATGAGTCCACTGTTTGGTTCAAGCTGATTTTTTATATTTGTAGTGGTATAATTTTACCAATCTATGTACTTCTGCAGAAAAAAAAAAAAAAAAAAAAAGAAAGAAAAGTTTCACCTTAATATACATCTATGAGTCTAAAATAAAAGCTTGGTTATCATTAGCATTTTTATTTATACATAATACTGATAGAAAAATTAAATATTGCAAAAACATAGCTTGTACTAACTGCATGAATGATTTATTATCACTTAGCCCAAACCTACGTACCCTAGAAGTGAGGTCTGCATGGGCCGAAATTTTTAGGCCCAGCCCGCACGAAAGCTTTACATACCCGGTCCGTTTTTTTTTATTTTTTTTACCAGTATGTGGATCGGCCTGGCTCAGTCCAATTAAAAAAAATAATAATAAAAATAACATAAAAAAAAATAATAAAAAAAAATAAAATAAAACTCTAAAATTTTATCTTATAAAATATAATAAAGTAAAAGTAAATATATAAGTAAATAATGCATACCTTTTCATGAAAAAGATTTTTAGTATCTGTTTTGAAGAGGATTTATGTAGCCAAGAATTTTTTTCACAAAATTACTGATCTTTTACAGGACAATTACATATAAATATAAACAAAGTACAGAAGGCACAAAGACAGACAGAAAGTCAGATCGAAAATATTAGTATCCATCAAATAATATAGGAAGGTATTAAAAAATGATTAACACTAATAAAAAGGCACTTTCATCCATTTCCACTTATATATTGTAATATATCCGAGTCTTTTCATGTGATCTGGTAAACAAAACTTTAATACTAATCAAAGATGTTTTTGCACATCCTAAAAGTGATGCTAATTTCCTCCAGTGCCCTGGAAATTAGTGGAAAAGTTAAAGCGAAAGGATTTTTATATCCTTCATACCACCTAAACTCTACAGACTATAAAAATATAAAGCCTCATAGACAGTAACGTATCCAGTGTCTATTGTTTCTAATGTACGCAAAAGTGACATGCATTCTATTTTGAATAGGAAACTTCCTATCGTTACTTTAATAAAATATATCAATTTCGAGACACGCTAAAAACATTTGCGGAAACCAGATCGCGAAGAGACAGACTGACAGACAAATTGAATTATAAACAGTTTTTAACAAATATATATATATATATATATATATATATATATATATATATATAGAGAGAGAGAGAGAGAGAGAGAGGGGATTTTTAAACCAATGCAGCAGGCAGCCAAAAAGTGGTCTCTGTGGCGGCTACCAACAGCAAATTTATAAGTGGCCACTTTTCAGCATAAGTGGACATGTGGCCAGAGGTTACTACTAATTTTGCCCTATACTAGAGTGACATTTTTTTTCATTGAATTTGGGGACAAAGATCCTCGAATTTCGAGGACAAAAAAATAAAAAAGCAATTAAATCACCTAAAATTGTAAAATTTTAGTAATTTTTATGTAGAAAGCACCTAAAAGAACTTATTTCAGCTTATTTATTATATATATATATAATAAATTACTATAATAAAACATTAATAACTTTATAACCGGCGTCCCCAAATGTTTGTAATTTTTTGGGGACGAAGAGTTTTGTCCTCGAGATTCGGGGATTGTCCTCGAGATTCGAGGACATATGTTCAGCCTACCCTATGCATATACATATTAGAAATGAAATGAACATTAATCATTATAAAATTTTATCTATAGAATAGACAAAAATATTAAAAAAAAAATATTATGTAAAATTAAAGCAAATATGTTAACTCCCGCTAATCCGCAAAAGCTCTGACTAAAAATTGGTCGTATTATAGGAAATTGCGGATTAGAGGTCATCTTTGTTTACATTTTGGTTTGGCAGATACAAAGTCAGTTATTATTATTAATTCCTAAATAGACATTAAAATGGAAAGACGATTTCTAATAAATTTTACCACAAAATATTTCCTCAATATTAACAAAATTAATCAATCATATTCATATATGAAGGTAAATAATTTAGACCCACCCAAATGAATAATACATAGCAATAAAATATAAACACACATATTTATTTAGAAAGTACAAACGAAAATATTCTTTAAATGTAGAAATGAATATTTATCATTGATTATTTAAAACTTTGTTAAACATTGATGCAAAATGCCTTAAAAAATTTGAAAAGTTAAGTACCTGTTAATTTTTCTTCAGGTATTTACTTCAAATCTCTCAATTAATTAATCTATAAAAATTCAACTGTTATTTTTTAAATAATATAGTTTTTAAAGATACGAGATAGAAATAAAAAATTTGGGTTCACCAATTTCATCCTATTTATATATTAAAAAAGATGAGGACAAATAACAAACAAGTAAAGATACTTAAACTTATTTACTTATTAATAAACATTACAATATTTTGATACTTACAAAGGTTAAGGGTGAATGCTCTTGAGTAGCACACTTTTAACCAAGAAATCGACTGTTATAAATATGGTGTTACTTCCGTAAATATGAAGTACTTGAAAAAAAATCATACTAGAGATTTTTTTTTTTTTTTTTTTTTTTTTTAAGTAAAAGATCAACTGATAGATATGCAAAAGCAGATGATTTTTGACTTGTGACATCAGGAAAGGGAATACAATGATGTTTTTCTGCTGCATTATTAAGGATATTTGTTGGTCTGCGTCTCTGCCACTCATACGTCCAATATTTTTCTTTCTAGGAATTGTTCCTTATCGTTAATTAAATTGCTCGTTAAAGTAGATAAAACGTTACAGATACACATAGAAATTGTTCCAACGAGTAGTACAGTTAACAAAAGTGTCCAAACACCAGCAAAAATCCCTATGTAAAAAATGTACACTTGATACGGTTTTGTTAAATAAATCCTTGTCGAATCCTGTTCTTAGTCAGTGTAAGAACATGATTCGATAAGGATTTATTTAACAAAACCGAATGAAGTGTACTTTTTTATATAGGAATTTTTGCTAGTTTTCGGATACTTTTGTTACCGACTGTATACAATCAAGTATAGTCGACCCACGGCCCTCGGATCACATGCGGCCCGTCATGGAAAGTTTGGAGCCCACGACAGAATTTCCGAAATTTATAATTTGACATTTTTTATTAACACAGCAAATAATAATAAATCCGCATAAATAATTTTATAGGTATTTTAAAGATTTCTGCAGGTATTTTGAAGAAAAATAAGAACCTCCAGATTTCCAGAAGAAACCTTCAAAAAATTTTTATTGATTTTTTTTTTTTTTTTTTTTTTTTTTTTACATGAGCAGCTTTAGTATATGATTCCATTGGAGACTTTAAATTTTTATCGCTATTTCACGATGTTGGGCATAATTGTTTGTTTAAACAAATTTAGAACTTATTTTTTTCTAATGCCTGTATTCTTTTCTATTACATTTTTTAGATAATTTAGGACGATATGTAACACTTTATTTATATTTTTAATGTATGTCTAGGTTTAAAATGGCATTTGCAGCAGTAAAGAGGCAACTTCTTGAAGTGCATTTTTTTTCTACAATATAATCTAGTTAGACACATTGAAAATAACTTTAACAAAACACGTGTCCGAAATACATCCTAGAAATGCCCATAGAATGTCCATAGATGTCTTTTTCATTCGTAGGACATCCTGAGGATGTCATTTTGGAGATGTGCTGTTAGGGAAATAACTTATGTGATTATTGTAAATATTATAAATATTTCATTATTATTGTTATCATTATTAATTTTGAACCATTTTATAATTCATCTATATGTTTAACGAATGGCTGTTGTCAAAAGGACTATCGTGGCTGCGAAAATGAAGCACTTGGCGAAAAACGTTTGAGCTACTTCAGCTCTAAATTTCAAAAGTCGCTAAATTGGTCATACTAGAAGTGTTTCCATTTAGCCATCAACCGCTTAAATATATTTTGAGTTAAAAAACTAAATCTTTATACAAAATGATCTAAATTTTTGTTTCTTAAATTTAAATTTAAAAGTTTACGGGCTTAACTTAAAACGCTATAGCAATAGTAGCAATAGTTGTTTAACATAATCACGATGTTCGTTACTAAATATTTTTCGCTTGACGTTAAAAAAAAATATATATATATATATATATATATATATATATAAACTAAACTAATTTTCATTTCGTCTGGATCAAATTTTTGATTAATATTTAAAAAAGCTAGGTTATTTTTTAAACGTTTTCACTGTTTCTAATAATCTTTTTCTTCTCTCGAGCATCTCTAAAATGACAATTTTTCTATTTGTTTTTGTTTTGTTTTTTTACATTTAATTTTCTAAAAGTACAAAAAAAGATATCTGCAGACGATAAATTATAATCCTAAATTCATATTTCCGTTGAAAATGTCTAAGATAACACTTTTTACTTATTTACAGACGAGAAACTTCTTTGTTACCAATAGCATCACTGGTATTTTTATTATTTATTTATTTATTTTTTGGAGACTATGACGTCAGAGACAAAAATACAACCTAATAAGAGAAATTATTTGGAAGTTGTCAGATAGAATACCTTTATTAACGTAAGGTTTTAATACGCAAGCGAAGTGTGACGTCACTGACCGTCTTTGGGTCCAAACAAATCCACGCTGGACAAAAAATTCTATGGATGATTAACATAGGAAATCTTTTGTTTGGCCTCAAAGACGGTCAGTGACGTCATCATTTCACTTGCGTATTAATAACTTCGTTAATTAAGGTGATAGAAATTTCTAACCAAGATAAACGCGTTTCTTGGATTATTCGGCAACATCGGTATCTTTTGTGATGCTGAGGATCCTCTTGTTCGCGAGAATATAAAGTAGACAAAAAATTCGGACAGTGGCAGCAGTAACCTTTTTTAATATATAGAGATTATACAGAGGCTGTTCGCACATTTTTTAGACGATTTTGATGGAGTGTACTGAAGCAATTTCACTCATATTTCGTGTTGATAGCCCTTGTTCTTAACTATCATTCTACATCGTAATTTCTATGATAATAATGCTTTTTATAATATCGGAAGAGGTATATTTTTCTACTCCTGTTGAACGGCTTTCCAAAGTCCACAAAGCGTTGTAGTCGGTGTTTGGATAATGTTGATTTTAAGAGTCGAAAAACACAAAAATCCAACAGCGATACATCAGGAGATTTAGCAGGAATATAAGTAGGGTATGGTTTTAATTCCCGTTTTTTGTTCTATTTTTTTCTAGAAAAGCAATTGCGGATTGCGATGTGTGACTGCTTGTTTTGTCTTTATACAGTTCAACGGATTGATAGCATTGTGGATAAAGATCTGGATTTTCATTTTTAAAAATTGGAATTAAAATATGTTCTTGATAGTATTTAGAGCTGATTTTGACATTTTTGTCACATTTTTTTTTTTTTTTGCTTTTATCTTGCGCTTGTATGAAAAACCAGTGGCAATCATAAATCCTTTAGAAAAACTTTCTTTTGATGTTCTTAACCATGTAGCAAAAAATTTTTTCTCCACTTTTGTGATAATAAATTGATCTTTTTTTATTGCAACCACTTAAATAGACCCAAGATTCATCTATTGTTGCGACATTTTCCCATTTTTCTCCTGATAAATGCTTTTCATAAAGATTTCACTAAAAACTCTCTTTGGAAAGAGCGGAAACCTATCCTTCCATCTACTGCCTTTTTAAAAGCCCTTTTTTGCATCTAAACAAAAATTCTAAATATCAGAAGATAAATAAAACTTCCTAAAATATAACTGTTGTAAAAATAAAATTTTCCATACAAACGATTTTTTTCTTACTGCGAAATAAAATCGTCTAAAAAATGTGCGAACAGCCTCTGTATATCTATATCTATATAATGTTGAATTTCATTGAAATTTAATGCTATTTTTCAATCTCATGCTTTGTATTCTTTTCAGAGACGGCAATTTAAATTAGAAACAATTATTATTATTATTATTATTTTCTTATTTTCTTATGTACAGCTTCCGATATTTTAAATTTTAAATTTATATTTATTGCTATAATTTTTCTATAAAGATCTCTCATTAATTCCCCATGATTAAATAGATAGAAAATTTTTATTAGTAATTTCTGGTAAGCAGTTTCCCGCGGAAAGCGTGTTACTTGGCACCTATGCTAAAGTGAAGTCATAGCTTACGAAATTGCATTACAAATTAAGGTCTTTAATTTTTCTAAAGATTGTTCTGTATACAAAGAAAGTAAGAGATGAAAAAAGTTATAATTAGCATTCTTTAAAAAAATTTGTTGCAAAAATGATGCAAAATTCTTTTTCATTAAGTAATTATTCATTTTTTTTTGCTTCTTTTCATTTAAATATGTTCTAAATGCATTTAAATGAATACTTACCCCAATGCAAAAAAATTTCGTATACAGATGCTTCGTGCAGATCACTTAAATTATCCAGAAATAAAATTATCTTTTCTTTTTTAAAAATGTTCCTTAAAACGCATACCTCTGTAACCCCCTTCAGAATTTTCCAGAAAAGTTCAAGATGTTGATCATGATTGTTATAGGAAGCAACGGAAACAACTTTCCGTGTAAACTATTATTGGATGTGATAAAATGTGTAAATATTGCCATCTTTCTTATCTAGTATATCATAAAATATAGGCCATCGTGTTTTTAAAACTTTTCGACGAATTTTTATATCCCTGAACTCTAAGTTTATCGACAGAAGATTATTGATAAACCAAAGGATTATTGATCGATAAGACTTGCATGATGATATATGTTTATATATTTTTTTTTCTGATTCATACTATAGGTATATTCAAAATATACCAAATATGTTAAAATACGTTTTCTTTTTAAACGAATTTTTCTTGATTAATGGCTTTTATTTGCTGAATTAAACTCGACATCTGTGATACCAATTTCTTTGCACAAGGAAATCCCTTACACAATTCACCCACTATTTTTTTTATTTTCCGAAAATACATATGTAAGGACAGTATTGTAATCATGTTAAAAATCCGAATTTGAGATTTTGATAATTCTATACGTTCTGAGGTCCCCTGACTTCGTTTTCACCATTTTTACGATGATGTATGTATGTATGTGTGTGTCTGTGTGTATGTGTGTGAGTGAACACGCTAGCGTTTAAACGCTTTGCTCGAATGAGCTAAAAGTTGGTACGAATGTTGTCAGTCACCGTAGCACGAACCCTATTGAGTTTGGTGAATCTAGCACTTATAGTTTTTTTACAGGGATACATAGAAAAACTCTTTATCATTATGGAAAAGAAAAATTCTTTATCATTAGCAAAGTTTAATAACTAAGCATAAAATTTCTACACATGTCATAGATCCCATTTGCACGAACTGTACAGATTTTGGTGAAATTAGCCCTTACAGTTCTTTTACAGGGTCATAAATAAATATTCTTTATCATTATGGCGTATGGGACCAAATTTGTAGAAGTGCGATAGCGTCTAAACGCCTTATTCAATTGAGCTGAAAATTTATATGAATATTATAAGTCACTCTTACACTAACTATAGGCATTTTGGTAAATCTAGCATCTATAGGTTTTTACAGGGACATAACAAAACATTCTTTATCACTATGACCTATGGGCTCAGTGTTCAGTATCGTTAAATTAAACGTTGTGTACTATATGGAGAAAAAAAATACTCAAATACCCTATTATAATTTTCTCTCGTTTATTTATTTAACAACTCCTCTTACTTTGCTTTATCTACAGAACCGTTAATTACTCAATGTTCGGAAAGTCGAGTGGACTCACTCCAGATTTTTTTATATTTTTTTATTTTATAGCAATAAAAATTATTAACAAATATGTCATATTTCATGGGTTATGTATGACAATTTCTTTTTAAATCTTGCTTATTTTTTCCCACGTATATTGAAAATATTCAGTTTCTAGAAAGAACAAATTTTTAAATTTTAATGAATCCAGGCATTTTTTCAGGGAATTTTGGATCATATGGTGCTTTTTTGATATAATTATTAGGCACTTTCCTGTAAACTTAGTGTAAGGTGACCATATACGTCCTCGAAATTCGAGGACTGTCCTCGTATTTTGACCTTTTTCATATTTTGTCTCCAAAAATTCTTTGACTGCTTGGGGACACGAAATTTCACCAGATTTAAATATTTATATGGATTTCTTTTAAAATCGCAGTCCATTCCGTGGAGGATCAAAATTGTGATGGAATGTCTCCGGACCACCTCTAGGGGTGAGTCCCAGACCGTAGCCAATTGTACATTGTACATTGCATATTACTAGTGAGACGTAAAACCTATTCATTCCAATCCAATCAAAATATTAGTCTAATGCACAAGTAATTGGATAACCTTGGAAATCATCGAAACTTTGAAATAAAGACCCCCATACTTCATGAGCAGAGAAAGAATCATGCCTCTACTAATCAGTATGTAAATTCTGTCTTGCCCGATTTATGTTAAGTGAAAAATAAAATTTGTTTAATGAAACTTTGATAAAAATGGCAGTTATATGACCACCACAAATTGCATTGATACATTGATAGGAGAGAAAAAGAAATGATTTTCTTGTAGTTATATAATCGGGAATAATTTCTGCATTTCTGTGAGTGGGGTTTCTAAAGATTAAAATGAAATTATGTTATTTTATGTTCTCTCCTATCATCATAATAAAGTGTTAATGGGTTCTATAGATTTGATTATTTTAATAATGCTGGGATAGTTTAATTTGCATAAACACACCTTAGGCTCAGCAATTTTTCATAGAAAAAAGTGTTTCAAAGCATTTTGTAAAGTATAAATCAAAGTTCTTTTTTTTTTTTTATTAATAACGCATATAGGTATTTGTCTGTTTTGTCCTCGAAAAAGTGCCTAAATAGAGTTTTCAATGTCCTCGAAATTTACTTCGATTCGGAGACAAACAGTATTTTGTCCTCAAATCAGTGTTTGAAAATATGGTCACTTTAACTTAGTGCTATGTGACTGAAAGTGAAACTCTTTTCTGTCCCTCTAGGGGGAAGGGGGCTAATTGCTAAAACCTCCCATCTTAGCACTCTTTTATGACCTGACTGAGTTTCCAATCCGAAGCCCCTGTAGATTTTGCTGTGCGTTCATGAGTCAGTTAGCCAATGAGTAGAAGTATTCTTTTTAATATATAGATAAATGTGACATTGTTCGTAAATTTATCATGATTTCTGTTGAAATGGTCACATTAAAAAACATCTAATTAAATTTGTTTAAACGAATGTGATATTTATTAATTATAAAAGATTTGATAAGACATTTTAATGTTTAAAATAAATAAGGTTAAAATAAGTTTAGCATTTTACAATCCCTTGGCACTAAATTAAATATATAAACCCAAATAAAACAAGAGAGAAAATACACGCTGTTCGCAAAGATTACAAATTGCACGTAAATTCGTTTGATTTTCGAATCTATTTTAAGTCTGTAACTACGCATTAAAATACTTTTTTACGAAAGGGGAAAGAAAGTCATTATAGGTTTTACTTTTAAAGAAAAACTATATATTAGATTTCTTGTTTTTGTGTAGCTCTGTATATTGTTCTAAAAACAACAAGGCTATAATATATTGTTGCGTACTTGGGGGTTCGTGAGTTGCCCGAGAATGAAAGGCCACGCGTACAAAAATTCAGTAATTTATTCACAGAAAGTTCCAGAAAAATGCAGATCTATAAACCAAGTATCAGCTTCAATTCAACCAGTAAACACAGCTTAAACAACAGCTGCCAATAGAAAATCCACAGTACAAACTGTATAGCAATAACACGTAAAGCAAGTCTCTTTCAAAGAGGCTCAACACAATACAAGCATTAGCGAAGCTGGCTGAGATCTGAACTGAACTAACTGGCCTTGGCGGGAAAGCGCTCTTATATACCCCTGTAGAAAAGCGTGGAACGTTCCAGAAATATCCATATCTCATCAGCCAATGGGATTAGAGCTTCCATATTTGGTATATCCCTAATAAGGATTTCCTCGCCAAGGTCGCCAAAAAATCGCCAAGGTGGGAAAAAATCGCCAAATTTGGCGCCAAATCCATTACCTGCCTTATTGGGGCTTTTTACTGCGTTTTTAATGGAAAATAAGGCTATTTCAACGCTAAAACGACTAGAAATGCACAAAATTAGCACTTTATCAATTTACTAAGCCTCTTTGAAAGAATTTATACAAAAGTAAGCACAATTATTTACAATTTTGTAACACTGCCCCCTTCCCAAGGACTGCACGTCCCGGGCGCTGCAACCCTTGGTCAAGAGGCGCAACTAAACAAATTTACACAATCTAAAATGCAAAAATTAAGTTGCATATAACGATAAAATAGAAATATAAATCAAGTGAGAAATATTTACAAAATTCACAAATATGTACAAGTATTTATATACAAATATTTACATTACGCATGCGGAAATTTTACCAGTATTTACATTTTAAATTTTAATTTTACCGTTAAGTGTGGTACTTGGCTAGCCTGTTATAGTGCACCACCTTCGGTTTTGATGAAGGTGTTTTAGTGATCCGCACCACTACATCATTCAGCCTTTTTAAGACTGTGTATGGTCCGTTCCTTTTGCACTGTAACTTGGGAGAGATTCCTTTGCAACGAACAGGATTCCACAAACAGACCTTCTCTCCTTCCTGGAACTCATGTTGCGTAGCCTTTAGATCGTACCTTGTCTTCATTTTCTCCGTTGCAATGTGAATTCGCTCCCGAGCAAAGTTGTGTACGTCCTCAAATCGTGCCTGGAGATCTTGGATGTACTCCTCGGGCGATGAAGGAGCATCGGGTGAACAACCAAACAGGAGATCACAAGGGAGTCAAAGTTCACGTCCAAAGAGCATCTGGGCTGGAGTATAGCCGGTGGTTTCATGGACAGCACTTCGATAAGCCAGCAGGAACAATGGCAACTTCAAGTCCCAATCTTGCTGGTTCCTTGATACTAGAAGAGAGAGGTTATTCAGGATGGTACGATTGAACCTCTCGACCATGCCGTCCGACTGGGGATGTAAGGGTGTTGTCCGGGTTTTGTCTATGCTGAGTAGTTGACACAGTCCTTTGAAAACAGCAGAGGTAAAATTCCTACCTTGGTCGGTATGAAGTTGTAGGGGCGTGCCGTATCTTGACACCCATTGCTGCAGTAGGACCTCTGCGACTGAGCATGCCTCTTGATCGGGAATGGGATATGCCTCAGGCCACTTGGTGAAGCCTCAGGCCACTTGGTGAAATAGTCCATCACGACGAGGATGTATTTATTTCCACTGGAGGTCCGTGGCAAAGGACCCAAGATGTCGAGTGCAATCCGTTCAAATAGTGCTCCCACGTTATACCGTTGCAGTCTTCCTCGACTTCGTTTCTGCGGGCCTTTACATGCCGCACAAGCATCACAGGATTTACACCATTTCTCCACATCCTCCTTTGCCTTGCACCAGTAGAAGCATTCCCGAACTTTCTGCAGAGTCTTCATTACCCCAAAATGGCCTCCGGTAGAGCTTCTATGCAGTTGTTTAAAAACATCTGGAATTTTTGATCTTGGTAATAACATCTGCCATCTGAAGCTTTTTCCATCATCAGATTCCCACTTTCTGTATAATACGCCGTTTCTGATATGAAGAGAGTCCCAAAGTGCCCAATAACGTTTCGTAATGGGACTAAATCTGGAAATGTCCTGCCAGGTAGGTCTGTTGCTGGTAGTCTCCTTCAGCTGTAATATTGGCTCTATGTCAGGATCTTCCAACTGGGCTTGTCTAAGTTCTTCCTCACTCCATGGATCGGTACCTTGATCTGATGGTGTTTAGACAGTAACTTGGCAGGCAACCGGATTTATCGGTAGGTATTTCTGTTCGGCTCTAGAGCAGTACTTGCAGCTTTCCGAGCAGGGCTTCCGTGACAAGGCATCTGCATTACCGTGTAGAGTCCCTTTACGATGACATATTTCGAAGTCATATTCCTGGAGGCGTTGTATCCACCTGGCAATCTGTCCTCCCGGGTTCTTGAACTGGAGCAACCACGTCAAAGATGCATGGTGAGTCCGGAGCAGGAATCTTCTGCCATAGAGGTAATGATGGAAATTTTCTATGGCTTTTACGATGGCGAGTAGCTTTTTCCTGGTGGTACAGTAATTTCGCTCTGGTTTAGACAGGCATTTACTCCAATAGGCAATGACATGTTCTTGACCATCAATTTCCTGCGACAAAACAGCACCGACACTCTCATGGCTGGCATCTGTATCAAGTATGAACTGTCTGCCGGGCTGTGGATATGTCAAGATAGGCGATGATGTTAAGGCCTCTTTAAGTCGCTTGAACGCTTTTTCACATTAATCTGTCCACAGGAACTTCTGTTTGGCTTCCGTCAGCTTGTGGAGTGGTCTGGCAATATTTGAGAAACCCTTGACAAACTTCCTGTAGCAAGTGCATAACCCCAGAAAACTTCGTAGTTGGTATACATTTTCAGGACGATTCCAGTTCTCGACTGCAGAGATCTCAGGATCAGTTCTCACACCTTCGGCAGAGATGATATGTCCGAGGTAGCTCACTTCACGACGGAACAAGTTACACTTGCCTGGATTCAATTTGAGGTTCGCCATTCTGAGTTTCTCCAGCACCTTTCGGATGTTTCGTAGATAGTCTTCAAAGGTGCGCGCCACAATGATAATATCATCCAAATACACCAGACAGGCTTCATAGGAAAGTCCTTTTAGCACTGTCTCCATCAGGCGTTCGAAGGTGGCAGGAGCATTACATAATCCGAATGTCATAACTTTAAATTGCCACAGTCCCTGTCCCGTGGTGAATGCAGTCTTCTCACGATCATCAGGATGTAATTCTACTTGCCAGTAACCGCTCTTCAGATCCAAAGTCGAGAACCATTTATTGCCAGCAAGTGTGTCTAATGTGTCGTCAATTCTGGAAAGAGGGTAACTGTCTTTCTTCGTGATGTCATTCAAACGACGATAATCCAAGCAAAATCTTGTTGAACCATCCTTTTTTCGCACCAGTACTATTGGAGAGGCCCAAGGACTCGTTGATGGCTCGATGACATCATTGCGCTGCATTTCACTTAGAAGTTCAGTGACCTCTTCCTGTTTAGCAAATGGAAGTCTTCTTGGATGTTGTTTGATTGGAGGATGATTTCCTGTATCAATTCTGTGCTGGGTGATGTTCGTTCTCCCGACGTCTTCAGGTGTTCGAGAAAAAAGGTCTTTAAAGTTTTGGAGTAGCTTCTCCGCAGCACATCTTTGTTCCTTTCCTAACTCTGCATTCTTGAGTAATTCCGTTATTAATTGTTCAGAAGACTTGGATTGAACAGGAGAGCAGCCCCGGCTCACCGCTCGAAGAGCGGTGTTGAGCTATGCTAGGACCGAAGTCCACCTGGGCTGTCCCGAGACGTTTATTGAAAAAAAAAATTACAGAATTCATCGCCAGGCTTAGATCCTACCCGCGACAATGGGCGATGAAAGAGACAAGTTTTTATGTACATAGTCTTTTGTTGATCAGCTTGCCGAGCCCAGCCGGCTCCTCGCGACAGAGGGCATGCTGGTGTACTGCATTGTAGTGCTGTTAAAGGCTTCAAGCCATGTAGCATTGATGGGTTGACACCAGCAGTTGAGGTGTGGCTCTTAAACATTTCTGGAATCTGGATCATGTGATTTTACACAGTTGGCTAGGCTTTTGCTGAATTGCTTGTCATGGTGGTCTTTGCTGTGCTCCTGACGCCACAAGGAGGGAAGGGGGGGAGGAAAGGGTTGAAAAAGGAACAAAAGAAACAAAAAGAAACAAAACAAGACTAAAAAGAAAAGGTATTAATTGGTTCGATTTGAGATGTCTTTTAAGAGGGAGTAAATTTTATTAAGTTTATGAATTAGAGGTTTCCTGGATAAAATATTGGGCAGCCAATTTATTGGCCTTGGATTAGGATTCCTTAAATGGAAATTTACTGTGAGGGGGCAGGAGAAGTAATAATGAGCCGGTGTTCCCTCCTCTCCACAGGGACACAGAGGCGAGCGCCGGCAATGAAACCTGTTAAGGTAGGATGGGAATGGACCGTGACCACTTAAGAAGGCGGTGATTGGGGGTGACAGGGTCCATGTGTTGGAGCTTGCAATTGGAATCAAATCAAAAGTGTGCCTTCCTTTTTCAGAGGTTGACCATAGGTCTTCCCATTTTTGCTGAAATAAATTTTTGATTTTTCTTTTGACGAAGGAGGGGGGAGCAGGGAGGGAGACGGCTATCTCTTCCGACTCCGTCGCGGCCTTTGCCAGCGAATCAGCTAATTCATTGCCGGTCACACCCCTGTGGGCTGAAACGTGAGCCAGGGAGCAGTTACAGTTTAGAGCACTTAGGGAATTTTTGATGGCAATCACCTGGGGGTGTCTGCTCCTGAGGCGGGCAATGGCGAGCAAGCCTGAGAGACTGTCACTGTATATTTTGATGTCTGCGTGTGTAGCTGTGGCAATCCAGTCGAGGCCTTTTTGAATTGCGAGTAGTTCAGCTTGGAATACTGAATTATAGTCTTCCAGTTTGCCCGCCCACTGATGGGTTACGACGCCTGAGGCTATAACGCAGAAAGCTGCGCCCACCCCAGCATCCGTCTTAGATCCATCCGTGTAGACCGCCACTGGAGCTGACGGGGAGAAGCTATTCTTAGACGTATTGGTTATTAGGGGAGCAACATCCTTTCCAGGGTGGAGGGACCAACTGCAGGTAAGATGTTGTATTGGAGTGTTGGGGAAAATTATGGAGCTTAATTCTGTATCTTTTAATTGGAGAATTTTAGACTTGATGTGTATTTGGGAGACCTGCAGATGGGCATGAGGTATCCCTGTGATGACGGTGATAGCGTCAGTTGAAATAGTTTTATAGCCCCTTGCTATTTGAAGGAGAAAAGGACGTTGGGCTAAATTGAGTTGGGAGATCGCGTCCGACCTGAGGTGACCGCCCCAAATGGATGCCCCGTAGTTAAGGATTTTCTCGATTATGGTAAGGTACCAAGTTTTGAGAAAGAAGGTGGAGATACCCCACCTCTTTCCAACCATTTTTATTGAATTATGGTAGATTTTCTGGGTTTTAATTTTGAGATCTTTTACGTGGGGTAGCCAGTTGAGGCGTCGGTCAAAAGTGATGCCTAGAATTTTCAGATGTTCTACATGATTTACGCTGACGCCATCAATCCGCATCTTGGGATTTCTCCTACTGCTGAGGGCTTTTGGAAATGCAAGGGTGAGTGCTTTTGTTTTGAAGAGGACAGTTTGAGATTAAGATCTTTTAGTAATCCGCTAAAAAGGGAAAGGGCAACCTGAGCTTGGTCTTCCAAATCCTTCCTTATGCGGCCAGAGAGAATCAGGGAGAAGTCATCCGCGTAAGCGAAGATCTCAAAACCCGCGGAGCTCATTCCCTGTAGGATGCTGTTGGCTATTAAGTTCCAGAGTAAGGGACCTAAACAAGAGCCCTGCGGGCAGCCTTTGGATTGGGGAAGTTCTGTAGTACCTTCCCCCTAGTTAACTATTATTTTCCGCTTGGAAAGGTAGGAACGGATGACTCCCGCCAGATTCTTCGGGCAGCCAAGGTCCTGGAGAGCTTGGAGGATATGGGGCCACTCTATGCTATCGAAAGCTCCCTGAATGTCGAGTGAGACGATGGTGGTGTATTTCTGGGCGTTGCAGCTAACGGCGCAGGAACTTTTTATGGCTTGCATTGCTTGTTCACATGATCTGCCCTCTCTGAACCCAAATTGGTTAGGGTGAAGCAGGTTGTTGGATTCTAGGTAAAAATTTATTCGTGTAACTATCAGTTTCTCCAATAATTTTCCTAAGGTAGGGAGGAGGCAGATCGGTCTGTAGGAGGAGGGTTCAGAGGGAAGTTTCCCTTGCTTCAGAAAGTACACCACTTCGCCACGGCGGAGAGTTTCTGGGAAGTAGTGTAGGTTGAGACAGAGGTTTGACCATTTGTGAAGAACGTGTGGAATTGTGAGGTAAACATTACGGAGGATTTAGAAGTCGATGTTGTCAGGACCGGGAGCTTTCTTTGCATTAAAGCTAAAGAGAGTGGCTTTGATTTCGGCCTCCGTGAAGGGGTCATCCGAGGGAGCCGAAACGACTGGTTCTTCAAAGTGAGTGATGAGAGATTCTGGGAAGAGAGTGCTTGTAAGGTGTTCCAGGTTATTCCGTTTGGAAGAAAGCGCCGGAGGACGCTCCAGTTTCAGTTCTGGTGGAGTGAAGAATTTGTGACTGTAAAATTTTTGCGCAGTTCCGAAAATCTTGGTCTGTGAGGAGCAGAATTTTTTCCATGCGTAGTGCTTGGCTGTGATGATGTGTTTTTTGAATAAAGCAGAATGGAGTTTGATTGCTTGTTTGTGCTGAGGAATTAATGATGGGTCTATGTATTTAAGTTGTCTTTTTAGTGCTGTTAGACGATTACGCATGGAACGTAACTGGGGAGTCCAGAAGGAGTAGGCGAACTGCCGTCCTGACTTTTTGAGTCTGAATGCCGAAGTTGCTGCTGTGTGGATTATGGCTATGAGGTGTTGTGTGAAGGTTTCTAGTTGATCCTCGTTGGTGATTGTATCTAGTTTCGTAGTTAGGTTATAAGATTCCTTTAGTAAAATGTTATTAAATTTTTTGAAGTTACCATTCTTTGTGGCGAAACGTTTTGATTGAGAAATTGAGGGTATGGTGTTTGTTGTGAAAGTGATGTAGTTGTGGTCTGTATTGTTATGTATGTCCAGAACTGACCAGTCACAAATTTTGGCAAAAGCATTGTTGTTGCAGAGAGTAAAATCTGGCCAGCCCTGCGCGTCGTTCTTGTTAAATGTTGGAGCGGAGTTGTCAATGTTGGCCATGCATAGGTTGTTAGCAGCTATGAATTCTATAAGCTCGCGACCTCTGCGATCCTCGTTGGGTGAACACCACAACGGGGAATTGGCATTGAGGTCGCAGCAGCACATGAAAAGTGACCTGTGTGTGATGAGATGCTGCCACTCCAGCAGGCAAGCCTCGAAGTCCGCAGACGGGGCGGCATAAGCACTTCCAAGGAGCAGTTCGCCCTCCTTCGTGGTGAGTGAAATGAAAACACAATTGTCCCCAGTGAAGACGTGTGTAATTTAGTGAGTTTGTTGCTATGACTACGTGGGCTGAGTTGTTTTTGGAACTGAAACTTGACCAGGCGGAGGGGAAGCCGTATAGATCACCCCCAACGGTGCAATAGGCATCCTGCAACAGCCCGATGTCTATGGACTTTTCTTCCATGAATTCCCGGGCCGTCGAGTTCGCTGCCATGCACCTGTTGAGGTTGATCTGCAGGAATTTTAGATTATTAAAGTTAGATATTGAAGTGGAGGAGGATGTTGCTTCTTGGGAGGAAGAGGAGGGAGCTTTGGGCTTTTTCTTTCGGGACCTCCCCATTTAGGGAGAAAAAAAAAAAAAAAAGGGGGGGGGGGAGACGAGGAAGAGGGCTGGAGATAATTAAAAATGAGTTACCCCTGTACTCCTTGAGCGTCTTGTTGGTTGCCGAAGGGTCCCGATGGCGAAAGGTACCTCTGGTTCCCTTCGAAGTAGAAGTTCCTGTTTGGGTTTACTCCACTGTAGAGGCTGGAGGGATGACCTTGTTGAAAGGCACCTGGGTGTGGCATAAAATGGGAGAAAGGGTTGAATAACCAAGGGAAGGGACTGGTTGGAGCTGGAAGACTAGCTGGCTGACTTCTCCGTTGTGGTCTGGGGTTGTGGGCGGAGCTTTCTTGTCTGTCCTGGCTGGAGCTTTCTGGCTGTTGCAAATGGGAAGGTTGTTGTGATTTCGAGTCTTTCCCTTCGAACTTCTTATCCATGGCTTCTCTACACCTATTGTAGGCCTCCTGGCGAACTGGACAGGAGGGGGAGTATGCAGGATGATGAGGGTTGGTGGGGCGAATGCCCTTTTTCGCCTTCTCAAGATTTGCCCTTGCACAATTTATGCAGGAGGGCTCTTCATTGCATTTATCATTTTTATGATTCTGGGCGCAGTGTGAGCAGTAGACTTCCTGGTCACATTGGGATGGTGGATGATCGAAGCTTTGACACCTAGTGCATCTGGTGGCTTGTGTGTGGGGTTTTATTAGGCACCGCATGAGACCCAGTTGTAGCGATTTAGACTTTATAATGATTTCAGCGATGGGATGCGGTGCTTGGAATATTTTGTTGGTGAGACCCTGGATCTTAGAGGGAAACTGTCGGATTTGTTTGATTACAGTTGAGATCGAATCTGTGATGAGTCCTTGAGCCTGTAGTTCCTTTTTGAACTGATCCTCCGAGGTATCCTCAGGGACGCCCAGGACGATAAATCTTACGTGAGGGCTGGGTTTTGTCTTGAAGACTAGTGTATCTTTAAGGTCCTTACTGTCTGTGTAATCCTGGATCAAAGTTTGGGCATCTTCTTTGGTGTTACAAATAATATCCAGCGATCTTCGGAAGGTGTTAAATTTTATGATTCGTGCTGCTGTTGCAACCCTTGAGCTTCGCATTAGTTTGAGGATGTCAAACCCACTTAGAGTCGAGTTTTTTGACGTGATGTATACTGTGCATAGGGTTTTGTTGTATGCATTGAAGGCTCTGGTGTTGATGTTGTTCTGTGGTTGTTTTGGATGTTGATTTACTGGAGTGTTGTTGTTTTGCTGTGCTGTCTTTCTTGCCTCTTCCAGCGATGGAAATTCAGAAGCTGGAGCGACTGTGTTGTGCTCATTAGATGTGGACTGTTTTGGACTGGCGCTTTCTTTTTCTTGTTGTTGTTGAGATGTGGAAGCTGTTGGGAGGTTGTTGGTCTGTAGGCGGGAGTGCTTTGTGATTTCGTTCAAAATTTCGTTTTGTTTAGCTACGATGTGTTTTAATTGCGTTTCGACTCGACGTTGATGGTCATTCAAGGAGTCTTGTTGATTTGGCATTGAGTGCGTTTGTGGGTCTGCATCTTGGGGAGATGTTGAAGCGGCTTTTTCGGCTTGCGAGGGTGAGTGTAGATCTGTGTCCTGTGGAGCTGTTGAGGCTGCATTATCTGCATTTTGAAGATGGCTGTCTGTTGATGCTTCTGCTGTAGCTGGCGGATTATTGTTTGTGCTGGCTTTTAATTTGGCCCTTTTGTGGATTGCCCTAATGCGTTGGAAGGCTCTGGAGAGAAGGGCAAGGGGAGCTCTGTGTCCTTTAGCTCTGACTGTTTCAATGATTTCCATTGCTGCCTTTGAGACCGCAACAATGGATCTATAGCTCTTAAAGTCTTCATGCGGGTTATAAGAGTCCTTTGAAGGAGTACTGCTGGACTTTAAGAATTGTTCATTGGTCATCTGTGACGGTTGATTGCGTGGGGCGGTTTATGCATGTTACAGGAGTGCAGGCTGCTAACACCTCATCCTTCTTCGCTGTTCGGACCTTATCGCTGATGTTTGCGACTCTCACAGGAATAGTACTCTTTGAGAGATCAACTAGACATGAAGCTACCAGAACTCCTCTTGGGCTATTGTCTGTATTCGGGTATTCAATCAGTCCATAGCGGAAGTATTGCTTTATAGGTGGTTTTCCTGAAACTATTGTCTCTGTGTGTGGTGGGATGGAAATTTTAGACTTGGCTGTTATCTGGCAAATTATCTGTATGTCTTGATTTTCAGTGTTGAACACAGCGATGTCTTCCGAACTCGAATGCAGTTCATTATTCTTGAAGTCCAATTTAAAGTTAAATCTTCTCAGGAAATCAATTCCAATGATTACAGGATCTCTTATATCTACCACATATGCCGTATGATGGTAACTGGCATTCCCAAAATTGATAGTCAAGTTCATTTTTCCATATATTTTGATTTCGTCTCCGGTCACAGTCTGGAGTTTAACACAGGGCGGCGTCCAGATGATCTTCTCTTTTAGTTCTTGAGCCAAATCCGCTCTAATGATGGTCACGTTGGCTCCCGTGTCCAGAATCATCCGGCAGGCGGTGTTGTTAACTTGGCCATTGACGTAAAGTCCAATATCGCCGCCACTCATCGATGAAACATGAAATACGGTAAATTGGGGCTCTTTAATTTCAGGCAACCTCCGCCGCGCGAGATGGCTTCCTCTTAGTTTCCCTGCAGTGATGGTGAAGCCGTGTGATTTCCTATAGTTGATCGTACAGGGCAGTTCCTCTTCACATGACCATCCCCTCCATAGCCCCAGCAATTTATCTTCCGATCCTTTATTTCCTTATTATTTTCCAGGCTGCGCAATCTCTTTAAGATCTCTGCGAGACTTCTCTTCATTTCATTCTCATCAGCAGGCGTATCATTTAATGAGACTGCTCTTATGGTATGGCGGTCTTTACGGGAGGCTTGTTGGGCTGCCTCTATCTTAAGTGCATAGCCGAAAGCTGATTCTACGTCTCTGATGTTGGAGAGTCTCATAGCTTTTTGAATGTCTGGGTCCCGAACAGCATCGATAAAGTACTGAATAGCTAAGTCGTTTCGAGTGTCAGCTTGACAGTCTGAGAATGCTAGGTGTGACAATCTCTGAATGTCCGCTGCCAGCTCTTGCAAACTTTCGCCCGTTTTCTGGTAACGGGACTTTAGCTGGAGGCGACTATCCGCGATTGTAATGAAATGCTCGCCATCTGGTGGGCTAAGGTGAAATCATCACACCACAGATAGCTTTCACGCTGAAACAATGATAGAACAACAAGAAAGAATAATAATAAATACACGTGTGGCTATTATATTTACTAACAACTGCAGTTGGGAAAGCGCTATCTATCGATCATTACAAACGCGGATAGTCCTTAGAACACTTCTCTCCGAACCGTAGCTCCAGTGCTCTAGTCAGGGCCTCGAAGTCGTTCCTTTCTTCTTTAGAAACATTTCTCATTATCTCGGCTGCATCTCCCCGTAATGCTGCTGCTAAGTGGACTGACTTGGCGGTAGAGTCCCAGCCGTTAGCTTCAGCTACGATGGAAAACTGCGTCTTATATACATGCCAGGAGGAACTGCCATCATAGGTAGATAGCTTAATAAATTCCTGATTCTGGATTCTTCTCTCTTTCTTTTCAGTTTCCTGGGGCATGGATTCTAACTTTTCTTCCACTTTTCTCTCCAGATCTTCTTCTATTGTCTTCAGTTTACCTTCTATCTCTGAAAACCTTCCTTTCAGTTCCTGATCAAAATTTTCTTTAACTTTCTCCTCGAAACTCCGTTCTATCCTCGTAACACTCTCTTCAACCTTCATAACATTTTCTTCTATCTTCATAGCTTTCTCTTCAACCTTCATAACATTTCCTTCTATCTTCATAGCTTTCTCTTCAAAACTTTCTTCTATTTTCAAAACTTTCTCTTCAAAATTTTCTTCTATCTTTATAACTTTCTCTTCTATTCCATCCATTCTATTTTCCATCACCGTTAATTTACCCTCGATTGATTCTTTCACCGTTGAAAGCTCTCTCTTCATCTTATCTTGATTAGATTTAATTTCTTCCTGAACTTCACCCATAGTGTCTTTCATTTCCTTCATCTCTTGACTCAGGCTATCTTTCATCTCTCTCAGTCCTTCTTTCATTTCATTCATCTGGGTAGCTAAGCTTTCTAGCAGTTTCTTCATCTCTTGCTGCATAGCTCTAGTTATCACCATTCACAGGCAATCCCACTTCTGACACCAGAAATGTTGCGTACTTGGGGGTTCGTGAGTTGTCCGAAAATGAAAGGCCACACGTACAAAAATTCAGTAATTTATTCACAGAAAGTTCCAGAAAGATGCAGATCTATAAACCAAGTATCAGCTTCAATTCAACCAGTAAACACAGCTTAAACAACAGCTGCCAGTAGCAAATCCACAGTACAAACTGTATAGCAAGAACACTTAAAGCAAGTCTCTTTCAAAGAGGCTCAACACAATACAAGCATTAGCGAAGCTGGCTGAGATCTGAACTGAACTAACTGGCCTTGGTGGGAAAGTGCTCTTATATACCCCTGTAGAAAAGCGTGGAACGTTCCAGAAATATCCATATCTCATCAGCCAATGGGATTAGAGCTTCCATATTTGGTATATCCCTAATAAGGATTTCCTCGCCAAGGTCGCCAAAAAAATCGCCAAGGTGGGAAAAAGTCGCCAAATTGGGCGGCAAATCCATTACCTGCCTTATTGGGGCTTTTTACTGCGTTTTTAAGGGAAAATAAGGCTATTTCAACGCTAAAACGACTAGGAATGCACAAAATTAGCACTTTATCAACTTACTAAGCCTCTTTGAAAGAATTTATACAAAAGTAAAGACAATTATTTACAATTTTGTAACAATATATATATTTAAATTCATTTTTCCAACTGAGTGAAAATAATGCCTGGACCGGGAGTCGAACCACGGATCTTTGACTTACAAGGTCAAAGCTTTCCTTTGCCAGCGGCTTATTTCTGTTGAACTATCTAAATGATAGGCCTAAAGGTTGTCTGAGTGAGTAATGCTCACCGATTGTCGGTCTGGATGGCTCAGTTGATAGAGCGTTGACCTTGTAAGTCAAAGATCCGTGGTTCGACTCCCGGTCCAGGCATTATTTTCACTCAGTTGGGAAAATGAATTTTAAAAAAAAAAAGATTTTCTTCCCAATCAGTTGATTGTGTGATTTTAATAAATTGTATTTCTTCCTCCCATTGTTTAATGGTGTTTTCCATTACCTGCGGCTTATTCTGTCGAGCTATCTACATGATAGACCAGATGTTTCTGCCTAATAGGTTGTCTGAGTGAATAATGCTCACCGGTTGCCGGCCTGGATAGCTCAGTTGGTGGAGCGTTGACCTTGTAAGTCAAAGATCCGTGGTTCGACTCCCGGTCCAGGCATTATTTTCACTCAGTTGGAAAAATGAATTAAAAAAAAAATAAGCTTTTCTTCCCAATCAGTTGATTGTGTGATTTTAATAAATTATGAAATATATATTTGGTGTTTAACTGTGGAAGTAGTAATCTCAAAAAAGCATCTCGATATTCGACATAACGTAAAAAAAAAAAAAAAAAAAAAAAATGTTTCCTCTTGTTTATATATATGTGTGTGTGTGTGTTAGAATTTGTTTTCGATATTGACACACACACATATATGTTTATGTATTTAAGATTTTAAAAGAAATTTCCGGCTAAAAATAATTCCATTATGTAGGCACAGAGCAATTTTTCGTACAGTCTTAAGATATTTTACGATTAAAGAATTGTACCCCTTTTCAACTATGCTGAAAAAAAAAAAAAATATTAAGATAAAGAAAACTATAAACAAAACATTGAAGACGTAGTTGCGATAAAGATAACTGGTGTTAATGCAATGTGTTTTAAGATACAAAGTATTTGTGTCAATAATCTAAACATGGATAGAAGAATGGTTACTGCAAAAAGAGTTTTTTTTTTTTTTTTTTTTCCCCGCTCATTTCTTAAGTATTTCCGAATTATTTAAAATGATACGTATTGGTAATGTTTCATGTTTATACTATGTAGCTTAAAAACAGAAGATTTTTATCTTTATAAAATCAGTGGTTTTATGGTACTTTTCTACTATTGTAAGATTTTAATAAGAAGTATAATGAATTTTTAATTCTACGAATTTTTAATTATCTTAATTGGCAAGCAAACATTACTAAAATATATCAGTGTTTTAGTCATACAAAATATCTGAAATAACTTTATCAATTTTTTTATACATATGTAAATTAAAATTTATTTACATTTAAAAATAATTTTATTCAATGCATATCTTAACCCTTTCAGACCCGACTTTAATATTATGAGTAAAAAAAAAATATCCATGTTAAAATATCTTAATACGATGCTAATAAACATATTAAAGTAAAAAAAAATTAAAAAAGTACATTTGTAAAAAAAATAGGAAATTGTCCATTGTAATGGACAAACGGTCAATGAGGTTGCAAAAGTGAAATATTCAGTGTTGGAATTTCTATTGGTATTTTTGTTTTAAATACCCATTTATTTATGTAAAAAAGTTAAATAATGATACTATATCCCTAAATGAGTTCACACACATTATTACACAATATATTTTATTACACAATAGAAGATACATGAGAAATAAAACTTAATTTCACATAAGATATTAATGTTTCTACATTCCAAAATATATAACTAAAACACTATTTTGTATGGAAATTAAAAAAAACAATTTCTCCCCCTGGTGTAGCACAAATGTACAACACACTTAGTGCAGTAATTGTGGGTTTTACCACTGCAACCATAATTTTTACATCTGGTTGCTTCCTGTTTATCATCAAATTTTGGTAGATGATCGACGCTGTCATTAACAACCTCAGGATGAGATCGAACCTCAACTACACTTTGGCATAACTTTTTGTTTTGCACAATAGGTGGTAATGAGGGTCTCCAAACTCAATTTTGAATAGCATACAAATTTGTTTTTTCAACCATATTTTGGATTCCGCTTTCAGTCAAGTATTTTTAAAAATAATATAAAGGACAATTTTGCTCCAAATTTTCATCTGTTGTTACATTAGTAATTTCTAAATCTTTTGTTTCAAATGGCCTTTGTCTCCAACTAATATCTTTTTTTGATGTAAGGTGAAATGATGTATCATAATCGCTATCAGAAGCTTCACTATCGGAACTTTCAGAAGAAACATCAGTACCTAAATGGAAATAAGTCAATTTTCAATAATTTTGATAATTTAAATTAAATTAAATTCTAATTCTAATTAAATTAATTCTAATTATTTTTCAGAAATTTTAATTATTTTGTGTTTATTTCAAAAATAAAAGGAGAGTAAAAAAAATGTAATAGGAAAATAAAAGAATAAAATTTAGGTAATATTTGAAAAAACCGTAAATGTATATGAGCTATTTACTGAATTAATTAAACTAATTACCAATTAAATTAATTACTGGGGAAAATCCCATTAAAATTTACCTTTTGGAGGAGATTGATTATCACTTTCAATAAAGCTATCATCATCAGAATCCAATTCATCAATGTCTGATAAGTCAGCACTTGTAATGTAATCTAAAACTTCTTTCAAATCTTTAGAATTTTTCAGATTATATTTTCCTAAAATGAAAAATAAACACTTTAAAATACTTATAACTTCTTTTTGTTTTGAAAGTAGTATAAATATCTGAAATGAATTCAATAAAAAATATAATAATAATGTAACTATTTAAAGAATCACAACCACCAGTACCACATGTCCATTGTAATGGACATGTGATCGTCTTTGCAATTTGGCTAAACTAAAATCAATAACAAAATAAAATTATTCCCCATGCTAACACTAACTTACAATAATTATATAAAAAAATCACTGACACAATTAGAAGGCATTATCTACATAAATAAAAACAAAAATCTTACTCACCTTTTTGTAAACCAGAACATGACGCCATTTTCAAAGAAAGCAAACTGTAAACATATGTTAAGTGTTGCCAAACCAAGAAATGCAAACATGTCAAAAACCATAAGCTTTCATCTAACCATGGAGCAAATCTGAAGACTCTGGAGTGAATGAGTTAAAGAAAATAAGGATTTAAAATGTGTGTCCATTGTAATGGACACCGGGTCTGAAAGGGTTAATATAAATAAAATTCATTGTTTGTGTGCGTGGGGTGAAGGGGTATGTTTCCCATTAAACCACTGAGCCGATTTCAACCAATTTTGACGCAGTTACTGCTCACGACTAGGATTGAAGTACTGTGGCTCTTTCTAGTGCATCCACTATGGGAGGGTGTATGGGGATAAATCCCCTAGAAAATGACATGTTTGTACGATTTCTATAGTAATAATGCAGTTAGAAACTTCATATTTGATATATAAGCTACTTCTAATGTATATATTTTTCCAAAGTAGAGGTTTTCAAAAATTCGAAATTAAAATACGATGAAACAAACAAAAAAAGTTAGTCCTAAAATTAGGTTTTTATCAAACATCATGCAGACGATTTAAGCATTTTACTAGGAATACATCAAAATGACGTAGTGTCTTAATATTATTAAAATCAAAATAATTTTTATAACATATTAGAATGACATCACTTTCAGAAAATTTCTCAATTGAAGTACCATCTTCTTTAGAAATAACGTCATTTCTTAAAAGTCATTGGATGGGAAACGAGCATTTGCATAGTGAAAACTGATTATATAAAGACATAGCTTTATAAATATAGTCATTATTATATAGTCATTATTATAAAGTCATAGCTTTTCTATGACTGTGTGAGGCTTTTATTTACTAGTTATAGTATAAATAGTAAGAAATCGTAATCTTAACTTCAAATTATAATATATTATCAAAAGGCTTTTGTATGATACAGATATTTGTTTTTTTATTTTTCTGCATTATGAAAACAAGCTCTTTTTTTTTTTTTTTTTTTTACAGTGTGCTTTTAAGAGTGTTGCCACTCCAGAGTTATGTTTTACAAATGACTTATTTAAAAAAAGTAACTAGTTTGTAGCAAACGTTCATATTTTTGAGGCTTATTAATAAATATCGGAAATAAAAAATTGAGATTTATTATTATAATAATTCATTAAGTATAGTGACTAGCGAAGTGGGAAAAGCTAGCTAATGTTGGGATAAATTTCGTGGTTAATTTTATTCTAGGATTTTAACGAAAAAATAAATGTACAAAGAACACATGATAAAGATAATTGGAATTTTTATATAAGAATTTACATGTTTGTACAACAAAATAATTTATAAGAGAATTTCACATTATATTCCTTATAATTAATCATAAATAATTCTAAAATGTATATTTCTTGATGCTTTGTAACGTAAATAAATTTTCTGAGAAAAGTTTCTAAATCACATAGTGTCTGGTGGTATAAAATTGGGTATGTTTGAAAATTTTGTTTATGCAACATATGTTGTAGTGGTGTAATGGGTGTAATGAATGTTAAATGTATAAAATATTTTGGCCCATTTGTTGCCAACAATTATTTCCTAAATAACAATTTCTATTTTAAATTTAGCAACACGTATAACAATCTATTTATTTTAAGTATGCATGGTTGTTTTTTAATGGCTAAAAATACTTCTTAAAAACTAATATTTCATATCGATAATTAACAGAATTTATACCTTTGATTAAATTCTTTATTGTTTCAAAATAAAAGACTTTTTCTTTCTCTTAAGATAATGATAACTATTTTTTACTCTCTACTCATTTTATCACAGGGATGGGGGTAAACAATGATAAAAGTTTAGCTCGTTAACTATTAAAAAAATCTGGAGTGACTCCACTCGACTTTCCAAACATTAAGTATTGAACGGTTGTCTAAATACATTAAAGTAAGACAAGTAGTTAAATAAGAAAAAGGGAAAAATATAATAGGGTGATTGAGTATTTTTCCCCACTGTTTAATTTTACGCTATTGCATTTCATATAATTTTAGCCCATTGATCATAATGACATAGAATTTTTTCTTGTATCCTTGTAAAAATCTAAAAGGGTTAGATTCACCAAAATCGAAACAATTCGTTCGATGGTAATCTATAACATGTGTATAAATTTTCAGTTCATACAAATAAGGCGTTTAGATGGTTGCACCTTGAAAAATGTGGCCCCATAGGACATAATGATAAAGTATCTTTCGTTGTGTAAAAAAAACTGTAAGTAATAGATTCACCAAAACCAATAGGGTTCGTGCTATGGTGACATACAACATACGTACCAAATTCCAGCTTATTTGAACAAAGCGTTTAGGCGCTATTGTGTTCCCTCACATACATAAATCAGCGTAAAAATAGAGAGAAAAAAAAAGAGAACTCAGGGCACCTCAAAACGTATAGAAACACCAGAATTTCAAAGTTGGATTTTTGACATGAATGAAATACTTTCCTTATGTTCGGAAATTAAAAATGTGAATAAAAATACTGTAAGGAGGATAGATATACATAACTGCACCATTGCATAAATGCACCAAAAAAATTTCACATATTTAATAATTTTTTAGTGAAAATAAGTGATAAATTTCAAATGTGATTTTTCTACACATTTTACTCCACTAGACTCTACTCAAAATATTTTAAAAATATGAAAACTGGTATGAATTTTGTGTAAACAATTTATTTTTGATTTTTGGTAACGAAAAAATAGCAAAATGTATCGGAATGATAATAAAAAATTCCTTTCAAAATTTCTCCCACTTACGGTCTAAATTAACTAAAATATTTTTAGTATATTTTAGTACTTACTATACTTGCAGCATATTTGTACATACATATATACACACACGTATATATACATATATAAATTCTGTAAAAAGTCGAAATATGTACACTAAACGACAAAAAAAAAAAAAAAAAAAAAAAAAAGCCGCACTGCAGAAAAATTGACTTATACTTTTTGGGTTTGTAATAATTTAAAAACTAATAATTGCAACGAATAAAACCGTTATGTTTGTATAATACGGAAGTCATAACATGATACCTATGTACATTTTCGATTTAATAATTCGTTTTATTACACTGTACGAAGCATTTAATAAAAATCCACATAAAATTTTCTTTTTAAACGTAATATAATAAACATATACTTTGTATTCTATCATGATTTATTATATGAAATAAACAAGTGCTATGTTAATGTATGAAATAAAACTATTTGTTTGTTAGGTCTAAACAATTATTTAATAAAAATATGTATTCTGGATTGGATAATCCCGCCTTTATATGGAATTACTGCTTTAATGGACAATGGCATAGTATTTTACAGTTTTTTTAACATGAAACTCAGAAATTTCACTGTGCTAAATATCATAAATATTTTTCGCTAGTTCTTTCAAAGTTGTAGGCTGCAAATTTCTAATCCGCACCCTCTTTTATAGATTAAACATTTTTGAGCAGATTGAGATATTTACTTTCTAGTTTATAAAGTTCTTCTTTTCACTTTAAACGATTTTGTGCGTTGCCGCTTTGACTGCAGCACTCGTGCTTACTTTATTCGCCTGATGAAGGGTCGTGTGTTTTTTCGACCCGAAACAATTGTTGCGAGTTTATTGCATTTTATGGTGTTTATTCAAAGTCTGTAAGTAATAAGATTGAGATTAGGACAATTTTCAGGTCTGATAAAGAAGAAATCCTACGATATTCTTTGTGAGGTTTAATTTTAAGTAAAAAAGGTTATGATAACTTACAAAATTATAGATGCTCATGAGAATGGATAAGTAATTATAACAACTTGAATCAAATAAATGTATCACAAATGCCATATAACAAGGTGTTTATCATCTTGAAATGCTGATTATGGAAGAGTCTAAAATACCTCCAAAGTAATCGGTCAGATAACTTTTTTTTTAGTGGCCAAGTTTTATTTCCAGTAAATTGATCCCTTGAACATGAAAATTTGCCATACTCACCGAAAAATTATGCATTTTCGTATCGTAATGTACGGGGAATATGCCATTGTTTTAAAAATGCGATTTTCATTAGGTCAGTCACATTTTCGTGATCAGATCTGCTTGTTTTTGTCTGTTCGAAATAAGTTAAACTTTACTCATCAGAGAGAACAACTTCAGACCAATAATTAATTTATCATTTTTTAAATTTTTTAACCCTTTAATGTCCTGGTTTTCTAATTCTTTTCGTTAAGAATGAATTTTTTTCAGATTTTCTGGCAATTAAACCTACTTTGTTTAATTGTTATTTCACTGTATTTAGATAAATTATGTTACTAAGCAATTTGTCTGAATCCCTTCTATGTTCTAAATGTAATACAAACTGATTTTTTAAGCGCTGGTTCTTTAACTTGCAGTCATCTCGACTGGATGAGTAACGTGGCGGCTTAAAGACAAATGTGCAGTTTAAACAGCCAAAAAAATGTTATATCTTGCTAAAAACGAGATCACTAATATTTTGTTAACATTTAAGAATTTTGACATCCCACGTATTAAAATATTTTTTTGATTTTTGCTCTAAAATTAATATTTTTTTGTGGTATAGAGTAAATATCGAGTAAATATAGTTGCAGAATTCTTTTAGAAACTATAATTTAAATTCCTTTCCATTATTTTTTCATTCTTCAATATGCTTGATTTAAATTATATTTTGATTTCCTTCAAACTTTGGCCTGTTCAGTGCATTCATGTAAAGGGTCTGTAATGAAAACAAAGAAGAAATTATTTCAATATAATTTTCAACACTAAAATGATTATACAGAAATAATGCAACAATATTCTTTAAATACATACGTAAATAAAGTTCTATAAATTTGATAGCAAAATTTTAAATGACAAAAAAGAGAATAAAGTATTTTCAAAAGAGAATAAAGTATTTTACTTTTTTACAATTTTTAAAAGTTTTTGAACATTAAATATTAGATATGTTAATTAGTTAATAAAGTTAGAGCAAAATTTATTGTAAAACTTTGAAGAAATTTTTTCATTGTTAGGTTAAAAATAAAATATGTAAATTTTACTAAAAAAAAAAAAAAATAAAAAATAAAATAACAATTAAAAATTTAATTGGATTTGCCAACAAAATGAATTTGAAGTATAAGAGATAATCAAAGTGTGGCTTTATTTTTTTATTAAATTTTTTGAGATAAATTTCAATTATAGATGTAAAATAGAAATGTATAATCTCCGAGTGATATGCATTTCTATAGAAATACGAAAAAAAAAAAAAAAAAAGTTTTGGTTCTAAATATTACTGCTCGGCATGAAAATTGCCTTTGACATTTTAACATATTTTTGTGTAAAATTACCTCCTGAATCCGAAAAGGACGCCCATTTTGCCCTATCACCCACCCTTTCTTTAGGAATGGCCACTTATTTTAATCATTTTTCTGTGATTTTATGGCTATAAATTAGATTTTTAGGAGGGGGGGGGGAGGATTATTTTAACCGTTAAATATTTTCTGAGGGGGCTACAGAGTAGGAAAATTCTAAAATATAGACATTTGCGACAAGGGTGGTTTTTTTTTTTGGGGGGGGGGGATTTTCTACTGAAATTATGCATTACATATCTTGTATTTTTTTTAAACCTGTTACTAATGTTATTTTTTTAAACTTTATATATTTTTGTTTTTAGGTGTTAAATTAATTATTTTTCATTTTCCAAATCAAATTCATGGTCATAAAATTATCGAACAGAGAAAGAAATTAAGGGACGGGGTGGTGCATCTAGAAAACGGTGGGTGGCTGGGCAGAATGAGAGTCATATTCGGATTCAGGAGATCATTTTACATAAGAATCAGCAAGAATGGTATTAAATCTCGATATATATATTTTTTTTTTTTTCAGATCAGTGTATGCGCAAAATAGTAAAAAAAAGCTTCCTCCCTACGCACAAGGAACGTTTGTTTTTTTATGACATTCAATATGTAAAATATAGTTAATTAAAATAATTATATCTTTAAATTTGTATGCCAATATTAACAGCTTGAAACTGTTATTTATTTGTCATAATTTAGTTATTTACAAAATATTCTATTTATTATTTTTAGCACTGTTTATACGCTGAAATACACTTCTTAGCATTCTGAAACTGACTTTACCAACAGTTACTTAATAGTTGTTTCAGATTTACAATGTTCTGAGCTACTCGTATTATTTCATATTAAATGCAACATACATATCAGTTTAGAGAAAGATATAAAGGGGTCTCGCTGGACAAAAATGAACAGATATTGTTGTCTGAGCGAACCGAAAATAACGCTATTACTTTAGTCAGATACGCTGAATATTAAATACTTTCGTCAAGAGAAACTCAAGTAAGAGAAAATGACTACCATTGCTAAGCTGTTCTCCTGGATTTGGTAAAATTTAATAAAGCAATTCTATCAATTACATTCATTAGAAAAAAAAAAAAAAAATTACTTACTTTTGGGTAGCTTTGTATATTGTCTATAAATTGACTACTCACTACATAGTGTGTTTAAATTTAGCACAGTCTTAAAAACACGAAACAAAACTTGAAATGCACATCCAACAATTTCCAAGTATAGCCTTAATGTATCTAAATTCTTTTGTGTGCCCTTGTAAACAAATGCTGAATGATTTTCATACCATATTCTATACGAAACACGCTTTTATAAATATAAAAACATATATTTATTTCGTTTAGTGCAGTCTAACGATGTTTAATGTACCTACCAGAATTTTTGCCCATAGACGTTATAAATTTGAATTTTCTTGGACTTCCCTGTACACAAGCTATCTGTTCCACTTTAACAAAAAGTTTCAAGTATCATTCCCAGGTCCTACAAATTTAAAATTCCGAATTTGATCTTCTTGCTAATACCAGTTCTTGAATTATGTTGGAACAGGCTCACAAACAGGCAGACACACAGACCAATCGCTAAAAACCGGCTTTGGATTCAGGCGATCTTAAAACGTGTAAATTTTTCAAAAATTAATATTAATTCATAAATTATTTTCTTTTTGTTTGCGTGTGAGTGTTACTAAAGTTTTATGGATGCTGCATTTCAAGAACTCGAGATGAAATTCAGTATAAGTTTATATTTAATTTTACCTTAACTTAAGCTGGTTCTGATCAGTTTTCGGATACGCCTCTCAACAGGTAACGTTTTCATCCGTTTCTTCAACTTCCTGAATAATTTTTCGGCCAAAATAGGACAAAATTTTGTATAAATGTCCACGTGTACAGTGCAAATTATTATTATTGAGAAATTAAAAAGAATTATGTATAACAGAAATAGGAAAAAAAAGTAAGAATCGCTTGGGGGGCGAGGGTTTCTACTTCCGGGGGGAGGCATCCCCTCCCAGAAGATGTAGATTTTGAATATAAATATTTTTCAAAAGAACTCGACAATACCTTTAAAATGAATGGTTGAACCACGGATATATATAATTTAAAATAAAATCATAAATTTTTTTTCACACACACACACACACAAAATTAACCCGCCTGTGCACGGGTGGGGAAAAGACACAATTTTCTTTCAATATTTGAATAGTTACAATACAACACCCACAAAATAAAATCACACAATAAAAATATGAAGTATAAAATTTTATGTTTATTATATATTTTTTTTTCACTGAATATATAAAATGCTTCTCTTACATTGCATTCTAGTAAATAAAATGGGTCTCACAGACCCAATCCGTGTACTGGCGGGTTAAATATGCACTTTTTTAGGTGTCGCTTGTCGATCACAAAATTTACTTTCTTTAGACATTTACGGTTTTCTTTCTGAGATGAAAATCGTCTATAATTACCTCCATAAGGATGTTTTTTTTTTTTTTTTTTTTTTTTTTTTCTTAAAGGGTCCTAGCCCGTATTTACGCGAGAATTTGCATAGGAATTTATAGAAGAAAGTTTTGTGATGATGATGAACACTTCGTACTAGCGTTTATTTTTTCCATTAAAGTTATTTTTTGTTTTATTAAGTTATTGTTTCCCAAAACAAATGTATAAGTTAAATAAACCTCATGCAAAACAAATTTTCGTTAGAAAAAAGTACGAATGTCATATGCGACTGGACGAACCACGATTTTCGGAAAGTGATGCAACAAAACAGTTGCGACATTCTGAAACTGATGCATGTACTTATTATTAATTAGTAATAGCTGTTTCGCAAAACAGTGTCAAAAAATATGATTGAATTCAGTTTATAATAAACGAATTATTGGAATATCTGAAGATACAAAATAAATGAAGGAGATTTTAACGAAGACGCATTTGAATATCTTTTTATTCAAGTGTGAATATCTCTAATTTCACTCATAAAAAATTATTGTTAGAAATGTAGGAATAATGTATATTATGTAAATATATAACCATGATTAGAATATTCTGCACAGTTCAGACATTTTTTTTTTTTTTTTTTTTTTTTTTTTGTTTGTTCAACATATTCAATCATGGGAAGAAATGAAAAAAAAAAAAAATCCCCGTATTTTAAAGTTTATGGAGATAATTTAAATAAAATGCAGAATTAATAACATTGTAGAACATTTAGTAACGATTAGATAATATTAGCTTTTGTGATATATTGCTCAATAGATATGGCTTTGCCACACACACACATCGCCCCTCTTTTTCTAAAATAATTCTTAATATGGCAGTACAGGACAAAATTTCATAGAAATGGACACAATGAAAATTTTTAATCAATTATTGTTAAAATTATGAAAAATACATCCATATATAACAGTAATATTTAACTAGGAATAATAATAATAATAATAATAATAATAATAATAATGAAAGTAGGGTTATTTCCCCCCTTCCCCCTCCCCGCCCCGGCGTGTGTGTGTGTATAAATTTTTAATATGATTATTGTTCAAAAGAACTGGACACCACCTTTAAAACGAGTGGTTGATCCAAATATCTGTGATAGTTTAAAAGAAAGTAACTACCCCCCCCCCCCAAAAAAAAAAAAAAATATATATATATAAATAAAAGTAAATAAATAAAAATAAATAATAAATAAATAAAAATAAATAAATAAATAAAAATAATTAAATAAAAATAATAAATAAATAAATAAAAAATCTGGAAAAAAATGTTTTTTTTTTTTTTTTTAGATGTAGATTTATAACATAAAAATTTACTTTCTTTCGACGATATTGAATGATATATTCTCTGAGGTGAAAAATGTCTGCCTTCGTCATGGACGAAAATTTTAATAAATAAGAATTTTGATAAATAATTTGTACTGCGTAAATTTGTATAGGACAATGTAGAAGAAAGTTTTGGGACAGACACAACATACAAGTTTTAGCAAAGGATTAAATTACATGAGTTCAAAAGTAAGCTTAAATAAATTTACACTTCAAAACATTTTTCATGTAAAAATTAAAAAACGAAACAAACAATTATTATTATTATTATTACATTAAGAGGCATAAATTATTTAACCTTTTATCTACCGTATTGTGAAGCAGACAAAAAAGTATTTGAAACATACTTTTCAGTTACAGTCGGTAACAAAAGTGTCCGAACATTAGCAAAAATCCATATATAAAAAAAGTAGAGTTAATACTGTTTTGTTAAATAAAGCCTTGTCGAATAGTGTTCTTAATCAGTCTAGTAAGAACATGATTCGATAAGGATTTCTTTAACAAAACCGTATGAAGTGTACTTTTTTTTACATAGGAATTTTTGCTAGTGTTCGGACACTTTTGTTACCGACTGTACTTAAGATTATGTTTTAAGGATATAGTATGCAATAAAAATTATGAATATTACCTCATCATAGCATTTAATGGGGATTTTGTCACATGGTACTTTAGTGTACTACTGGTACGTAGAAGTTGAAAAAGGTATTTGAATCTTAAGAACGTGTACAAAAGTATTTACTTTATATGCTCCTTAAATTTTTCTAAGATTTATGGAATATTCTTGAAGTAATACAGGAATCTATATATTAATAGGCAAGCATAAAATTTGTAGTCCCTTTTTAACATATTAATTATGGGAGTAGAGGGTTGAAAATGGTGTCATTCGAAAGGTATGGTTAGCCGAAAGGTGCGAATACAAATATTATTTTCTTACGATGTCAAGAAGGTATTTAAAAATACATTTATTTTTTATGCATTTTCCACCATTTTTCCCTTTTATACACGTATTCCTTTACATTAAAAAATACCTAAAAGTAGAAAGTTGTTAAATCTGGCAATTTCATAAAGCTCAAATAAAACCATAGACACAGTAATAATGTAGCATCACTATACGCAAGCGAAGTGATGACGTCATTGTCTGTCCATGGAGCCATGAAAAAGATTTTCTATGTTAATCGTCCATTGGATTTTTTGTAAAAAATTATTAAAAAATAACGGAAATTATCTGCCGATTTTAATTCCGATATTTAGGTATAGTTATATATAAGTTACTGTCTACATGTGTTTGATTGAGTTATTTTTTCTGTAAAATTGATAAATTTTTTATTTAAAATCACAAAACTCCAGAAAAAAAAATGGCAAACTTCCAGTTTCGAATGTAAACATAAACATTTCATTTCAAAAGGTGATATTTAAACAATAAATATTCAACTAATATACTAAATAAAAGGAAAATGGATTTGTTACTAACTGCTTGCTGCATGTATAAGTAGACGATACGGAAAAAATTGCGATTTCCTTTTTTTTGTTGAATTTACATGTTTTGAGCTTTCTTTACGTTTCAATTAACTGAAATTGGCTACATATTTTTTAAAAAAGTGTCTTTATTGCTAGCTTTTGTGGGTAGAAGAAGCAAGTAGAAGATACATAAAAACTTTTGATTTCCGGTTTTCAATGAATTTACACGTTTTGAGATTTCCTTGCATTTTAATTAAGTGAAATTGACTATTTATTTTTTAATAAGTGGATTTATTATTCTTTCCTCTGCATACATAAGTAGAAAATATAAGATTCAGAAAAGTTTTAGATTTCGGTTTTCGATAAAGTTACACGTTTTGAAATATCTTTTTTTTTTTTTTTTTTTTTTTTGTTCAAACACTGTACTTTATGAACCAATCGAATTAATTTAACAGAATTTGATACTTGGTTGGGCCTTGGTTTGACATGGTACCTATTAGCTTCTGGGCTGTATCACACAACAAGGGGCGTTTTCACGTTGCGATTTTCTCTCATTTCAGGAAAGGCTAACATCTACAGAGAGAAATAGTTATATTAAGTAAAACTCTGCTGATTCAGTTAGAGTGAATATCGGCAAACAATGCCGTAGCTGTGTTGCAATTGCATTCCGTTTAGGACAAGGCAATAACTTTGCTTTGCCTCACCTTGCAAAAAAAATGGTCGAGTTTCGACAACTGGGCGATACTAGTTAATTATAATACACGCGAGGATCGTAACGGTAACATAAAAAGAAAAAAAAAAAAAAAAAAAAAAAAAAAAAGAGTTGTTGCAATTTCCATTTCTTCTAAAAGTGTTAATACTTTGAGAATTTAGCCCTTTCCTCTTATCACTTGAGATGCGTTTTATATCTGGAGGTTGAGGAAGTACATGAGTGTTTTATATTGACATGCGAACAAATATTTCTCTGTTTCTTTGATTTTAAAAGCTATTATTTGTAATTTGTAAAAAAAGAAACACAAATATGTTATATTCAACAAAGTGATTAAATGACCATTCGTTGAGGTCATTTTCCATTGTTTCAAATTGTTTAGCACATGCTGAAATTTATTCGTGACGTACAACATTAATATGTACGATATTAATGTTTTGTAATATTATTACAGATAATAGAATTCTGTTTGGCAATCCAAAATTTCAATGTTATTTCATTTATTGTAAAAGATAAGTTAAAACTACTTGTTTAGAATATTTGATTGCATAGTTATATAATAAGTCATTTTAATTTTAAACTGAATGATTTTAAAGACAAAATGAGACTTTGACAATTTTTTAATCATGTAATAGGAAGTGCCTTCTGAGATTACAATTTCTATATGATTTAGTAATTCCAACAGTTATTTGTTGCCAATCTGTTTTAGTTAGAAGAAATATGGGGGATATCATTGGATTTCATTTTCCCCAAATTCTTATGTACTTGCTCTCATCTGGAACGGTAGGTAGGTAAGCTTGTATGTTAATGTCATGCTAGAAAAAAAGGGGAAAATAAATTAGAAAATTAGAAAATAAAATAGAAATATCAGTCGTATCGTTACAAATAAGGTACCAAATGAATGGAGCAATTTTTCTGAATCCAACGGATTAAAAAGCTTATTGATAGGACAATTAGAGTTTTTGAAATTAACTAAGTATTAAAATTACGTGGCAATAGCAGAAGATTTTATGTAAACCGTTTGGAGAGAAAAGAAAACATCTGCTACTTATTAAGTCACATGCTTTTGAACTGGGATTAAAAATTGCAGTTTTACAATTTTTTCAAATTTTCTCTCACGAACACAAAAATTAATATACAGCATGTACAATACAAGACCAACTCGCAGTTCAAATTCCATCACTTTTGGTTACTAAACAAAAAAGTTACTTTTTTTTTTTTTCAAATTAAATTTTATTCTAACTTCGAAAAGATTTATCGGATAGATACGATACATTAAGAAATTGTGTTTTAAAAGTTTTTTTTTTTAAATAGATTGTAATTAATTGTATGTAATTGTACTTCTCAATCCAATAAATAACAATAGATTTTTAAATATCTGAAAGATTTTTCTCTTTCTAAAGGTAGGGGCCCACCAGCGGCCGAGCGGTTCTGCGCTCAAAGCTGGTAGATGGGAGGTGCCGGGTTCGATCCCAGGTCGCGCTCATCGACCTAGCCGTTCGGAGTTTTCCGTGGTTTCCTCCGAAACTCGCGTAAATACGGGCTAGGACCCCTTAGAAAGACCCCCACGGAGGGCATTCCCCCCTAGGCCTAGGACACATCAGGAGTCAATCGGCCTTAAAATCCAACAACCAACTTTCTAAAGGTAGATTCAAACATGCAGATAAATTTAATTTTTTTTTTTTTTTTTAAGTGAATTTGTGACTATACCTTGAAATTTTCGCATAACTAGGCTTAAACATTTTATAAATAAAAATATTGCAACGGATCTTAATGATTTATACAAACTTTCACGAAATTTTTGACAAAATTGAATTTTTAAAAAGCTGTTTTTAATTTTCGCTTCAACGTTAATATATTTGTAAAATTAAAAAATATTTATTTGCAAATTTTATATCACGTATAGAACAATAATTAAAATTCTAACATAAAGTTTTGTGAATATACATTCAAAACTGTAGTTATTAAAAATATTTTCATAAAAATAATTTTAAAAATCATTTGCATAAAAAAGTGACAAATAAAAATAATAATAAGTGTTAAGTATTATTAAGTAGATGAATTTAATACATTTATTATTATAATATTGAAATTTGTTTATAAAAAAAAATATTAATTAACAGAAGGGGAATGTTGAATAGATACTATTGAAAAAATTGTATTTATTAATATTTACATTTTTATAAAAACAAAATATAATACTATAAGGTATTTCAACATAATAATATCGTTTATTCATGAATAGTGTGCTTTGTAAAAAATCGGCTGTGGATAAATTTTGGTGTTTCCTATAGAATGCATTTTTGATTAGTGCTTTTCGATTTTTGTGGTAATATCCTGCTGAGGCTGTACATCAGTGAAATCTCCAAAATCCTTTCTAATGTTAATTCTATGGGAATTAGGTACCTTCAGTTTTATAAAAATATCTGAAAAAGAAATTCGATTTTCGAATTTGGATTTTTGTATGTAATTTTTGAAAATCTTTAAATTTTAGACTAGAGTTTTGTTTTTAATTTAATAATGAAAACTCAAATATTATCATGATATCCGAAGACTCCATCGACTCCATCTTATCTACTCTACTACATTGTCATTGTTTATTAAGCAAATATTACTTTGGTGCTGCCATCTATGTTTAGGTGTAGAATCTAAACCATAAAAGCAGAATTTTTCAAAAACCATTTGCAATTTGCAATTTGAATTTTAACTTTTTAAAAACTGATTTCATTAGCAATCGATCATTTATAGCTGTTTTATTTATGTATTTGTAACAATGTAAAATTTAATTTTTGAAATACGGAATCAATGTGATCAGTTTGTTACCTTACTCATATTCTTTATGGATTTATTTTAAATAATAATAGTAATAAAAGAAGAATGGATAGAGTAAAGTAAGAGGAGTTTTTAAATAAACAATAGAGAAATTACAATAGGGTATTTGAGTATTTTTCTCCATATAATACACGATGTTTAATTTAATGCTATTGAATTTTGAGCCTATAGATCATAATGATAATGAGCTTTTCGTTGCGTCCCTGTAAAACCTATAAATGCTAGATTCACCAAATTGCTTATAATTAGTGCAACAGTGACTTATAATATTTACATAAATTTTCAGCTCCATCGGATAAGGTATTTAGACGCTATCGCACTTTAAAGTTTGAGCCCATATGAAAAATGATAAAGAAATTCGAATTGTGTCCCTGTAAAAAGAACAATAAGTGCTAGATTTTCTAAAATTCATAAAGTTTATGTGACGGTGACGGACAGCATGTATATAAATTTTCAGTTCATTTTAATATGGCGTTCAGTCGCTATCGCACTTTAAATAATTTGAGCCTATAGGCCATAATGATAAACAATTTTTATTTGTGTCCCTGTAAAACTCTATAAGTGCTAGAGTTACCAAAATCAATAAAGTTTGTGTGATGATGATCTAAAACATGTATATAAATTTTGCACTCAAACGGATAAGGCATTTAGATGCTATCGCACTTTAAATATTTTCACCCCATAGGTCATAATGATACAGAATTATTTGTTGTGTCCCTGTAAAAAACTATAAGTGCTATATACACCAAAACCTATACAGATCGTGAAACTGTGACATATAATATGTGTATAATTTTTTTGCTCAATTGAATAAGGCGTTTAGACGCTATCGCACTTTTAAAAATTTGGTCCCATAGGCCATAATGATAAAGAATTTTTCTTGGTGTCCCTGTAATAAAAACTATAAGTACTAGATTCACCAAAATCAACAGAGTTCGTGCTATAGTGACATACAACATATGTATCAACCTTCAGCTCATTCGGGCGAAGCGTTTAGACGCTAGCGTGTTCACTCACACACATACATCATCTTTAAAATAGTGAAAACAGACTCAGGGGACTTCAAAACGTATAGAAACATCAAAATCTCAAATTCGGATTTTTGACATGATTACAATACTTTCCTTGTATATGCATGTTCGAAAAGTAAAAATTATTATTAGGTATATCAATCACTGTGCAACATGCATATAACGATTAATATATAATTAAAACATAAATAATCATATATAATCATGGGAATTGATTTAATTGGTTTGTCCTGCAAAGATATGTATAATCCTACAAAGATATAATAATAAGCTGAATTAAAAATTTTAAATCATAAAAGAACGGACAAGCGTCATGCTTATGTTTTTATTAAGCACTATACAAATTATTTCATTTGATAGATAAGTTACTTTGCTTTAAAATAATTTGTTTACAGCTTTTCGTTCGATATTCGATATTTGTTTATTTTTATGGTTAAATTTATGCTCAAATTAAATTAAGATTTTAACATGCTTAAAAATTTTGCTGCCTTCGACCCGGGTCTAAGTACAATGCGTTGCTGGGTGTTTAATCGCCGTATGTAGCAGCATCCCTGTGTTATATACGGTCACTCTCCAGTTCGAACGATCAACCGTACGAATATAATATGTCACCATACAAATATAGCATGTGTTCATATATTTCTAACTGGTATTCAAAAATCCATAACATGTTAAATGGGGCCTACAAAGTGTCATTAAAATCGACAAAAAAAAAAAAAAAAAAAAAAAAAAAAAATACAATTCATTTTCAATTTTTTTCACTCCAGGGAGTTTCCTTTCAAATTTTAATTGCCACCGCTGTCTAAATTTTTGGTCAACTTTAAAATTGGACTTTTAATTTGGTCAACTTTAAAGCTGGACCTAGGATCGAACCCGGCATTTCCCGTCTCCTAGCTTTGAGAACAGAACCTCTTGCCCACTGGTGGAGTCCTATTGATGAGTTATATACGTTCTATAAAAATACCGTTATCTTCAACTGAAAGGTTTCACTTCAAACCTAGCTTAAGCTGTGGAGATAGTATATTTTGTAGTTTAATATCATCATATACAGACACGTGTAATCATAATAATACCTTAAATACTAGGTTGAACTAGTGGATTTTGCCCAGTGAGTTAATTATTTGAAAAAAAAAAAAAAATAAATAAAATAAAAAATAAAATAAAAAATAAATAAATAAATAAAGCTAAAAAGTATCAATGTATTCTTAACATTTTAATATAATTTGGATTATCCATTTAATGCATTTATAAATTAAAGAAAGCTGAACAAAAACTAGAATAATTTAGTATTTGAGCAGATATAAAACACATTATTTTCATATTTTATATCTTTTACATATATAAGCAGTGTTTCGCTGATGTTAGAAATCACATTTTTTTTTCTCTGCTGTTTGACTCGTAAAGATTGGTAAAAGAACGACGCCGTTTGATTGTGCTAAAGTCTTAGTCCAAGGGGACCATCTCTAGGGGTGAGTCACAGACCGTCACCAATTGCCCATCTGCGCAGCACTAGTGTGACGTAAAACCCAACCAACCTAGTCTAGGAGCTCTAACCTAGTCGAAGGTGGGTTATTTTCAGTGATAATCTTTTAAAGTAATCACAGCTCGTATTCCTTATTCAGCATGTACTTTACGTATTGAAGCATATTGATGTGCCATAGTCATAGTTAAGTATCACGATTAATGCCTCTGAATAATAAAAAAAACAACAAATAATAATTAAATAAATAAATAAAAATAAATAATAAATAAATATAAATAAAAAAAAAAAAAAATAATAATAATAATAATAATAATAAATAAATAAATTGAGTGGTTTGGTATTCAATATGTGAAATTAAGTTCAGTTGTTGCTCTAAAACATATTTAATTTTTACTTTCTTCTATATGTAATATAGAGAAAGTACTGGATTCGTAAAAATTTTCGACCTCGGGTTTTTGATGGATTTACACGTTTTGAGAGCTGTAGAATACGATTTGACTATTTTTAGAAAATGTCTGTCTGTCTGTCTGTCTGTCTGTGTGTGTGTGTGTGTGTGTGTGTGTGTGTGACAAAATTTTGTGGCAACTGTATCTCAGGAACTACTGCACAGAATTTCATACAAATTGGTATGTAGTTGCACCTTGACATAAATTAGTGCCTATCAACTTTTGGTAAAAAATGTCTTATAGGTTGCGTTGCCATCCCGCTTTTTCTAAATTTTTAACATGGTGATATAGGACAAAATTTTGTATAAATGTGCTTAAAGAGAATTATTTTTTAGTAATCATTATGAAATTTACAATAATTATTTATAATAGAGATAGTCAACTGGGAAAAATTTTTTGTACGTGTAGGAGTCTCGCCACCCCCCCTGGGGGGGAAGTCCCCCCTCGAGGAGAGTAAATTTTCAAGATGGGTATCTTTCGAAAGGTCTCATCAATACCTTTAAAACGAATGGTTGAACTATAAATCTGTGATAATTTAAAACAAAGTTATCGATTTTTTTACTTTTAACAAAAAAAAAAAAAAAAAAAAAAAAAACTTAGAAAAAAAATCGTATTATTATTACTTTATTTTATTTTATTTTTTTAACAAAACTTAACCAAACTTGGTATTTAGTTGGTCCCCGACAAAATTTGGTGCTGATTACATTTAGGGATCAATAGCTCAACAGGTGGCGCTGTGATCGCATTTTTTCTAAATTTTTAACATGGCAATATAGGACAAAATTTCGTATAAATGTACATAATGAGCGTTATTTCAAACTTATGATTGTAAAATTAATATGAATTATTGATAATAGTAGTAGTTAACTACGAAAAAAAATTTGTGCATGTGGGGGCACCGGTTCCCCCCCTGGGGGGAAGTACCCCCCGGGGGGGGTAAATTTTCAAGATGGGTATCTTTCGAAAGATCTCGTCAATACCTTTAAAACGAATGGTTGAACTATAAATCTGTGATAATTTAAAACAAAGTTATCGATTTTTTTTACTTTTAACAAAAAAAAAAAAAAAAAAGAAAAAAAATATTATTATTATTATTATTATTATTTTTTTAATATCGTTACTGGTTGAATATGTATTACTTTTAACAAAAAAGAAAAAAAATCTTATTATTATTATTATTTTTTTTTAAATATCGTTACTGGTTGAATATGTATTACTTTTAACAAAAAAAAAAAAAAAAAAAAAAAAAAAAAGAAAAAAATCGTAATTTTTTTTTTTTTAAATATTGTTACTGATTGAATATGTATATAGGAAAATATAGAAGAAAGTCTTGTGGTGGCCACAACATACTAGTTTGATTTATTAACCGTAAGAATATTTATATTCCGCATTACTACTGGCAAATTTTTTTTTAGACAAGAATTTTCATGTACTTATCTACAGTTAAAAGATAAAATTAATTTTATATTGAAAAGACAAATTCGTTCTCTAGAGAATTAAACTATATCATTAAATGATTTAAAAGTATATTTATTTCCTATACATGCTTTTCCTTCGTTTAACTGCTTCCGTCACTTCCATTATCCATGTCCGCGCAAATTTTGATATAACATGGCATATCTTACATTTCTAATTTATGAAACCCCACCAGAGTCCGAGTGGTTCTGCGCTTAAAGCTGGTAGACGGAAAAAGCTGGGTTCGATACCAGGCCATGTTCGTCAAACTAGTCGTTTGGAGGTTTCCGTAGTTTTCTCCGAAGCTCTTGTAAATACGGGCTAGAATTCTTAGACAGACCTTGAAGGTGGGCATCCTATGTGTAGGCCTGGGACTCTGGTACAGTCTATTGGCATTAACCTACACAACCAACCAACATCTAATTCACGAAATTATATTGATCTTTTTCATGATTTTAGAACAATAATGCTATCTCTATCTGCAATAATTTTTTTTTGTACAATTTTGGATCATTGTTTAATAATCTGATTTTTGATGCTGCCATCTGTTGCCGTTAATTTAAATTAACAAGTTTTCAACGTATTGAATTTTTATTATTATATTTTAACGATAACATTTGATTCATTTAGTTTGCTCCCAGCTCCCATACATGCTAAATATTATTTTTTGGAAATAGAGGAAATTTTAAATGAAAAAGTCCGCACAAGTATGCAATATTGTATACAAAACAAAATTGTATATTATTTCTAAATCTTAGTAGGTTTGTGCGATTAATTGAATTTAAAATATAGTCTAGTCCAGAATAATAAGAACCCATAGTAAATTAAAAATAAAAGTTATTAATATTACTTCAAATAATCTTCGTATGTTGCTACATTTTAAAAATTTGAAAATTGGCACAAAAAAAAAAAAAAAAAATACAACGCTTTTTAGTATCAAAATAATAATTAATATAAATATGCTCTTGTGTTCGGGATTTTCAGTTCTCATACGGATAATAATAATAGTAATAATAATAATAATAATAAATAAATAAATAAAAAATAAAATAAAAGTCTTATTAAATAAAGATATTTATTTATTTATTACTACACTCCTGCTCAACAGTTTAGCAGGATTTGCAAATGATCAGTTTTTTCAATTTGAAAACTTATTTCTCGATGAGAGGTTTTTCAAACGTTGGGTATTTAAATAAATGGGTCTTCCTCATGTTTTTAAGCAAAGGTTGGTTTAAGACAACATTTAGTTCGTTTTGATTTTTCCAAAACTAACATAATTTCATCTCCTGCCTGTTCCTCCCATTTGGATATTCATGAAGCATTTTACATATTTAAAAATTCGAAAAATCTTGTTAATGATATTTCTTCCACTCCTTTCTTCTCTGATGCTTGGAAATTACTCACGTAACTTAGATTTTAGTTTAATTTTTGTTATCCTTAGATTGTTATATATTTAATCTCACTCATTTATTTATTTCCTTGTTTTTTTGTACAATTCTACTCACACCAGTAGCTATATTTAGTTTCTACTTTATAAACTTTTTCTTTTCATTTTAAACGATTTTGTGCGTTGCCGCTTTGACTTGACTTTGTTCGCCTGATGAAGGATCGTGTGTTTTTTCGACCCGAAACAATTGTTGCGAGTTTATTGCATTTTATGGTGTTTATTCAAAGTTTGTAAGTAATAATTTTTACAACGCCATTTTTGTTATGCTTCTTTATTAAATTTAGGGGCTGTTAACAAATTGAGCAAAATCAAAAATGTTTGTGATCACTCTATATCGTTAAGAGAACGAAATGATCTGTAACTTTAGGATATGTTAATATAGGCCTAGTACAATGTGTGGATGAATTTCTGTGACGATAGCATGTTGAATAACGGAGCATTTATTTTAAAACTCAAAAAAAAAAAAAAAAAAAAAAAAAAAAAAATCAGAATGTTTTTTATTTATGATATACAATGTTTTAACGAAAATTATCCCCACCTTCAGATAAATTGAATAAACACCTTTGAAACTATATACGGCATTCGGAATACAAATATCTTAAATATCTCGGAAATATGAGCATTTTTATGAAAAAAGGTTTTCACTGCACATGCGCGAAAGATAGAAAAAAAAAATTATTACATAGGTTGAAAGCTAGATATGTTGGGCAATTTTTGTCGAAAGTTCATTTGAATAGAGTAAAAATTAAACAAGTTGTCGGCAAAAGAACAAGCTAGATTTTAGGTATTTTCTAGAGTTGAAAATTTCATAAAGGGTTTCTCACATGGCGTGTAATTAATTCGATGATCCAATTACTTCAACCACTCTCTAAATGCACTCTTTGTGAAAAACCCTTTATAAGCTTGTGACTTTAACATATTTTTGTTTATTTACTGAGATCTGTGAGATCATAAGCGGTTTTTCACAAAAAAAAAAAACTTTTGCAAAATGGTCGAAATAATTGGATCTTCGAATTAATTACGCGGCATGTGAAAAATCCCTTTTGAAATTTAGCTTGTTCTTTTGTCCACAATTTGCTTAATTTTTACTCTATTCGAATGAACTGTTGATAAAATTTGCCCAATATATCTAGCTTTCAACCTATGCAATGTTTTTTTTTTTTTTCTTTAACCTTTCGTGCTAGCGCAGGGAAAACGTTTTTCATAAAAAGACTCATATTTCATGAGATATTTAAGATATTTGTATTTCGATTGCAAAAGTATTTATTCAATTTATCTGAAGGTGGGAATAATTTTCGTTTAAAACTCTCAATATTATAAATAAAAAACATGCTAATTTTTTTTTTGAAGTTTTAAAATAAATGCTTATATCTCCGCTATTTAATATGCTATCTCAGCCCAAATTCATTCACAAATTGTGCAGGGTCTATATTAACATATCCTAAAAGTACCCATCATTTCGTTCAATTAATGATACAGGGCGATCACAAACATTATTGATTTTGATCAGTTTGTTACTTCCAGCGCCGGCTCGAGCAAATTCGCCGCCCTAGGCGAGAACTTTAAATGGAGCCCCTTTTTCATTTTCTTAAAAATGATATATGTTATTCAAATTCACTATGGAATGTTCCCTATTTTAAATAGCATTAGCAGGTCCTGTTATAAGTGGTTTGTGTACAGGGATATACCCCCCCCCCACCAAAAAAAAAAAAAAAAAAAAAAAAAAAAAAAAATGCCAGTGTGTTTTAGGAGAGACACTTTTATAAATCACATTTAAATAACTTACTACTGCAAAAATCATAAAGATATTGGACCTTTATTGTTAATTCAGTAAAAAATATTTTGTATAAAATATGAAATGATTAACCTTCAAATTTACAGGGCTGCTCTAAAATATTCAGATACATTAAGGGCTGCATTTCGTTTGTTTTAACCATTTTCAACACTTTCCAACAATGTTTAGGGGTGATTATGAATTCAATTAGTTTTTCTCTTTGCCTTTATGCCCTTCTGTCCTTTCGCTGTATGATAACATAAACAAAAAACACTGAAATTTATACGGTACAACGAGTACTCACTTATATTTTCTTTTTCTTTTTTTTTTTTTAAGTGAGCGGGCTTATTTACACAAGTCACAGGCGTTAATTAAAAAAAAAAAAAAAAAAAAAAAAAAAAAAAAAAAAAAAAAAAAAAAGCGCTGTTTCATCGCCGGCCCACAGATTCCAACGCCCTAGGCAGTCGCCTAGTTTGCCTATATGGTTGAGCCGGGCCTGGTTACTTCCCCCCTAAATGCTGTCTTAAACCAATCTTCACTGAAAAACATGAGGAAGACCCAGTTCTTTAAATATCATATGTTCGAGAGATAAGTTTTAAATTGAGAAAAACTGGTCGTTTGCAAATCTTGCTAAACTTTTGAGCACGAGTGTATTATTATAACCACTGCTACTGAGAAAATTTATTGGAAAATTTAGATTTATGTAATTATTAACCAAATGTTAAAAAAATACATTTACAAATTTTTAGCATTAGTTCTTGGATTTCGTCATTATAAATTCATAATTAGGTGTTGGTGTTGGGACTAAGTTCAATTGACTGCACTAGAGTACTAGGTCTGAGAGGGGAGTATCCTCCAAAGGGATTTTTCTAAAGAGTCCTAGCCTGTATTTACGGAAGTTTTGGCTAAAACCACGGAAAACTTTTCGAATAGCTAGGTCGACGAGTGCTATAGGGGATCGATACTGGCTACCACCTTTTAAAGACAGAATCTCTCAGCCGTTGATGGGCTAGTTCATAATTTGGAAGATATTATTATTATTATTATTTTTTCAACAAATAAAAATGTATTTATTTCTCAAATTTCGTGTACATTTCTATATGTAGCACGCTTAATGAAATTAAGAATATTCCAATAATATTCTCGGCATACCTTATAGGTGGTAATGATGGACTTTAAAATTACTTGAAAAATAGTCTATATTTAAAAAACATTTTCAAATATATGCATGGATTCTAGAAAGCAAAATTTTGTATAATACAGAGAAATTCCCAAACATAATGATAGTTTTCAAACAATTTGAAAAATTGCTTATATAACCCTCTCCAATATATAATCCCTCTCAAAATTCGGAAATTTGCAGTTACTGTATTTGTGGAGTAAACGTCATAGTTTTTGGTAAGTATATTAAATTTTGTATGTAGATTTTAAATATAACTTTAGATTTGTCCAATTTTTTAAGCTGTTTAGTTTTTCACCCGTGGTTACAGTTACTCCAAGAATTTTGTAAGTCGAATAAGTGTAACCAGGTTATTTATACTTGTTGAAAGCCATAGATTTTTACAAGGCACAATGATATATTCTTTATCATTATGATCTATGGGCTCAAATTATTTTAAGTACAATAGCGTTAAATTAAACAATATACTATGTACAGTCGGTAACAAAAGTGTCCGAACACTAGCAAAAATCCCTATGTAAAAAAAGTACACTTCATAAGGTTTTGTTAAATAAATCCTTGTCGAATCCTGTTCTTAGTCAATCTAAGAACATAATTCGACAAGGATTTATTTAACAAAGCCGTATGAAGTGTACTTTTTTACACAGGAATTTTCGCTAGTGGTCGGATACTTTTGTTACCGACTGTAGATAAAAATAGTGAAACACGCTATTATAATTTATGCTTTTGTTTATTTAACGACATCTCTTACTTTACTTTTTTCCATACAACCATTAATTACTTAATATTCGGAAAGTCGAGAGGAGTCACTTTAGATTTTTTAATTAGATTTTTAATTTTGTCTTTTAATTTTCAACAAAGCTTAATAGCCTGAACATTATAAAGCTTTTGTTGGACTGTTAAAAGGGGTAATATGTGAAGTGCTTGTTGGAGGCTTATGCAAATGTTCACAACACTGTAACGAGTTGAGATATTGTAAATATGCAAATAAATCGAAATTCCTGAAGGCCTGGTACATGCCTGGTAACTTGAATAAAATATATCTTGATTTATTATACAATGGATATAGTAGGCCAAGGTTACTCTCGCCCTAAACCATGAGGGCAGAGTAGAAGAAAGAAACACATAATTTATATATATATATATATATATATATTTTCTATAGATATAATAATAAGGCATAGACTGGTCATCATGAAGGAATATGTGATTCCTTTTCACTCGGGGAAAGACGATCATTACAGGGGAATAGTAACATAAAATTAGTGAAATATAACTTACTGATGAAAACTTATCCCATACATTTTCACATATTTATTATTACAATTAAAAGCCACGCACGATTGACATTTTCAAAATTCCTCAACGATCTATTCTATGCTTGTTGCCGAGTTCAAATCCCCTGTGATGGCTGATGCCGAGACTTTTTTCGGCATCAAAAATCTTTGGTCGATAACATGGAGATGATAGATCTATATAAATTACTATATCTATGGGTTTTTTTCTTTTTTCTTTTTTTTTTTTTTTCGTTAAGAGCAAAATGTCTCTGACAATTTTTATACTTTAAATATAAAATCAAGTAATGGCGTACAAGATTGAAGTTTGCACTACAATGATTCATACGGTGAAAAGTTCAGTTTAAGCATAAAAATAAATAAATAAATAAATAAAAGAAAAGAAAAGAAAAATAGTTTCAAATATTTTCATCAGATGTCGCTACTTATATGTTTGTTACACAGCGGCAATGTACGTTGCCACTTTGTTTGCAGTCCTCGTGCCTACTTTGCTCGCTTGACGGAGGGTTGTGGTTTCTTTCGACCCGAGACAATCGTTGCAAGCTCTTCCACTTAATGGCATTTATTAAAAAATTTATACTTAGTAACAAAAATATATTAAATATATATGTATATATATATATATATATATATATATATATATATATATATATCAGCCTGCATATACCGCCTTGGCGTGCGATGCAACATTTCACAAACACTGTCGTACTTTGCGCAATGTTATTTAGTAGTTGAGGCAATTTATTCCATTTCTCTGTCAATGCCCGGATTAGGGTGTTCTTGTATCTTAGAAGAATATTTTCGACAAGCTTTCTCAAAGCATTCCAAATACTTTCAATGGGGTTTAGATCTGGTAAACGTTCTCGCCATATGAGATGATGAATAGTGTCGTTCTGAATAATGAGAGCGTTTGTGCGTTGTAATCAATGAAAACAGTTTATTACCTAAAATATCACAAAATATATGAGTATAAAGCAGCAAAACTCCAGTTGTAAATGCTACGTTGATCATAATATTAATTGCAACCACATGTAATGAAAGGCATACACTCTTTGATAACGATTCCAATATTTCCATACTGCAGTTCATCTAATGATGGAATAGTCAGCGCTCTGGCTTTTGATTGCTATCCGCCAGATTCGAGTCTCGAGCCAGGCATGGATGCTCGTGATGATTCGGAATCCACTTTATTAAGTAAGTCCGGTCTAATTAGCCTTAGTGTACAGAAGATAAACCAACCTATTATAATTAGAAAACAAGTCCTTCCGGCTTATTCGCAAGGGTAAGGTGATTTCTTTTTTCTTATCAAGTAGCCGTCATTTTGTTTCAAAATGGCGGCTACAAATTATTAATGGACTTGGTAGAAATTCTGATGTAGGCTATGCACATTTGAAGTTTTAAGCAAATCGGTTCATAAATACCTTTTTATGTGAATATTAAATTTTCAAGCGGCCGGCGCATGGAAACAAAATAATGGGTAAAGTTGACAAATATATCAAATGCATTTGTGAAATAAGTTTACTGTACACATATAATTCGAATTAATTCAAAATCTCAAAAGTCATCGTGTTGAAAAATTAAGTGGCTGCCCCTTGGATTAAAATGGCAGAAAGTTGCTCATCTAAGATATCGTTGCAAATTTGATTTTTTTTTTTTTTTTTTTTTTTTTTGTAGAAATTCTTTCAAAGCGGCTTAGTAAGTTGATAAAATATTAGTTTTCTGCATTTCTAGTTTGTTTTAGCATTAACATAGCATAATTTTTCCTTAAAAACGCATTAAAAAGATCCAATAAGGCAGGTAATGGATTTGGCAACTTTTCCCCCATGGCGACTTGTTTGGCGAATTTTGGCGAGAAAATATTTATTATCGATATACCAAAGATGAACGCAATAAATAGATTGGTTCACGAGTTACATGAAATTTCTAGATTTTTGTTGTTTGAATGATAAATCCACTTTTCAACTTTGATTTGAATTGGTTAAGTATTTCAAAAGTTACCGTGATAACAAATTTTCAAGTGGCCGCCATTTAGAAACAATACAGTTGAACAAGTTGCCCAGCAAAAACACATCCAAGATATTTGAAGCATATGTTCACTGTCCAACTGTGGCTCAAATCAGTGCCGTGTTTCAATAGTTATCATTATGGCAAATTTTCAAGTGGCAGTATAAGTGGCTGCGACTTGGAAACAAAATGGCGAAGCAACTTGCCCAGCGAAATCATCCAATATATTTGTATGATAAGTCCATTGTCCAGTTCTAGATTCATTGTCCAGTTCTAGTTTAAATTAAATCAGTATTTCAAAAATTATCGTCACAAGAAATTTTCAGGTGGCACCACTTGGAAAAAAAAAAGCGTAGTGAGATGTCCAGCGAACTTATCTGAGATATTTGAATGATAAATCCACTACCCAAATTTGATGCAAATTGATTCAGTATTACTAAAGTTACCATAATGACAAATTTTCAAGTGGCCGCCACTTGGAAATAAAATTGCGGATCAAGTCACCAAGTGAACTTATGCTAAATATTTGAACCATAAGTTCACTATCCAACTTTTATTTGAATCAGTTTAGTATTTTAAAAGTTATCATGATGGCATATTTTCAAGTGGCAGTGTGATTTCAAGTGGCTGCAACTTAGAAACAAGATGTCGGGACAAGTTTCCAGACACATTCAAGAAAATTATATGACAATATCACTGTCCAAATTTGGTTCAATTTGGAATATTATTTCAGAAGTTATCGTGATTTTTAATTTTCAAGTAGGAGCCTGATTTCAAATGGCCCGCTTAGTATAAGATATGCGGTACTTTCTAAAAAATGGCTGTTAAAGTAAACTTGGTTGCGTCCCTTATATGGTCTATGTATACATAAAAATTCAAACAAATTCGGAATACGCTTTTTACAATGTGAATTTGAAATTTTCATGTGGTCTCCACTTGAAAACAAAATGGCGGAGCAACGTGATTTGCAAACTCATCCAAAATATTTATAAGTTCACTGTCCAAATTTGGTTCGATTTGGAGAATTATTTAAGAAGTTATTATGAGTTTAAATTTTCAAGTGGTAGCCTGATTTCAAGTGGCCTTCACTGTAAAAAAATGTTGTAATTTTTCCTGCACTTTCTGCGGTATATTTTCAAGTATTTATGCTGTGAAATAAATTCAAGCACTAAATGCTGTAAAATCGACTTCCTGTGGACTTTAGACAGGAACATCTGCTTGTGGAAGCATAACATCTTCGTCTCTGAACTCAGATGCAGATGAACCATGAACGAGGAATGAACAACGTGAAGAGCATGGAATGAAGAATGTCCATTCATCAGAAAGGTTAGTTTTTAATTTTTATATTAATATTTTGTATTGATTAATTAAAATTCCGTTAAAACGCATTAGTTGTAAACATTATAGCATGTCTAGTTCATGACATCTATAACCTTTCTTTTAACGATTTACAATTAATTAAAAAAAAATGTTTCTTATTAATCATTCAGTATAGTCATTTTAAAGGTTTTTCATACAATTACATTTATCAAGTTATATGCTGGCCAAGGAAGTGCTAAATGCACTTTTTTATATAAACAGATTCATTTTAACGTGTATAAACTTGCACTCATGAAATTCAACAAAAAATATTAATTATTTATTAAGCAATTTATCATAACAAATTGAATATGTTTATGATTACAAATTAATTTTTAACCCTAAAACACTAGTGGTACGTACATTTTACGTGCGGTCTTCATTTAATGGTTTTTTCTGCGCTTTCCCTACTATCGATGCACTTGTTTGAGTTTTTGAGTGCTTCGAAATAATTATTCAGATAATGAAAAATTAGTAATAATGGGTAATACAGCAAATAATTAAACATATTTAAAAACAATGTTAATGTAATACAAGCAAATAAAACGACTTTTACATGAGCGCGTCAATTTTAGGTACCTCTGGTGATAGAGTATTTATGAACACGCTAGTGTTCTAGGGTTAAAAGAATATTTTCTTAACTTGAACTTGAAATGTATTCCCTTTGACTTCAAGATAAATAATATAACAAGTATAAAAACATAGTCCTTAAGATATTATTTGACTTTTTTTTTTTTTTAATAGCAAAGAATGTTCGCATGACAGTATGATGCACATAGTTTATTTTAAAAATTAAAAGAGGTATATTTCTGGGGCCGAATCAGTGCAAAAACTGGGAGCGCTTTAAGGTCATATTCAATGACTTTGACCTTGAATATTCCTTGTGATATTCAATTTCATATTAAACTTAATTTGTGTAGAGATCCTTAGAGCTTAATTTGAAGATTTCATTATAGGTCATTTTAAACGAAATTCTAATTTTACATTCCAAAATTTTCTTTATTTTAAGAATTTTAATACCAATTTAAATAGAGGTAGAATTATAAAAAAAAATTTAAATAATTAATTTAACTAAATCAGGATGAAAGTTCTTTTGTTTCAGTATAGCTTACAAATTCGCCTTCGGCGACCAGTGGGTTTGCGATCCTTCAGAAAACTCACCGTATTAAACTCCTGCTCGGTGACGTCTTCGACGTTGTTTTCCTGTTTCAAAATCTACGACCGCCTGTTCACTCACCCTGCAAACACTTTTGAAAATTCTGCCTGTAGCAAATTTCGACAATCAGCCGAAATTTGGCGCCAGTTGCATTCTATGCCCGTTTTATAATCTGAACCTGGATGTTTGCTCACCATCCAAACGACCTTTGAAAAATTTGGCCAGACAACTACGCTAGTTTAAATTTATGTGTATATCGGCCGACAGGTAGCGCTGCTGTTAATTAACTGTGATCCGATAGTGGGGTTTTTGAATCCCGGAAGATTTTTCTCTCTTTTTTATTTATTGAATTTATTTTATTTTATGTATTTATTTATTTATTTTCAAAATCGATATCTGCTATAACAGATACACCTATTGAAATTAGATTTTATATTATATTTATCTGCCTTTTTAAATAATCTTACGTTTACTGTTTCCAGAATTTTTAATTTCTGTAGAATTCGAAACACCCTCCTTTTTTTCAGGACATTTTCCAGCCATTATTCAGTAACGATAATTTTTTCGTTTATTTTATGATAAAAATTGCCATTCAGATTTTGAAAATATCTTGAAGAAAGACGGGGACTTCCAGCCCTGAACTTTTGTCATGAAATAAGCTATTAGAACGAGAGATCTATTTCTTTCGGACAAAGTAGAGTAAATGAAAACAATTTTTTTCTTTTTCCCTTTGTTACCAAAAAGAAATAGCATACAAGAAATTTTAAAACATTAATATATATGTAACTGCTGCTAAAGAACGCAATTTCATATTTTAAGGAAAATAATGTGCTATTTTTATTTTTATTGATTTATTTATTGCGCTTTTTAAATATTTTGACCAAATGAAATAACAATAATAATAATAATAAATAAATAAATAAATAAATAAGGATTTTATTTTATTTTTCTCGTTTTTTTTGAGAAATCAATATAAACGAGAAAAAAATACATATATTGGATTCGTAAAAATTTTCGATCTCCGTTTTTCAATGGATTTAAACGTTTCCGGATGTCCTGAACACGATTAGTTAACTTTTAGAAAAATTGCTAAAGAAAAAGATTTACTTTTCTCCCCCCACCTCCACCCCATACAAAATAATTTGCGTTTAAAATGCGCTCAAAAAAAAAAAAAAAACCCAAAACTGTATAAACCGACTACTGCAATTCGATTTACCCGTAATAATCTGTATATATATATATATATACGGTAAACTCTCGATTATCCGCAAACGGATTACACACGTTGCGGATAATTCGTGGAGCGGAAAATGGGCGAAATCAGTAGAAAGTTTTTTTTTTTAAATCATCAACAATAAACAGATACAAATGATAGCTTAAAAAAAAGTAAATATAAAGAATTATGTGGTTTTTGCTTTATTTGTTCTCCAGTAGAATACGCTACCAAACACGTCAAGATTTCAATTTATTTCAAAACACTGATGTGACCGCTTTTTTTTTTTTTTTTCTTTCACACCAGTTTTCCTGGCGGGTACTTTCTTTAATATTCAATCGTAATTAAATATTGGAGAATATTTTTCTACAAATAAAGTGGTGTGAAAATGTGGCGGTTATTCACAATTCTGTGGAATAAACTAAATGTTTGCATGTCTGCGGTACTGTTTAATTTAGAGCATAAATTAGATTACAAATTGAACCATGGCTTCATCTTAAGTTCACTTTTTTTCTTTATGTTTTTTACATCCTATAGTATATGAAGTACAGTCAAACCTCGTTGACGTGAATTAATTTTAACATGAACTGTTTCCACAATCCCCATCAAAAAGATTAGTTACTGATAACATGAACTACTGATAACATGAACAAATTTTTTATCCCCCATGAGATTCACGTTAATGAGGTTCGACTGTACAAATAATTTTACTTTTTATAAATATTTTCATTGTTTGTATTATGTTTTATATACGATACATTCAAGTTTTTAAGCTAGAATGCATTTTATGTCATTTCAATTTCATGTTCAGCCTTTTTGCGGTTTATGTACGAAACTCATGGTTCTCAATTTTGCGGATAATCAATTATGCTGTATCTATATGCATGTATGTTCAAAAAAAAAAAAAAAACATTAACATCTTTTAATGCAGATTATAAACTAAGCATGTCAAAACGGAAATCAGAAATTCTCGCTGAGTAAGATAAACAAATACTGGATGAAAGTTGAAAATGAACCCGATGAGTTTATTCACTCTAAAACGCCTAAGCATCACAGTTTTCCTTCAATCAAAGACACTGACCATACCACAACTATGACTTTTATATACTGTAGATATTGAATGAAAGGCTTGCTTTTTATTTTTTTCCTCTGTCTCAAAGTGCAAGCGAATTACTATAAATTTATAACTGTCTATCATTAATTTTAATGCGTGTTAGTGTATGTTTAATAGGAGACATATAAACTTGGTGTTAGAGATTTTTACATTTTTAATTTTTTTTACGTTTTAAGATAAAAAAAAAAAAAATCTTAACTTTTTAACGGAATGACACCTTAGAACATTGAAAGAACGAGCTCTGGCATTCCATTATTTAATATTTTAATTATAATAAAGCACAATCACAATAACTATATACATCGCGCGCAGTAAACAGAACATTAGGATACATAAGAACGAATATTCTTACAGGCTGCCTGCGGCTCATGGCCACAGGGGCGTCTTACACGAAAACAGCTACATCTCTCAGCGAGAGCCGACGAACTTCTGACTTCTGAAAACAAAATGTTTTCACTTCATTTTAATGATCGGCAAAATATCATTAGATATTTAGCCGAGAATGGCGACAGCGCCGTCTATATTCTTTTAAATGATAGGGAAGATGGCTCAATATCGATAGGCTATTTAATATATTCGTAAGAGTTTGAATTTAGCGCTACAATTTTAAGTATTATTTCTTCCTTTCTTTTCATTTTTTTCTTTTAATTTATTCCTTTGTTTATTTATTTATTTTTACGCAATAATAACATTATATACTTTAAAAGAAAAAAAAAAAAAAAGGTAGCATTTTCTTGTTCTAAGCATAAGTTAATAAACAATATGGTATTTTTAGCAGTCATAGCTACGTTTAAAAATAAAACTGCAATTAAATATCAACCCTTCAAAATCATTTAGAATTTCTGTAATCGCTTTTAAGAGTATTATGGCTGACTCAAAGAAATCTCCCCCCCCCCCTCCTTTTTTTCCCGTTTAACCAATATCCTACCAAGCATTGAAAAAATGTTTTTCAATGTCTGTGTATACACACAAAATCAAAAAACTTACCAACTTTTCATTAGTTTAATCGGTACAGGCTGTCTGTCCTAAAAGTAGGACAATAATTTAGGACATTTGGAAATATAAGGAAAACAGACCATCTATATATATAATAATAACAGGAGACTTGGCGTTGGAATATTAAAACCCGAATAAATTATTACGTCAGAAACACCAAAGAAAAATATTGGAAATGCATACAGCTGATTCAGAATCCTTTTTGCACTGAAGACGGTACGCTATACGCTACCGAAACAGCTGTATGCATTTCCAATATTTTTCTTTGGCGTTTCTGACGTAGTAGTTTATTCGGGTTTTAACATCTATATATATTATATATATATGTATATATATATACTTATATAATTGTTTTACCAGTACAAAGTGTAGAATATTACTTCAATAAATTTGTATATCCATTATTCTTGAATGTAAAACCTTTTAAGTAATAATATGTTGAAAATGTAATGAATAAATCTTTAAAAATCGTCATTTTAAAAATTAAAAAACATATATTAAACGTTAATTTAAACTAACGATAAAGACACGTATGTATTTATTGGACTTTTAAATAATATATCGTCTTTAATTTAAATTAAAATATTCAAAAGAATTTATATAAACATCACTTATGCATGGTGTCCTATTTTAGGACGAGGGTGAAATATGGGTCAAACAGTTTCACACACTTTTATAAAAAATTATTAGTCTTTAAGTTTACATTGAAAAAAAAAAAGAAAAAAAAAAAAAATATGCTGGGAGATATTTTAGTGCATGAATAAGAAATACTTGCCTGTTTCTTGTATTTACAAATAAAAAGGATTTTTTTTTTTTTTTTTCAAGCATGTCAAAATTAATGGATTCAGGTTTCATAATGGCCTTTCCTTAGTATGTATATATATATATATATTCTAAAAAAGGAATTCTGAGTATAAATAATAACCAAATGAACCTAATAAAGATTTCCAATATTTTATTCAGTGTATATTTGTGGACTAATTTAAACATTTCGGTTATAATGTGAGAATTGAAGGTGTTTGTCTGCCCTTGGGACCTAGGTTCGAGGGGCGTACACTCAATAGCAGTTTTCCTGTGAGTTTTGGAGAAAAAACACAGAAAATTCCGTACGGCTGTGCGAATGGACATGACCTGGTTTTGAACTAGCTTTCTACGAGTCGGGTCGACTTAAGAACATCATTAAAAAAAAAAAAAAAAAAATTACAATTGAAAGCATAAATTTGTAGACATAATTATAGCTCTTTAACTGATTTTAGACACGTGTCGGGGCTCCGTTTCCTATACGCGGATACCCACCTGAAAAAAAAAAAAAAAAAAAAAAAAAATCCGTGTAAGCATGACAAAAAAATATCCGTATACGTTTTCTTTTCTTCAACAAATCGAAAACTGATCATCTATAGAAATTGTATGAAAATTTTAAAGTACTGTATTAAAATTTTTATTTACTATTATTAATATATGTATATATATATATATATATATACACATATAAGAAATACAACATAACCTTGCTTTTACGTTTTGAGAATTTAAATTATTTCTTAATTTACATTTTTTTTTTTTTTTTTTTAAGATATCTTTATTTTCAATGAATTTTAATCCTCGCTTTTATGTTAATGAAATTTTGAATTTTCTTCCATTTACATTTGTATATGCAGAAAATATACAGGGAATACTTGTTGTAATTTAATTAAAAAAAGTAATGTAAAATAAACACATAAAGGAAACGAATGCCATCAAGGCAGATTATATTCTTTATCGCTTTCTCTAGAACAAATAAATAATGCACCAAGCAAAACTGTCACCGGAGGAAGCTAAGTTGCTGATTATGGGAATTTAAAGTGATCAATGACCCTTAAATAGCAGATGTTTAACTGTGAATCACATACATGCTACACAAATTATTATAGTAAAGTTAAACATCCACATGGGAAAAAAGCAATAAAGAATAATACATCATTTTTTCCCCAGACTATAAGTATTAAACAATAAATTACGAACATTTAAATTGAAGTGCATTTTTTACTTTCTTCTATATTCAATAAAAGAATTGGATTCATAAAAATTTTCGACTTCGAGTTTCCGACGGATTTACACGTTTTGAGAGGTCTAGAACACGATTTTATCATTTATAGAAAATGTCTGTCTGCCTGTGTGTGTGTGACAAAAATTTTGTGGCGACTGTATCTCCGGAACTACTGTTCAGAATTATATATGAATTTATATGTAGAGGCACCTTGACCTAAATTAGTGCCCATCAATTTTTGTCAACCGATCAACAGTTGGCGCTGCTATCAGCAATTTTCGAGATTTAGGAGGAGGCTATATCTCAGGTTCTATTGAGTATAATCAAACAAAGCTTGAAATCTGAAAAGGCTATTACGAGACATTATGATGATCCAATTTGAATTCTTATCGGGTTATAAAAACGTACTTTTTAAGATGCCATTTATAGGCAATAAAAATGCATACTTTGGATATTTAGTGTTAGTTGTCTCTTAAGATGCAAATCGTTTGCATTCATCCTGCTAGATAATAATAATAATAAAAATAAATAAATAGATAAATAATTTGCACTTAGTAAAATATAGGAAAGTATAAAAGAAAGTCTTGTGGTGGCCACAACATACTAGTTTACTCTTGAAGTTAACAATTTACATAAATCGTTAAAAATTATCATTGATCTATTTTTCAGATTTTTTAATTTTTAAACTAAACAATTAGTGATTACATTTCAAATTATTTTTTAAATAATTTACCAACTGTATGACAGTGAAAATTTACCTTATTTTATAATTTAAAAAAGTTTTGTGTGATTTTTAGATGAATAAGGGTAATTTTTATTTAATTTTCGGGTCGGGTTCGGGTCTAAAGACAGCGGGTTTGGGTCGGGTGCGGGTCGTAAAAGTTTCTCTACTGTGGGTTCGGGTCGGGTTTCGGGTTGATGTAAAATTCATCTGTCGGGTTCGGGTCAGGTGTGCAGGACTCTAGGTTAGACCTTAAAATTTCATAGCAATGAGTGAAAAGACAAGTATAAACAGAAAGCAACCTGATAGCTACGAAGAAACCGAAACTACTTACAAAACGCTTATTCTACGCTTACGTCATCAATAATCGATTGTAAAATCATTCGATTATTCCCATCTCTACCGCCTACACTCAGTGATGCCAGATGGTCGAAAATTATTTCCTCAAACAGGTCTTCAAATTTTCCCAAATCAGGGTGTTTTTTTTTTTTTTTTTTTTTTTTTTCGAAAAAATCCCCAGCTTGATTTCTACTAAAGAGGAAAAATAAAAATTTCTTAAAAAAAAAAAAAAAAAAAAAAAAAATCAAGCAGATTTTTCTATGATTTAAGCTCAGATTGTTCCCCAAATGAAGGCAATTTTTGAAAAAAATCCCCAAATAACAATAAAGCTATTGAAAGTCTTTAGTCGTAGGGATAAATCATTATGTTGCCAACATTGACAGAAAGTTGAAGAACTCCCCAAAATAGTCCCCACAAACATTTGGTCCCCAAAATTGTCCCCAGAAGCCTCGAAAATCCCCAATCTGGCATCACTGCCTGCACTGAAAAAAAAAAAAAAAAAAAAAAAAAAAAACAGTATTTTACAACAAAAGGTGCTGGCACCGCGGCTGCCAACACAGTTGCTGTAAAATTTACAAGCTGCTGCTTTTACGGTGCTGTAAAATTTACTGCACTTTGCTGTGAATTTTTCAAGATGTTGTTTTTAGTAGTGCTGTAAAATTAACTGCACTTTGCTGTGAATTTCACAAGATGCTGTTTTAAAAAGTGTTGTAAAATTAACTACACTTTGTTGTAAATTTTACAACACTTTTTAAAACAGCATCTTGTAAAATTCACAGCAAAATGCAGTTAATTTTACAGCACCATAAAAAACAGCATCTTGTAAAATTCACAGCAAAGTGCAGTAAATTTTACAGCACCATAAAAAACAGCAGTTTGTAAATTTTACAGCAACTGTGCTGGCAGCCGCGGTGCCAGCACCTTTTGTTGTAAAATACTGAAATTTTTTTTTACAGTGTTGTTTAACTTAAGATATCCGCCACTTTATTAAAAATGGCGGATAAAGTTCAATGCGACACTTATGTAATCTATGTATACATCAAAATTCAAACAAATTTTGAATACGCTTTTTATAATTTTAAATTAAAATTTTCAAGTGGTCTCCACTTGAAATCAAAATGGTGAAGCAACTTGGTTAAAAAACTCATCTAAGATATTTATAAGATAAGTTAAGATACTGTCCAAATTTGGTTCGATTTGGAGTATTATTTCAGAAGTTATTATGATTTTAATTTTTCAAGTGGTAGCCTGATTTCAAGTGGCACCGCTTAAATTAAGATATCTGCCACTTTATTAAAAATCGCGAATATAGTTCATTAATAAACTTCATTGAGATCCTTATGTGGTTTGTATTTACATCAAAATTCAAACAAATTCGGAACACGCTTTTTACAATTTAAATTTTCGAGTGGTCTCCACTTGAAATCAAAATGGCGGAGCAACTTGGTTAACAAACTCATCTAAGATATTTATAAAATAAGTTAAGACACTGTCCAAATTTGGTTATATTTGGAGTATTATTTCGGAAGTTATAGTGATTTTAAATTTTCAAGTTGCCCCGCTAAACTTAAAATATCTGCCACTTTATTAAAAATCGCAGATAAACTTCATTTATAAACTTCATTGAGACCTTTATGTGGCCTGTATTTACATCAAAATTCAAGCAAATCTTGCTTTAAATCTGCTTTTTACATTGTGGGTTTGAAATTTTCAAATGGCTACCACTTGAAAACAAAAAGTCGAAACAACTTGGTTAACGAACTCATTCAAGATATTTATAAGATCAGTTCACTGTCCAAATTTCGTTCGATTTGGAGTATTATTTCGGGAGTTATCGTGATGACAAAATTTTCATTATATATATATATATATATATATATATAGATAGATAAACGAAGTGATTGCAATAGGTCGATTTCTAAAGAAATCAACCTAAAAAGTTTGTATGTAAACACAATAAATTGTTGAAGAACACGCAACAATTTTTTTCACTCGAAACTACCCGAAATAATTATTGCGAGTTTTTTTTCAATTTATGATGTTTGCATACAACGTGTTTTATTTATTATACTTTTCAACACAAGTACTCCGGTGCAAGTTTTAACAAATATAATCATGATATTGCAAATTGGATAGGTCCTTTTTTTGGTTTATATGCATATTATTGGAAGAGAATAACAGTATTACTCTTCCATTAGATTAGTTGGCGTACAGCCTAAATTTACTCTACTCTCATCGGAAAATAATAGACAAACTCAGCTCTGTTCGATCCAATTGCAATGTTCGCTAATCCATTGCAAACGCGCGGTACACTTCAGACTGATCAGTGGGGCACACATAATAGGTCTGAGGATGCATGAGCACCTTTTGTTAAACGTGTGGCTAAAGTTTTTTGGAAGATATGCTGTACTATTGCGGGAAAAAGTTTATTCTCCATCTGTGCGCCTATTCCTTTTTGCCCATAGAACAAAATGACTTAGGTGTCTTTCTGCAAGCATAATAACCATCCTCTTGCTTACTAAATATTTAGATTATTTTAAATGCATTCTACAGTCAGGATATAATGCTGTTTGTGATATGGGACTCCCTTTTCTTACCATTAATAATGATAAGTGCAACATGATCTAAGAGATGTCGGAAAGACATCGAAAATTTCATTTTCTTGAATTAATTTCTTTCGGTAAAATTTTCACTTAAACCAACAACTGTCCACTCACGTCTTATTCATTAAGTCTCTTAATAACATTATCGTAGAATCAACAGGTATGGAAATGTAAAATTTGCACGCGTTTTATTACTGTACTAGCGAGCTTCGCCCGCTAGCGAGTCAGTATTTTTAAATGAATCACTAAAATTAATGAATCACTAACAGTAACTTTTAGTGTCAAAAAAAGAAAAAAAAAAAAAAAAAAAAAAAAATCATTTCTGATTGGGTAAAAAGTCGGTCGGGGTCCCCACTGCCTTCGGCAGCGCTGCCTCGTGCGCGCTGCGCACGCGTAATTCTTCCCTGACCCTTCGTGCCCCCCCCCCCCGAAAAAAAAACTCACACCGGGTAGCCACTGCCTTCGGCAGCGCAGAACCATGCGCGCGCAGCGCGCATGTGTGAGAGTATACGTGCGCATATATTCCTTCTCAAATCAAATTTTTATTCTTAAGAAAAGAAAATTTAAAAAATCCTTTCTCATCGGGTACAAAGTCGGACCGGGTCCTCACTGCCTACGGCAGTGAAGACCCGTGCGCCCGCTCAAGTTAAGGAATACACGCGCTATGCGCGCGTATTCCTTCCCTGACCTTTCGTGCCCCCTAAAAAAAAATCATTTCTGATCGGGTAAAAACTCACACTGTGTCCCCACTGCCTTCGGCAGCGCAGATCCATGCGCGCTGCGCGTGCACGTGTGAAGGTATACGCGCACATATTCCTTCTCAAATCAAATTTTTATTCTTAAGAAAAGAAAATGAAAAAAAAATCATTTCACATCGATTAAAAAGTCGGACCGGGTCCCCACTGCCTTCGGCAGCGCTGTCCCGTACGCGCGGTGCAAGCCTATATCTTCCCCACCGTTTCAGCCCTTCCTAATTAACCTACATATACCAATTATAAACGGTCTAACTGAATTAGCTGACATGCAAAAGAAAACCTAATCAGGACACCTCAAAACGTACAAATCTGGTTAAAACTTTCGATAATAAAAGAACTTTAAAATATCTTTCGAATGATGTATTAAAAATAATTTAATCATAATTAGAAATTGAAATATTGAAATTTTAAAATATTACAGCACCATCTGGCGGTAGAAATTTCTGTAATCTACTATTCGATTCCAAATCAACAAAGCTATCTAATGATGTATTACTTATGAAATTATTTTAATTAGTAGCTGAGATACAAATGAAAACCTATTCAGGAGACCTCAAAACGTGTAAAGGAAGCGAAATCTTGAATCCCACTTTCGATAATATAAAAGAACTTTAAAATATCTTTCGAATGATGCATTAAAAATAATTTAATCATAGTTAGAATTTGAAATACGCGAATTAGAATTTGCAATGAAATTGTACATTTTTTATTTATTCTCGAAACCCGATGAAATATGAACTGCAACTTCGTCTTGTGATGTTAAAAGTGTGTTGCAAGTTTGAAATAATTTTGAAGAAAATTGAAGCATTTTGAAATTTGTAATTTTTATTTCCAGTACAAAATCAGTAAAGCAGGAAGTAAAATCTATTTATTCTTTCGCCCGGCGCCATGCTAACCGAAATACGTCTATTGCGAAATTAATAAAACTCCTGTGATTTGTTGCCACCTTTTTTTCATACTTTAGTTAATTTTAAAAAATCTAATTGCCCTATCGATAAGCTATTTAAACCGTTGGATTCAGAAAAATCGGACCTTTCATATGATATCTCATTTGCAACGATACGACTGATATTTCTAATTTATTTTCCACTTTTTCCGTAAAAATGTCGCATTTTAAGCATTTAATCATGAATTTTGGGTCATTTTTCGGTAGATATGGGTCGACGTTTTAATTAATATCTCCGCTAATTAGGGTCGCATCGCTTAGCGAATTATCGCGATGTCGAGATGAAGAAATTCTGGGTCTGTCGACACCGGTTTCGAGGAGCTGCGACCATTAGCGCTGGAGCTTTAGCGGTCACAAGGCATTTCTCACAGACAGACAGACAGATGCGCACAGATTTTAATAATATAAGGAGACTAGCGAGCTTCGCCCGCTAGCGGGTCAGTATTTTCAAATGAATCACTATAATTAATGAATCACTAACAGTAACTTTTAGTCCTAAGAAAAGAAAAAAAAAAAAATCATTTCTGATCGGGTAAAATGTCGTCCCGAGTCTTTACTGCCTTCAGCAGCGCTTTCCCGTGCACGCTGCGCGTGCACAAGTTGAGGGATACACGCGCTGCGCGCGCGTATTCCTTCCCTGACCCTTCGTGCCCCCCCCCCCAAAAAAATTATTTCTGATCGGGTAAAAACTCACACCGGGTCCCCACTGCCTTCGGCAGCGCAGACCCATGCGCGCTGCGAGCGCACGTGTGAAGGTATTGTGAAAAAAACAATTTCCACATATATCAAGTTAGCAGAGTTAGCAGTGCAGTGAAATGATAGTTGCTCAGCTCTAAAAAGCTATAAAGAAGATAAATATATGTGGCATTCATTGAAGACAAAAGTTCGATTAAAACAGTTTATTAAAGTTGAAACAAAATGATGAATAACATTAAATCAGCTGAAACAATTTTAGAAAGGTTGCTGACGAAAGGTTAAATACCCTTAAAAATATTGCCATACTGAGTTCAAATAGAAAGCTACTTTTCATTGTGAATTAACTAGATACACTAAACGAACAAGTCACAAAAACGTAATTTACAATCATAAGAAAACTAAACAGTTTATAATTATATCGAAATACCAGCTCATGACTTTGAGCTAAACTGAAAAAACATAAAAGCTTAAAAGATTAAGGGCTTCAGAGCTTAAGAGACTGATTACATATTTCCTACCTCCTTTTTATAGTCACGAAACGGATTCAAAGTAACAGCTACTAGATGCTGTAGAATAGGAACGCCTCCCATAACTATAGCAACACGACGCTGCGAGTCAGCCGCCATCTATGGGCTTAGCAAAGAGACTCTGCAGTTGAAAAAATATTACATCTCCTCGCTAAGTAGCGAAATGAACAATCCGTAAAAGGATTTAAACATATTTTTCTTTAAGTTAATTTTAATAAAATATGCTTTTAAATATGAGGTAAGTAATTAAAGTTATTTCAAAAGACTTAAACATAAATATATCAATAAGGAATTTTTAACTAAAAGTAATTATCATTAAGCTTTTTAATTTTAATATATCTTTAACTCAAATGGCAGCATCAAAAGAGAAAATAGCACTAAACGCTATAATTCATTTAATTAATAACTTAAACTTTAAAGGTTATAAAGTGAATTTAAATTATATTTAAGTAGTGAATGAATTTAAATTTAAATTTGAGAATCAACACGGAAAGGGTATAAATTTTACAACAGAAGGTATACGTGCGCTGCGCGCAAATATTCCTTCTCAAATCAAATTTTTATTCTTAAGAAAAGAAATGAAAAAAAAAAAATCATTTCTCATGGGGTACAAAGTCGGCCCGGGTCCCCACTGCCTTCGGCAGCGCAGTCCCGTGCGCGCTACGCGCGCACAAGTTAAAGAATGCACGCGCTGCACGCCCGCATTCCTTCCCTGACACTCGTGCCCCCTAAAAAAAATCATTTCTGATCGGGTAAAAAATCACACCGGGTCCTCACTGCCTTCGGCAGCGCAGACTCATGCGCGCTGCGCACGCACTTGTGAAGGTATATGCACGCTGCGCGCACGTATTCGTTCTCAAATAAAATTTTTATTCTTAAGAAAAGAAAATTAAAAAAATTATTTCTCATCGGTTAAAAAGTCGGACCGGGTCCCCACTGCCTTCGGCAGCGCAGTCCCGTGCGCGCTGCGCGCGCGCAAGTTAGGGGATACGCGCGCGGTGCACGCCTATTTCTTCCCCACCCTTTCAGCCTCTTCTAATTAACGTACGTATACCAATTTTGAACGGTCTTACTCAATTAGCTGAGATGCAAAAGAACACCTAATCAGGACGCCTCAAAACGGGTAAATCTGCTGAAAACTTTCGATAATATAAAAGAACTTTAAAATATCTTTCGAATGATGTATTAAAAATAATTTAATAATGATTAGAAATTGAAATATTGAAATTCGAAAATATTACAGCGCCATCTGGCGGTAGAAATTTCTGCATTCCACTGTTCGTTCCCAAATCAACAAAGCTTTCTAATGATATATTACTTATGAAATTATTTTAATTAGTAGTTGAGATACAAAAGAAAATTGATTCAGGAGACCTCTAAATGTGTAAATCTGGTGAAATCTCAAATTCCATTTTCGATAATGTAAAAGTACTTTAAAATGTGTATCAAATGACGCATAAAAAAAAATTTAATCATGATTAGAAATAGAAATATTGTAATTTAAAAATATTATAGCGCCATCTGGCGGTAGAAATTTCTGTAATCTACTGTTCGATTCCAACTCAACAAAGCTTTCAAATGATGTATTACTTATGAAATTTTTTTAATTAGTAACTGAGACAAAAGAGAAACCCATTCAGGACACTTCAAAACGTGTAAGTCAGGTGAAATTTCGAATTCCATTATCTACGGTAGTCGGTTAATGAAAGTAAATAGAAAAAGAAATATTTTTACCTTAAGTGTATTTGTGTCGTTTTGAAACTTTCATCCTTTTTCGACAGATAAAATGTCAGGCGTGTAAAGATAAAATTTAATTTGCAATTAAAACGTAAATCTTTTGTTTATTGACCAAAATGGATGAAATTTGAACTGCAAGTTTGTTTTGTGGTGTTAAGATTGTATACTAATTGAAATGTGCGAATTTTGAAAAATTGAAGAAAATAGAATATTGCAATTTTTAATCAAAGTACAAAAACACGTGAACTCATTAAATAGCAGATGTTTTTTCTTTCCGTTCAAGATCGTCTGCCAAGTTAAAATGCTTGTGATTTGTTGCCACCATTTTTTTTAGTTTAGTTAATTTAAAAAAATCTAATTGTCCGATCGATAAGCCGTTTAAACCATCGGATTGAGAAAAAAAAGCCCTTTCCAATGGTATCTTGTTTGTAACAATACGACTGATATTTCTAATTTATTTTCCACTTTTTCCGTAAAAATGTCGCTTTTTAAGCATTTAATCATGAATTCTGGGTCATTTTTCGGTAGACATGGGTGAACATTTTAATTAATATCTCCGTTAATTAGTGTCGCATCGCTTAGCGAATTATCGCGATGTCGAGATGAAGAAATTCTGCGTCTGTCGACACCGGTTTCGAGGCGATGCGACCATTAGCGCCGGAGCTTTAGCGGTCACAAAGCATTTCTCACAGACAGACAGACAGAAAGACAGACAGACAGACAGACAGACAGACAGACAGAAAGACAGACGCGTACAGATTTTAATAATATAAGGAGATAGCAAACTTATTCATAATTGTCTACATTTTGCTTTCATTCATTTTGTGACTTCAATGAGTGTGATGTTGCTATTCATCCATAATAATTGTCTCGCAGATCTATCTATCTATATCTCAATACATATATCCATATTTATTACTTTCTTCTATATTCAATAGAAGAAAGTATTGGATTCGTAAAAATTTTCGACCTCGGATTTTTGACGATTATTTTTAGAAAATGTCTGTCTGTCTGTCTGTCTGTGTGTGTGTGTGACAAAATTTTGTGGCAACTGTATCTCAGGAACTACTGCACAGAATTTGATACAAATTGGTATGCAGTTGCACCTTGACATAAATTAGTGCCTATCAACTTTTGGTAAAAATTGTTTTACAGGTTGCGTTGCCATCCTGCTTTTTCTAAATTTTTAACAATGTGATATAGGACAAAATTTTGTATAAATGAGCATAGAGAGAATTATTTTTTAGTAATTATTATGAAATTTACAAGAATTATTCATAATAGAGATAGTCAACTGGGAAAATTTTTTTGTATGTGTAGGAGCTTCGCCACCCCCCCCTGGGGGTGAAGTCCCCCCTCGAGGGGAATAAATTTTCAAGATGGGTATCTTTCGACAGGTCTCGTCAATACCTTTAAAACGAATGGTTGAACTATAAATCTGTGATAATTTAAAACAAAGTTATCGATTTTTTTTACTTTTAATAAAAATAATATATATATATATATTTTTTTTTTCGAAATTTAACCAAACTTGGTATTTAGTTTGCCCCTGACATAAACTGGTGCTGATTAGATTTGGGGATCAATCGCTCAACAGGTAGCGCTGTGATCGTATTTTTTCTAATCTTTTAACGTGGCAGTATAGGACAAAATTTCGTATAAATGTACATAATGAGAGTTATTCTTAACCTGTGATTGTAAAATTAATATGAATTATTGATAATAGTAGTAGTTAATTAGGAAAAAAAAATTGTGCATATGGAGGCATCGCTCCCCCCCCCCCCTTAGGGGAAGTACCCCCCAGGGCGTGGTAAATTTTCAAGATGGTAATCTTTTGAAAAGTCTCGTCAATACCTTGAAAGCCAATGGTTTAACTATAAATATGTGATAATTTAAAACAAAGTTATCGATTTTTTTTTTTTACTTTTAACGAAAAAAAATTGAAAAACGTATTTTTTTTTTTTTTGTTACTGAGTGAATTTGTATAGGAAAATATAGAAGAAAGTCTTGTGGTGGCCACAACATACTAGTATTTTTATCTATCTTCAAATAAAAAAGTTATACCAAATAATGTTTTAAAACCTTTAAAAGTCTAAAGGGCATTATTATTTTTTCTATATTTATAAAATAAACTGTTCAATTTCCGAAAATTTCTGACCTGTGATATTTTTAAACATACCACAACCTGACTACCTTTAGAAAATGCCTGTCTATGTATAAATGACACAAATATTTTAATAACAATATTTAAATCTCAGACTTCATTTAACGTTATATTAAGGTTAAACCGTACCTTTATAAATCAGTATAAGTTATTGGAAAGTCTGAGGTATATGTGGTGACGCAGTACCATTTTATTATGATGTATCATCTATATAAATAAAGCAAAGAGTTTGTCGGGAACACATCCGAGTGGATCACTTCTATTTTTGATTGGTTTAAACTACTTTGGTGATGAAAGTTGGCCATTTTTTTTTTTTTTTTAGTAAAAACTGATGAATTTTTTTAAAAGATACTGCACAGATGTTATACTTTTTAAAAGAGCTCTAAAAATTGTTCATATTTTGTGTGGACACTATATACATCAAGTTATTAAAGATATTACGTAGCAAAGTTTTCTTTTAATTAATCAAAATATGAAAATAAATATTAGTTATAATTTAATAGTTGAAAAAAAAAAAAAATACGAGTTCATTTTCTTTCGACTTAAAAATAAATACATTTAATTAAACGTGGACATTAAATAATTGTAAAAAATTAAATTATGCATCTCACAAAAATTGACATCATTATCACTTTAAAATTTTCTATCCATTGATAAAGTGCTAATGTAGTTCTATAGCTATAAGATTCAACAGAAAATTTAAAAACATGGTATATAAAGGGTTTTTAAAATCTTATAATTATTTATAATTTTATTGTCATTTCGGCGAAGAGTTGATATGGGTATCGCAAATGCATAAGTAAACATATTGGCGAGAAACGTCCGAGCTACTTCAGTGCTAAATTTCAAATTTCGATAAGAGGTCCAAGCTGTTTCAATGTTTTTTCCCAATTTTTCTCAATTTTATTTTAAATATTTTTGTAATGCGATTGGGGGAAAAAAAAAGAGAAAAGCATTTTTTTTAAATTGGTCCAATTATACAAAATATCTCCATGTAAAATATTACGCGTTTTCCATTCTGTTTATTATCAAAAAGAAAATGACTAATGCAGTTTTTCCTGTATTATTGACATTTCTATAAATTAAATTATCCAGTACCAAGACGGGTTCCCAGACAGCACATCGCTTCCCCAGGATATCTTCAAGATGTCTTCTGGATGAAAAGGCATCCCAGAAACGTCCTTAAGATGTACTGTGGATAAGTTAAGCCTAACTGTGCTGTTAGGGTTGCGGTGAAGAAGTCTCTACCGAAGTCAGCGAGGGCCGAAGCGACGTTTTTAAGCCATTTCAATGTATTTTCTTTTTAGTTTTAATTTGTAAGAATAATTCATTTAAATATAGTGGCCATCAAAGCGGGCAAAGTCGGCTAGTGATAAATATATCGTAGTTTTTCTGCCGTGTAATTGCACGAAAATAAAATTATATCTCGCGTTCGCATTTTATTTTGGTACCTTTTCTTTTATTTTCTTTTATTATTTTTTTGTGCATTTTATTATTTGTTAATTTTTTGGATAGAATATTTAAAAAAATTCGCAAAAATATTCACCTAAGAAAGTATTCAAGACTATATCTCAATTAAAATACATAAGGAAATTTATTTACTTTTTACAAAGACGACAATTTATCGTGATATATTTAAAAATTATTCATAAAGGGTGTTAATTATTTTCGATAAAGACCTGATTATTAACTTGTAAAATACATCTTTTCTTCTTAAAGACATATGTGTGTATTTACGTCTTCGAAAATAGTATTATAAAAACTTTTTAGAACGAATTCAACAATAACTGAATTTTCCTTCTTCAATCCTATTTCATCCAAAGAACCAGATTACATAAAATGCAGTCATTTTACTTTCAAATCGACCCTGATTATTATTCATTTACTCTTTGCGTGAAAAATTGAAAAAAATTGCGTGAATATTCACCTTAGAAAATATTCAGGACTATATCTCAATTAAGAATACTTAAAGAAATCTATTTACTTTGTACAAAGACCACAATTTATCATATCTCTAAAAACTGTTCATAAAGGGTGTTAATTACTTTCGATAAAGACCTGACTATATTAACATATAAATACATCCCTTCTTCTTAAAGACTTAAATGTGTGTCTTTACGTCTTCGAAAAATTTATTTTAACAACTTGTTAGAACGAGTTTAACAATAACCGAATTTTCCTTCTTTAATCCTGTTTCGTCCAAAGAACTAGATTATGTAAAACGCAGCCATTTTGCATTCAAATTGGCTCTGATTAATATGAATTCCACGTAGCGTTGTCTTCACGACATAAAGACAGAAACATTAGTTAATGTCATTAGTTTAAGATCCTTGTTCAGATTGTAAAGATAGGTGAAAGGCGTACTTTATTACCAACTTCAGCCTAGACTATTGTGGCTTGATAAAGATGCAGATACAGTTGACGATAGTTTTATGTCAACCGATTTTATAAAGCATCTATTTGTGCTAGACACATAAATTTTACTTGATAGGCGTATTTAACATGATGACCGTTAAATTTTTTAAATCGTCTTCTCTTTTCGTTTTCTTTTTATTGTCTGAAATATTTCTAGGATAACATATCGTAAAGTTTAAATAAATTTATGCCGTATTTGAAATTGCTTTTTTTTTTCAATACATACATACATACATACACACACACACACACATATATATATATATATATATATATATATGGTGTGGAACTCACACTACTTTCTCTAATCCTTCATTACGAAGACATATTATTACGGTTTAAGATGGAGGATAAGACATTATATTTGAATATTTACAAAGAACTTTAAATAAGAGTTGAAATTTGTTTCAAATATAGTGTTAACTAAAATGAATTTCTGTGGGAGGAGGACTGCCACACCCCCAAACCCTTGTTTCAATATTGCAGAGCTGCCAACATTTTAAACTTTTAAATCAGAATTGACACCAGTATTTTTAAATGGAATATGTTATATATATTTTTTACTATAAATATTACCGATAACAGTTATAAAAACTTTCCGGTGTGAAGTCTCCCTTGAAAAACGGGAGACTTGGCACCTATGATATTGTATATTTACATTCATGAAACCTTCTAGGCTATTATTAAAAAAATATATTTCAAATTTTACAGAGAACTGTCATCCTGACCATTCCCTAAAATTTATTAGACTAATTTTGAGTAGCCATGTATTTTATCTGTTAATTATGTACGCATCAAACAGTAAACATAAAGTCAAAAATAAATTATAACACAAAAATCATGCCATAAATTAAAATAATCTTCTAACTAATTTCGAACACTACACTAATATACGAGAAGTCTTCTATGTGGTCCTATAAACGAAGGATATACTATATTCTATGTGAATATGGTTCTGTGCATATAAAGAGCATATGTCCATTTTTTTTTTTTTTTCATTTAGTGAAGTTTAAAGGTATTAAACTGTACCATACCTTAAATTTCACCGACATAAAGACAGAAATAATAGCTAATGGCATTAATGCAAGGTCCTTGTTTAGATTGCAAAGGTAGGTGAAAGGCGTACTTTATTACCAACTTAAGTGTAGAGTATTGTGGCTTGATAAAAGTGTAGATACTATTGACGATAATTTTATTTTAACCGATTTTGTAAAGTGCCTATTTGTGCTAGACGCATAAATTTTATTGATAGGTGTATTTAATATGATGATCGTTAAATTATTTGAATAGTCTTATCTTCTCTTTTAGTTTTCTTTTTATTGGCTGAACTATTTCTAGGTTAAAATATCGTAAAGTCTAAATAAGGTTATGCCGTATTTAAACAAGTTTTATACTTTGGTATATATATATATATAAGAAAATCAGTTGTGGCTCCTACATTACTTTTTCGTACTTTACTTTATTAAACACATATTTTGTAGTTTCTGATGGAGAATAGGAGATACTATATTTGAGAATTTGTGAAGTACTTAAAATAACAGTTCAAAGTTGTTTTAAAAAACGTTTTATTTGAAATATATCTATGTGTGAAAAAGGCTGTCATCTTCTCAACCCCATCACATTTGTTTAAATATTGTAGCTACTTTGAAAAAACATTTAAGTCTATAATAATAATAGAAAAATAATATATTTCAATATTTTCTTGGAATCGCCACTCATCCCACTCTTTGAAATTTATTCGGCTAATTTTGAGTCGTCTTGTATTTTATTAGTTAATTATATACGTACCAAACAATGAACTTTACTTCCAAACATAGCACTAGTATATAATAAATCATTTACGTTACTCTATAAACGAAGATTATCTTTCATACGATATTATATGTAAAATACGTTTTTGTGCCTATAAAAATATATTGTCAATTTCATTTTGTTTAGTGTAGTCTAAAGATGTTAAACCGTACTTCCTTTAAATTTTCCTCATATACGTTAATGTATTTGAATACTTTTGTATGTTTCTGTACATGAACCATCTGTCCAATCTCAAGGAAAAGATTCAAGTAACATCCTCATAAAATACAGATTTAGAGTATCGAGTTTGGGGTTCCTGCTAATAATATTTGCTCTTGGTTTATGCTGATAACAGCATCACACACACAAAACCAGTCATATACACAGAGAGATACACAGACAAACACATACACAAACAAACCGCTAAAACCCTTATTTCGAGTTCAGTGGACCTCAAAACATATAGATATAATGAATATTCCATTTCGAAAATTTGAGACCAAACAATACATATTTTTTTCACTATATATAGGTAAGAGAAAGTAAAAAGTAAAAGTAAACATATCTTTTAAAATTAAATTTCCATGAAAAGAGATAAATATAGCTTAAGAAATTATGCATTGATTTCCTTTAAAAATAAATTGGTATTGCACTCATACAACATTCCTTATCTTGCCTTAGAATAATATAAAGATAGATATTGCAGATTGAGTGGTAAGATAATAAGTGCTGTATATAAACTTATGTTAAAAAGAATTCATACTAGGTTTATTAGATGAATAATTGTGTGTGAGAGGGGCCGCCGTGCCCTTCAACCCCCCGTTTGAAAGTACGTACATTTCTATAAAATTTAAGATTAAATTTAAATTTTTATTCCAAATTCAGGGATAGAACACGGGCGCTTCATACCGGTATTTGTTCAAGAAATTTCCCTACGTATAATATCGTTGATTTAACAAGTAGAAATTTTTCGTACATTGATAGTGGTATGAGTTTCGCGCCCGTACTCCATCCCTGCAAATTGTTCAGACAACTTTCACCCGCACAATTCCTTGTAACTTATCAATCTTAATTAAACATTTCAAGTAGCAATCTACTATGAACTTCAAAATACAACATTTGAATTGCCGGTAATTATTACTTTCTCTTACCCATAAGGTAGAAAAAGTATTGTTTTTGGGTCAAATTTTCGAACGCGAGATTTTGTTATATTTACACGTTTTGAGGTCCCCTGAATACGAAAATCATGTTTTTAGCAAATAGTCTGTGTGTCTGTGTGTGTGTCTTTGTGTGTGTCTGTCTGTTATCAGCATATCTCAAAAACAAATTATGGCAGAAAGTTCAAACTTGGTATTTTAAATGTGTATCATATAGGGATGCTACAGTAAGCTTTTCGTTAAGATCAAGCAAATGGTTCGTGTACAGGGACAATCAAGATAATTCTAATACATTACGTCTATAGGGGAAATTGCAGGTAAGTAGAGTTTAACGTCTATAGACTGCACTAAACCAAATGAAACGAACATATATTTTTTGTAATAGAGATAGTTAACTGGGAAATTTTTTTTTGTGTATGTAGGAGCCTCGCCTCCCCCCCTAGTAAATTTTCATGATGGATATCATTCAAAAGAGCATGCGAATACCTTTCAAACGAATGGTTGAACTATAAATCTGTGATAATTTAAAACAAAGTTATAGATTTTTTAAAATTTTAACGAAAAAAAAAAAAAAAAAAAAAAAAAAAAATTTTTTATTTATTTATTTATTTTTTTTTTTTTTATTTTTTTTAAATATTGAGAGTAAAATGGACTTTTTTTGGATATTTAGTGTTACACTACCTCTCTAATATGGAAATCGTCTGCATTATCATAAAAAATATTTTTTTTCAATAATAATTTTAATAAATTATTTTTTAAAAACAGAATTATTTTTTAATAACTGAATTAAATTCTATATAAATGTAGGTGCATTAATGAAAAGGGGAGTTGAGGGGGCGGTAGCCCCCCTCACACAGAACTAATTATCGTATAAAACTCTTCTGAAGCTTAATTTGAATTGTTTAGCATAGGTTTACATGACAGTTCTCGTTATCTTACCTCTTAATCTGCAACCTGTATTTATAGTATTAAATTTCAGGGTAAGAGAAAGTCGTGTGAGTGACACAACAGATTATTTTTTATTAAGTTACACTGATAACAGACATACACAATGACAATGATCAACCGTTAAAAACTTCACCTTAGCACTCAGGGAACCTAAAAACGCGTAATAAAATAGCGCTAAAAAATTTAATTAAAAAAATTCTTTGTTTAAGGTATGGATGCAAGGAATTAATTTTCATTCCTGAATAGTTTTCCTGAACATGGTAAAATATAGCAAAACACTTCTACATTTAATAGAAAAAATTCGTTTTTGCTTAATTATTGGTAGCCCTGTATGTATTCTATAAATTACGTACGCACCCCATTATTGTGTACTAAAATACAGTTCTATATTAATATTAATAATATCTCAAAATGCACTTGCGGTAATTTGCAAGTATAATCCCACTATATATTGATTTTTTGAGTAGCCCTGTGAACGAATGGTGAATGATTTTCATACCATATTCTACTCGAAACATTCTTTTATGTATATAAAACATATACGTTCATTCCTTTTGTCTATAGCTGTACTTATCAAAAATATCACCCATAGGCGTAATGTATGAATTATTATGGATGTTTCTTTCAGGAACTATTTGCTTGGTCTCAGTGAAAATTTAGTGTAGCATACCTGTATGATTACAGATTTAGAATACCGAGTTTGAACTTATTGGTACTTAGTTCGGCCACTATTTGTTCTTGAGATTTACTGATAACAGACACACAGACCAAGAGTTAAAAACCTCATTTTCGGATTCAAAGGACCTCAACAGTGCAAATGTAACGAAAATTCAATTTTGAAATTTTGACCAAAAAACAATACTTTCTCTGCTATATGTATGGTTAAGAGAAAAAAAAAAAGTGAAAAAAAAGAAAAAAAAAACATTTACACATAAAACAAAATATTTCTGATTCTTTCTTGCGTTTTCTTCTTCGTAAATGTTTCTTAGATGACATATATTACTTGCCAATTAAAGAAAAGCAAAAAAAAAAAAAAAAGCACAGAAACGTTGTTGTTGAAAGGTGGTGAAGGAAAAATAAATAAGGCAATATCCAAAATTAGAAAAAAGTATTAGCAACTTGTGAGGTCTAGCAAAGTGCTACGATTAAAATTCGCACTTTGCGAGTAAAACATGAAAGCGAAGAATTTAGGATTCAGTAGAGTAATAGAGTTAGTTCTCATCCTAAAATGAAATTGTAATCTGCGATATGTTAATTTTATCCGCGTTGTAATGATCGATAGATAGCGCTTTCTCAACTGCAAATTGTTAGTAAATATAATAGCCACGTGTATTTATATTATTGTTCTTTCTTGTTGTTCTATCATTGTTTCAGCGTGAAAGCTATCAGTGGTATAATAATTTCACCTTAGCCCACCAGAGGGCGAGCATTTTATTACAATCGCGGATAAAGTATTTTGGAAATTGATGGATATAAAAGGAGAAGGAAGATTGCTTTTGAGGTTAGTTAGTTGGAAGGAGAGTAAGGGTATGAGTTAGTTGGAGAGAGAGAGGATGGTAGTGAGTTAGTTAGAGGAATGGTAGCCGATTAGAAGGTAGGCTGTTGAGTTAGCTGCTTAGAGTAGTGTATTAGATGATGGCTGTCGAGTAGTACCGTGGTATAGGGAATCCTCCCGAGTACGAAAGATTAGTAGCAGCAGTAAAAGCTAATGAATTTAAATAAAGTAGTTGAGAGTAATTGTGGTTATCTATTGATAGTTAAAGTATTTGTGAAGGCTGCCCATTTAAACTTATAAAGATATTAATTATAATTAAAGTCCAACGCCCACCTTTTTCTATTAAGCTCAAATAAAAGCTCATTTATTTTATTAAATCTGACTTTGTCTTCTCTTCATAGTTTACTTAAGTATTTCAGTTTCAGCTTCAATCTAAAGTTAAATAAGCAAGATTCAGGTTTCATGCTCATAAATTAATTAAGTTAACCTAAGTTCATATTTAAGATCTAGTGAGATTTAAGATCCAGGAGTTAAGATCTACAAATAAGATCATGGCGTCTTATTCGCTACAAACTTGAATGAGCTGTCGCTGTATTTTTGTGCGCTACCAAATGTCCTTGCTTATGGAACTTTCCCAATGCTTTCAAACGTTTCGAAACTGTTGTGTCATCTACTCGTAATGATTTCGCAAGTTTAGCTAGCGTCTGACATGGATCTTCATTAAGTAATTCCTCCAACGTTTCGTCTTCTAATTTTTTCGGTGCGCCAGAGTGTCTTTTATCTTCGGGATAAAAATCATTATTTTTGAAGGTCGAAACCAGTCTTTGCATGTTGTTTCCGACAGAGCATGCTCAACATAAGTCTTGACATGAATTCTGTGCGCTTCAGCTTCAGATTACTTTTTAATAGAATAGTGTACTAAAATTTCCCACAAATACTTTTTATTTGGCACAAAACTCGACATTTTTAAACTAAGAAAACAAAAGTTGTTTACACTGTGGCGAACTAACTGAAGTTTAAGCTTGCCGACAGTACTTCCTTGTAGATGCGTTACCATCTGAAATTACACGCAGCTAGACAGATGATAATGCCATCTGTTAGAAAACAGCGAAAACTTAGAGTAAAGAAGACAGCCATTTTATTCATCCCTGAATATGTTCTGAAAAAGGGCGGGAATACAACTTCTGCCTCATGTATCTTATTCTCAAGTTCTAAAATGAGTTTGTGTTTTGCTGTGATACATTTCAGCAAAACACAAACCTTTGTATCCAAGAGCAAACATACTTGTTCGTTTAAGGTAGTGTATAGAAAATACTGGAGCACACATTGAAGTGTAACTTTTGGAAAGATCGTTGTATATAATAAACTACACGTGTGCAAAAAATTCAGTTTATACCAACAATATTTTAGGAGGGGATAATATTAAAAATAGGGAATTAATTTACTTCCACTCTGTAGATTCTCGTGAGTGTAGGACCTATTCATCAAATAATGCATATTTTTAAATTCCGTTTTCACATTCAGAAAATTCGTGACTGTTAAACTAAGTCTCGTTTATAAAAAAAAATATATTTTTATTTTTAGGACTGAGGGCCTATTAGTCTCAATCTGGGATTTTTGCGTTGTCGATTTCGATAGTTGGACATTTGTCGAAATCTAAAATTTATCGAAAATATAATTGAATAATTTGAAAGTGATGTTATAATTTGAAAAAAGAAGAAGAAGAAAAAAAAAAAAAACCTGATAGTCCTCCGTCCTAAACTAAATTCTGCTTTTGCCAGAATTTCATCAAAATCTTTTTTTATTTTTTTTTTAAATTATTATTATTGAAAGAAAAAGAAAAGAAAATTAATAATAATCAGTATCGTCACAAGCGATATCGAAAAAGTTTTTTTTTTTTTTTTTTTTTTTTTTTTTTTTTAAATAATTTTGAATTAGGAAATAAAAAGTGCGCGTGAAATAATATGAAATAAAAATAAGTAAAAAAAAATGAATTGAATGATTTTATGTTTTTGTTTTTCGGGGGCTGCTCATGCATATAAAAAATGCGTATTAAAATGAGTCGAAGAAGGAAGCGAAATAAGTATTGAGTTATATTACGATAAATACGATACGATATACATATTAGACCTATCGTCGAGGGTTAGTAGGCATTTTCGTTGAAAGAAATAGTTTGCTCGTTCGGTGCAACTTGCACATTAGTCCCGTGAGGTACGACTTTCACAATAGTCCCTTGAGGTACAACTTTCACTTTAGTCCCGTCAGGTACAACTTGCACATTAGTCCCCTTTAAATATAGTGATTTTTTTATTTTTATTCTCATACACAAGGAATAACAAAGGAACAGATAGGGTAGTCACTATTTTAGAAAATAATAATAATTATTATTATTATAATTATAAAGTAAAGGTAAAAAAATATTTACATTTTGGAATAAAATAAAAATAAGACACGAGGACGTTTTAAAATCATAAATCGGAGAAAATAAATCTTATAAATAAATTTATCTTTGATATTAGGTTGATTTCTTTAGAAATCGACCTATTGCAATCACTTCGTTTATCTATCTATCTATCTATCTATCTATAATGAAAATTTTGTCATCACGATAACTCCCGAAATAATTCTTGAAATAGAACCAAATTTGGACAGTGAACTCATCTTATAAATATCTTGGATGAGTTCGTTAACCAAGTTGCTCCGACTGTTTGTTTTCAAGTGGCAGCCACTTGAAAATTTCAAAACGACATTGTAAAAAGCATAATCAAAGCAAGATTTGCTTGAATTTTGATGTAAATACAGGCCACATAAGGGTCTCAATGAAGTTTATTAATGAAGTTTATCCGCCATTTTTAATAAATTGGCAGATATTTTAAGTTAAGCGGGACCACTTGAAATCAGGCTACCACTTGAAAATTTAAAATCACTATAACTTCCGAAATAATACTCCAAATCGAACAAATTTAGGCAGTATCTCAACTTATCTTATAAATATCTTAGATGAGTTTATTAATCAAGTTGCTCCGCCATTTTGTTTTCAAGTGGAGACCACTTAAAAATTTCAAATTCAAATTGTAAAAAGGGTATTCCGAATTTGTTTGAAATTTGGTGTAAATATAGACCACAAAAGGGTCTCATTGATGTTTATTAATGAAATTTATCCGTCATTTTTAATAAAGTGGTAGATATCTTAAGTTAAGCGGGACCACTTGAAATCAGGCTACCACTTGAAAATTTAAAATCACTATAACTTCCGAAATAATACTCCAAATCGAACCAAATTTGGACAGTATCTTAACTTATCTTATAAATAACTTAGATGAATTTGTTAACCAAGTTATTCCACCATTTTTTTTTCAAGTGGAGACCACTTGAAAGTTTCAAATTCAAATTGTAAAAAGCGTATTCCGAATTTTTTTAAATTTTGATGTATACATAGATTACACAAGTGTCTCAAATAATTTTATTAATGAACTTTATCCGCCATTTTAAATAAAGTGACGGATATCTTAAGTTAAGTGGGACCACTTGAAATCAGGCCACCACTTGAAAATTTAAAACCATAACAACTTCCGAAATAATACTCCAAATGGAACCAAATTTGATCAGTGTCTTAACTTATCTTATAAATATCTTAGATGAATTTGTTAACCAAGTTGCTCCTCCATTTTGTTTTCAAGTGGAGTCCACTTGAAATTTTCAAATTTAAATTTCAAAAAGCGTATTCCGAAATTGTTTGAGTTTTGATGTAAATACAGACCACATAAGGATCTCAATGATGTTTATTAATAAACTATATCCGCCATTTTTAATAAAGTGGCAGATATATTGAGTTAAGCGTGGCCACTTGAAATCAGGCTACCACTTGAAAATTTAAAATCGCGATAACTTCTGAAATAATACTCCAAATCGAACCTAAAGTTGACAGTGATATTATCATATAATTATCTTCAATGTTTTCACTGGGCAACTTATCCCGACATCTTGTGTCTAAGTTCCAGCCACTTGAAATCACACTGCCACTTGAAAATATGCCATCACGATAACTTTTAAAATACTAAACTGATTCAAATAAAAGCTGGATAGTGAACTTATGGTTCAAATATCTAAGATAAGTTCACTTGGTGACTCGATCCGCAATTTTATTTCCAAGTGGCGGCCACTTGAAAATTTGTCTTTATGGTAACTTTAGTAATACAGAATCAATTCGCATCAAATTTGGGTAGTGGATTTATCATTCAAATATCTCAGATAAGTTCGCTGGGCATCTCACTCCACTTTTTTTTACAAGTGGTGCCACCTGAAAATTTCTTATGACGATAATTTTTGAAATACTGATTTAATTTAAACTAGAACTGGACAATGGACTTATCGTACAAATATACTGGATGATTTCGATGGGCAAGTTGTTTTGCCATTTTGTTTTCCAAGTCGCAGCCACTTAGACTGCCACTTGAAAGTTTGCGATAATAATAACTTTTGAAACACGGCACTGATTTAAACCACAGTTGGATAGTAACCTATGCTTCAAATATCTTGGATGTGTTTGCTGGAACTTTAGAAATACTTAATCAATTCAAATCAAAGTTGAAAAATTGATTTATCATTCAAACAACAAAAATTTAGAAAATTCACGTAACTCGTGAACCAATCACGTTATTGCGTCCATCTTTAGAATATCGATAATAAGTGTTTTCTCGCCAAAAGTCGCCAAAAAAGTCGCTATAGGGGGAAAGTCGCCAATTTTGGCGCCAAATCCATTACCTGCGTTACTGGATCTTTTTAATGCGTTTTTAAGGAAAAGTTAGGCTATTTTAATGCTAAAACAAACTAGAAATGCAGAAAACTACATTTTATCAATTCTTTGAAAGAATGTCTACATTTTTTTTTTTTTTTTTTTTTTTCTCAAATTTGCAGTGGTATCTTAGATGAGCAACTTTCTCTGTCATTTTGATTCAAGTGGCAGCCACTTAATTTTTCAACACGATGACTTTTGAGATTTTGAATTAATTCGAACTATATGTGTACAGTAGACTTATCTCACAAATACATTTAATATATTTGTCAACTTAACCCACCATTTTGTTTCCAATCACCGGCCACTTGAAAATTCTAAATTCACATAAAAATGTATTTATGAACCGATTTGCTTAAAACTCTATGTGTGCATAAGCCTACATCAATATTTCTACCAAGTGCATTAATAATTTGTAGCCGCCATTTTGAAACAAAATGACGGGTACTTGATAAGAAAAAAGAAATCAACCTACCCTTCCGAATAAGCCGGAAGGACTTGTTTTTCATTTGTTTTATTTTAGATTTTATTTTTATACACAAAGATTAACAAAGGAACATATAGGGTAGTAACTACTTTAGAAAATAATAATAAATAAATAAAATTAAATAAAGGTAAAAATAAATTTATATTTTGCTTTAAAATAAGGATAAGACGCGAAGACGTTTTAAAATCCTAAAGTGAAGAAATGAAATCTTAAATTTATTATGATAATATTAATATTATTTATTATGATTATAAATTTATCATGAATAAAAATTTCTAAATCTTAAATTTATTTCTATCTTTGGTATTTTTCATTTGTTTTATTTTAGATTATAATTTTCATGCACACTCAAACAAAGGAACGTGTAGGGTAGTAACTATTCTAGAAAAAAAAAAAAAAAACTAAAAGGAAATAAGGGGGAAAAGTCAAAGAAGCAAAAGGGCAAAGTACTGAAAAATAAATAAATAAATAAATAAAATACACTTTAAATAACTATGGTTCTCGAACAGTGAAAGTTAGATGGATCGAATCAAACATGTCACAATTTTACATTAATAATAATGATAAATATAAATGATTTAATAACTCCTAATCTGGATCAAAATATTCAATCATTTTATGCATGTAGATATTAAAAATACCACTTCATACTTATCACTCGGTGTTTTTTAAAACACCTTACAAGAAGAAAACGCAGAAATTTTCGCAGCTTCAATATTAATAATTATAAAGGATTGTGTGCCAACGAATCAAACAATAAATAAACTATCGGAAAAATATATGTACTCTTGAAACATAACGGTTGATATCCCTACAATTGTAATTATTAATACATCGTGAGAACAATCCATCAACGTCACTACAATGTTCTTGCAGAGGCAAAACAGATATATATTTGATCATTGGCGTCTAAACTTCTAATTGTTAAAGGAGAAAAAACGAAAAAATGGGAGACGGGGTTGGAGATTGATTATTAGGATTTAATTTTCATTAACTTTCTTTAAATAACTGAGTGTGAATTTATCACGGCGTCCCCCCCCCCTTCTTTTTTTCTCTGGGGGGGGGGACAAACAGCCCAGTGGTGTTTTATCAGGGTTTTGAGAAATATTTTATTCCTTTCATTCTAATTTTTTTAAATTTATTTTGAAGTTGTAAAATGAAATTAATTTAATAGAGATTATTTTCTAGATAGATTAGTATGTTATTGGATGACCTTGGCGCTCATTGATATAGAGCCTTAAGGCAAAATACTCAATCACCCTATTATACTTTTCACTTTTATTTATTTACTGAATTATACACTGAATGTAATTTGTTTAAACATTAAATAACTAATAAATGTCCGCAAAGGCGGACATTTTAATGTTATTTAGTGTTAATTTTTATTTTTTAATGTTAAATTCGCATGTAATAAAATAAATAAAACTTGAGACTGTATTTATTTGATTTTAAATAAATTAGGGAAAATAAAACAAATATGAGCATGTTTGAAATGATGACTTTAAAAATATTTGATTGACTGTTGCAATATTTTATGTTTCATAACATTTTTTTTTAATTATCATTTTGTAATACCTAAATTAAAGGTTTCGCGAGACAGAGAGGAAACACAAAATACAAAATTTCAAAAATTAAATAGTCATGCAAAATTGTAAATTAAAGTATGAAAAATCATGTATCACTTTACAACATTCGAAAAAAAGATTTCTTGTGACAGAGGAATAATAACAAGATTCTTAAAGTTGAAAAGTTATAGAAAATTGTAAATTAAAGTATGAAATATTACATACTATTTCACAATATTTAAGAAAGGTTTCTTGTTTTAGATATAGAAGAAATAGGAATTATAAATAAAATCACTATATGTCAAGTACACTACTAAAACATTTATTAAAAATTCGGAAATCGAAGTAATAGTTTCTGATTTCGACAGATTGTGCAAGCCGTGAAGTCTGTTATTAATAAAATGTTTACTCCCTAAAATATTTCTGCAATGAAACTTTACAACATCTTTAATGAAGTTTCTGATAACGGTCCTAAACATGTAATTATCTTACAAGGAAACATTCAAAAGGTGTCGTCTTCAAAAAATATTGAAAAAAAATATCTTGGTATTTTTCAAAATCTTCATGTGTGTTAAAATACATTGTAAGTCAAAATGAATATAGCGATTACAAACGGCTATAACTATTTAATGCAAAAGAATTTATCGATAAGATTAACACAGAATGTAGATTGAACTCCAAAATTTTGTATACATACGTCATAGATGTTCTATGTGACTTCCCTTGGTCACACGGACAACATTTAGACGGTTGTCGATTTCACGCCATACATTCTGAAGCATGTCTGCAGTCACCGACGCAAGCGCATTACAAATGCGTACTTTGAGACCCTGCGATTTTTATCTATGGGTTTATGTGAAAGACAAGGTGTATGTGCTTCCCATGCCCAAAATGATTGAAGAACTCAAAGTACGCATTTGTAATGCGCTTGCGTCGGTGACTGAACAAATGCTTCAGAATGTAATATGGCGTGAAATGGATTACCGCCTAGATTTCGGCCGTGTGACCAAGGGAAGTCACATAGAACATCTATGACGTATGTATACAAAAGTTTGAAGTTCCATCTACATTCTGTGTTAATCTTATCAATAAATTCTTTTCCATTAAACAGTTATAGCCGTTTGTAATAGCTATATTCATTTTGAATTACCCTGTTATTGCCATACTACCTCAAGAATCTTAAATCAATCTTAGAAAAATATAAGGAACATAAAAAGCAAATGCTTTTTTTACATTTTTCTAAGGTCCAAATATCAGTACGACCTCCATGTATCAGTACCACCTCACAAAACCCTCATTAGTTATTATGATGAGGTGATATGTATAATTTTTATCACATATATCTTTAAGAATTGCTCTTAAGCAGCTTAAAAAAAAAAAAAAAAAGGTTTAAAATACACTTTCCTGTCCGTTTCATAATCCGGAGGACAAAAGGTTAAAAAAATGTCAGTGACAAAAAAAAAAAAAAAAAACGAAAGAAAGAAAGATATTAAGAAAGTGCAAAAGTGCAATGCTTATTAAGGACAGACGGTAGCACTGCACAGATCAAATTTTTAAAAACTTTCTAACTTTGTTTAAAGGTATCAAAATTTTCATCTGTTCCATTTACGTTGAAGTGAACTAATTTTAAGACCCCATTTTTAATTGGTGCATAAGAAGTTCTTTTTCTCTTCTCTTCTTTTGTCAGATTCACCAACTTTTAAATAAAATTACAAAAAAAAAATTGTCTATCACATATCAATAATCAGGTATTTATTATAAGAATAGTATATTTTTAAGAGTCACATAATGATGAAGAAATTTGCATTATGCAATCATGGATTCATTTATATATGTATATAAATATTGAATATTTAATTTAATTCATATGGATATACATATATACCGTGTGTCCCATAAGTCTGTAGACATTTGAAAAATTCATAAAAATTGTAGGAATTGACAGAATTGAGCGCGGGTTTACAAAAAAATTATTTTCGGGAAGGCTTTTTTTTTTTTTTTTTTAAGGGGGGGGGGCGCACAGAAAAAAATAATAGTTAAAATTTTCGTCGATAGAGAGTGCTGTACGCCAGCAAAAAAATCACACATTTCCGTTGAAAACTATATGTTTATGTAAATGTTTATAGGCATATAAACCATATTCTATGTGTCCGCCATCACCACAAATTGCAGTTTGCCAGTTTGCAGACGAGTACACCGTTAAATGCAGCTTCTGTCGGCGGTTCTTACGTGAGATAAAACAGCTTCAACAATAACGCTTTATTCACCAAGTTAACATCGAATTAAAACTTCATGTATGCGCAAATAGAAGATAAAATAAGAAATAAGCTGTGTTAATCATAAAACCGTGCAATTTACAGGACTCTGATTTGCACATTTCTCGTTACGCATCCGTGCTGCGCCCTCTATCAACAAAAAATTTAACTATTTTTTTTTTCTTAAAAAAAAAAAAAAAAAAAAAAAAAAAAAAAAAAGAGAAAGAGAGAATCCTCTTTTACGAAAATAATTTTTTCGCAAACCCCGTTCAATTCTACCAATTCCTTCAGTTTATATGAATTCTTAAAATATCTACAGACTTATGGGACACATGGTATATATACACACACACACACATATATATATATATATATATATATATATATATATATATATATATATAAACACAACAGAGAAAACTTTTTATTCGTATTCTGATTATTCTCTACTGAATGTCAGCTGGCACATAATTCATATCCTTTCCCTCTTCTCTTCAGTACACTGCATAAAAAAAGTAGACGGACACTTCTTTACAATTTTTTAAAACCCCGTCTTTGTTTAATAGGAAATGTCAATTAAAATTCTTTAACATGTTTATACTCATCAATCTTCATATTTTTGACAGACAAATAAAAATATTCAATTATTTATAATTTTAATGTAGGGAAATGCAGAAAAGAGAAAAGATATACATTTGCACAATACTTTTTTTTAAAAAAGTAGACGGACACTGGTCAAAAACTGCAATTATTTAAGTGGATGTTTCTTGCGGAATACCAGGTTTGCATGTACATGTACATTTGGCATTTTGCCAATTGCTAACGTGCTTCACAAGATGGTTTTACGTAGTTAAATTTCTTGGAGATGAATGCGCCATGTCACGAGGAATTCCTCTAACTGATTACCAGAAAGGACAAATTATAGCGCTGAAAAATGTTAATAAAGGAGTCAGAGAAATTAGTAGGCTACTTCTAATAAGGAAAAGTAGCATCAGCGATTTTCTACGTGCTCCTGAAGCCCATGACGTAAAGAAAAAGAGTGGTCGGCCAAAGAAACTTTCGCTTAGAGACCAAAGAAAAATTTTTACTGAGCTGAAAACAACTGGAGCATCAATTCCCATAGTTCCAATAAGCACAGGATTTACTAACGTAACTTCTCAGACAATTTATAACTACATTAAGCACTCAGAGGTCTTTCAATATAAGAAGAGAAAACATCATACATGCTGGAAGAATCACCACGCGACAGAACGCCTACAGTGGGCTCAAAACCATAGGTCTTGGACTACAGAATGGATATCTGCAGCTTTTTCAGATGAGAAAAAGTTTAATTTAGACGGCCCAGATGAATATCAATATTATTGGCACAGTTTGGAGAAAGAAGACGAAGTGTACTCTACTCGGCAAATTGGTGGTGGTGGCGTGATGGTGTGGCTAGCTGTTAGCTATGGTGGAAGGACAAATTTAGTGTTCCTAAGTAAGAAGTAGACTCACAAAGATTATATTGAAACACTAAGCAGTGAGCTTTTGCCATTTGCGTGTGACCTTGGAGGAGAAAACTGGATTTTCTAATAAGATGGAGCGCCAATACACACCGCTAACAACATTAAAAAATGGTTTCATGAGAACACTTCAATATTTTACCCTGGCCAGCCAAGAGTCCGGATATTAATCCTGTAGAAAACATTTGGGCTATACTTGTTCATAAAATTTATGAGGGTAGACGCCAGTATGAATCAATTCACCAGCTCAAAGAAGCTCTTACAAACATTTGGGAAATTTTCTGTCAAAAAAAGATTCAGAATCACATTGATTCGATGCCTTACAGAGTATACGAACTTATTAAAGCAAATGGGAGACGAACCCCTTACTAAAATTGTTTTATTTTAGAGATACAAGATGTGTCCGTCTACTTTTTTTAAGAAAAATTACAGTGCAAATATGCATAATTTTGTTTTCTGAATTTTTCCACTACATAATTCAAAAGGATTGAGTCTATATCCAAAAAATAATAATATATGATGTCTCAAGAATATAATTATATTAGAGAAATGAACCTCATACCTCTAATTAAAGAAATAAACGGCTTTAAAGTATTACAAGTAAGTGTCCGTCTACTTTTTTTATGTAGTGTATATAATTCATTCATGAATAGATTTTATACTTGAGAATTAGCTTATATCTATTTTATGTAGCAGTTTATTCAGATTTTTATGAGATTAGTAAGCTATTTATAATATACGATTGACATAAATATCTGTTGAATGATGTGTATGTTCGCATTAAGTAACCATCTTACCAACTAATCGCACATTGTTTTATTTGATTCAGTGATAAACACATTTCTTAACGTAATCGTTTAACGATCACTGGTCTTGCACTGAAGTCAAACATTTAACAACTTTTAAGCAAAAAATTTTCAACATTTTTTTTTTTTTTTTTTTTGTTTAAAACGATTTTAAAGCTTTTGGTCCTTTTCTGTTTGACAGATAGCAGCACTACTCCGAAATTTAATAAATATTGTTTCAAAGGAAGACATATGAGCAAGTCACTTTAAATTTAAGGCATGAGAACACTTTAAACATTAAGATACCCTTACGTCTTTGTATTGGTATTAATTTCTCAGCTTTCAGATTTACAATTACAATGACTTTCAATTGTAACTGATCCATATTATATAAATTCTCAGTAAAAATGTACAATATCTTAAATGCAGATTACAATATAAACATCCATGCCCTCACCGGGATAACTCGGTACCAGAAGGAAACACTCGTATCTTGTTTTTTTTCTGGCATGAAAGGCCGTGTTATTATTTTGAACTGAAGCAATGGGCTCTTCCCAGCGTCGTCTGCTCAATCACGTGATAGAGGAAAACGAATAATTGAATTCTGAGAATCGAATTCAATTAAATATTGTTCTTAAGAACAAAAATTTTAATATTTAATATAAAATAAAATAAAAGTAATATTGTGCATTTGTAAACAGTAGAATAATTGTATTTGTAAATTTAATAATTTTTAAAGAACACATTATGTGTTTATTTATTTTTACCTATAAGAATCCATTTTTGTATTTGTAGTGTAACTGTAACATTAACTGATCTAACAATAAATAATAGCTTCTTGTGGAATGTTTACGGATTATACTTTGAAACTTTAAAATGTTTTCATTTAATTTAATTGCATAAAGGTGTTACAACAAGTTAATTAACTTAGTTACTGGTCTAAATGGATTTACGTAGTACGATATTGCACTGTCACTGATTTAAGTACGAAAAATCAGAGTATTTAAACATGGTCTTCATGAACATCAAAAACAGGTATAAACTAAATGATGATTATAAATGTATACAGCAAACAAAAGATGATGAATAATGATATAAAATGGATTAAAAATGATGATGTATAAAAAATAACACAGATTAAATACGATTGATCAAAAATAAGAATAGAAAATATGTTATTTCAGCAATCGCTCTAGATAAACAAGACTTCGTCTGCTATTTGTTTTTCCTCTATCATGTGACCTCTGACGTCAGGTGGGAACAGTCCATTGTTGCGACTTTTTACAATTTATAGTCTTTAATAAAAAAGTTATTTATTTATTAAATTAATTACTATTTGAATTTAATCTGTTTAATTTACGGATATTTCAAACAAAATGTCTCGAAAATTAAAAAAAAGGCTAAAATGTTTTACACATATTTATGATCTGTTGTGCGTCTGATGGCCATTTTTAAAATTAATTTAGCAAACTTCAAAAGAAAATATGTACTGAACGTGAAACAGTTAATATCGCTTTTGTGGTGTAAATTAGATCAATATTATCTCATACGCAGCACAAGAATTCCTATATATAACCCTTTATATTTCCTTTTCTTTTGCGTATGTAATCTCATATCCAGTTCTTCGACAATTCATAAGACAGTGAAATGATTCTCACTCCAAATCTCCAGCAATAAATTCCCAGTTCAGCTCTAGATCCCTCTTAATAATGTGTACACATGCTGAATGCTAATTAGATTCCATTAGAACCATCCTCACGCTCTTTCAACGTCTCCTGAGTAATAGAGGAGGCATTTGTTAATGTCTTTGGTGACGAGATCAATGTTAAGATCTAGTAGATACTTCGCATAGAATTCTGTTGCATTGTTTTATTTTTGGGAGGAAGTTTTGATTCGATGCAATAAAGTGATATTAATTCACTGATTTTTTTTTTTTTTAAGGTAACCATTTAGATTTAAGACCAATGATATAAATTTCTATTTATGTCACCAGGTGAGTAGAGGGCAATCGATTTTCAGCGATTAGGTCAGCGACGCGTGGGCTAAATTAAGATGCAAAATAAAAAGGAATTTCAGCCAAGATTGGAAAGATTAAAGATTACATAATATTTTGTTGTTATTAAGTTCAACGATAATTTAGTCAAACGTTACGTAAGTCCGATAAGAGAGAATGACATATAATGATGCCAATTCGAAGCTCAAATTTATAGAAATTTATACCTAAGAAATTAAAAATATATGATCCAGAATATTTTAAAAGGTTTTTTAGATTACAGTTTTAAAATATTAGAAAATGAAAGAGATTTTATTTGCTTTATAATTTTTTTTTTTTTTAATTATCAAAACAATATATTTTTCTTTTAACGCCAAAGCTGTTTAGCGCATAAGTGCACCATGCAATTAATGGTTCTTATTAAAAACTTTATGCAATTTTGACAAGATCAGTATAAAGACATGAGGGCTTTAATAAAAGTCTAATGAATTTATAAACATTTAAGGCGACTTAGTTCAATGCATTTTAATTTTACCGTGTTTAACGGATTCCTTCAATTTTAATTAGTATTTTTAAAATTATTTAAATTATATATATGTATATATATATGTGTGTGTGTGTGTGTGTGTGTAAGGTAATTCAGGGAAGATACAAGTTTGTTCCTAGCATTTTTATGTGTCAAACGATGGTAATACTGACCAGCATGTGAGAGAAGTCTTGTCCCAGTGAGTGCATGGATTGTGAACTTATCTTAATTTATCGTCTTTAATCGCCGTTATTTCGCATCGAGTGAGTATTTAATCTTGTTAGTAAAGCCCGTATAATATTCGATTGCTCGCATTTAAAGTTCATAAACATATGTTTTATTTTAAACAAGATATTAGCAATATAAGTGAGTTCCTTATTCTATTACACACACAGAAAAATAAGTTGGTCACAGTGACCTGGCAAAATGCTCAACTGACAATACAGAACTGACTAACCAAAAAAGCTGACTAGCCAAAAAGTGTACTTGCTGAACTAGTCACCAAATCTGAAAAGTGTACCTGTTGAACTAGTCACCAAAATTGAAAAGTGTACTGGCTGAACTAGTCATCAAAACTGAAAAGTGTACTTGCTGAACTAGTCTCAAAAACTAAAAAGTGCACTTGCTGAACTAGTCATCAAAACACTACTCCAGACTAGGAAGGTTAATATTATCAAACAAAGATGGCTAGTCCACAATCAAAACTATCTGACCAGTAAGATTAGTCATCAACCACATCAACCACTTTAACCAGACAAGGCAAGTTAGTCAGAATCTACACTTGATTCAGATGGTTAGTCAGCAGCCACCAGGTATCTGACTAAGCAAGCGAGTCAGTTTTTAATGAATATTTGAAGAGGCATGTTAATCAAGGCTATTTGCCTGACTAGCATGTCTGATAACATATGAAAAGGGAAATTAGTCTTTATTTGACTAGCTGTCTAATAATACTTGAAGAGGAAGATTAATCCAATATATATGTACAGTTGAACCTCGAAAATCCGGAATCGGCGGGACCGCGGTGATTCCGGATTTCGGAATTTTTCGGATTTTAGAGATTTATTAAAAATTAATTTTTACGACGTAATTACATACAAAATGCAATTTGTACGCTAGTGAAAATAAACGACGATCGAATTAGCGAATTAAATTACAAAATAGAAATACAATAGATTTAATTTAGAATTAAAATATAAACACATTAAACTATAAACTAATAAACTATTTATTTATTGAAATATACTCAAATAAAACTATAAAAAACAAAGTAATTTTTGTGTTTTTTTTTTTTTTTTTTTTTTTTTTTTTTTTTTAACATTTCAGCAATTTAAAGCTGATTTTTTGCAATTTAAAGCTAATGTGATTTTTTTTTTATTATTATTATTCCGTTTTTAACTTACATGTTTTCAAAAAATAAATTCTTTAATTAACAATCAAGTAGTATAAAAATATGTAAAATTATGACTATGTACACTGTAAAAAATGCTGCAGTAAAATTACGGGCAAAGCCCGGCAGCAGAGATTCCAGACAAAGCCCGTAAAAAAACATTTAGAGGATGAATGACGTATCGCCAGTAATTTTACGTTGCGATGAAACATACAGCCAACCTGTAATAAAAGTAGTATTGCCCGTAAAATTAAAAGAGAGCTCGGTATATTAAAATAGTAGCACTGCCTGTAAAATTAGAAGGCATCTTGGTATGTTAAAATAGTAGTGTTGCCCGTAAAATTAAAATAGAACCTTGTGTGTTAAAATAGTATTGCCCGTAAAATTAGAAGGCTGTTCAGTATGTTAAAAAAAAAAAAAAAAAAAAAAAAAAAAAAGTACTAATGCTCGTCAAATTAAGGGAGTTTTGTATCTTTTACGGCAGCACTAAACTATGTTTGATATAAAAGTTTATTATTTATTAAGGGAACTATATTACGTCTGTTTATTCAATGAAATAGGTAACAATTCTTATGGTTTTTGATATATTTTTTACAGCTATGAAATTTTTAAATTGCGTTTTCTCAGTTTTCGTTTTATGACAAATTTATGATTTTCAAAATGCTAAAACTGCTTCACATATTTAAGAAGAGACTTAATTCTTTTAACGTTTAACAGAACGTACTTAAAAGAGTTAAGAATGATTTTGAAATTTATTGATTAGTCTTCGTGATAAAAAATAGAAAGTGAATGTCTATGTAAAAATTTCAGGGAAAGAAGAAAAAAAAAAAAAAAAAAAAACAGATTTTTGTTATATTTTATTTTTAATATTTTTTATTTTAAAGATATTGCAAAACTCATACTTAATTCTTTTAAATAGGTTCTATTAAATATATATTTTAAAAAATTAAATCTTTTTTTTTTTTTTTTTTTTTTTTTTAATATCTATAGAAATTTTAGCATTTGAAGATCATGAATTCATGAAAAAAAAAAATTTAAACTGAGAAAACTCAATTTAAATATTTCGAATCTTGGGGGGAAAAAAGCATAAAAAACAATAAGAACTTTTGCCTGAATATATATTTCATTGAACAAGCCTAATGTAGTTCCATTTATAAATATTAAGTGGGAATATAAGATTTTATCTGACACCTACAGCAGTACTGCTGTAAAAAGTACCACGTCTCCTTAAAAAAAAAGGATTACGTATAAAAAAATATACAATTCTCTGTTTTACAAGTATATGATTATATGCAAAATTTTCTACCCCCCCCCCCCTGAAAAAAAAATAGAATTTGTATGAATATTACAGATAGATTTCCAATAGAGGTCAATATTATTAAAGCCTTTTATCAGCTTTCCGATTTTGTTTACTATAATGGTAAACCTGAACGTAAATGCTTTTGTATTTTCAAACTATGTCTATAATATTCAAAAATGAATATTTTTAACTGTTAATCTGCATACTCTTCTTAAACCATGTCTCTTATAGTCTCATCATTGCAAAATATTTCCAAAATGTACATTTTTATTTGAATTGTTAAAATCGTTAACTTCGGTAATTTTAATACATCAAATACAAAATTAAGTGTATGTTTTAGAAATATCAAAAAAAAAAAAAAAAAAAAAAAAACACCCTTTAAGATGTCACAGAAAGTATAGTTAACAATATGCATTCATTGAGGAGACAGTTTTTGAGATTGCGATAGCATTCCACAACCATAGGATTAGAATTTATGAAAGAAATCATAGAGCTGACTGATGAGGGGGGGGGGCTAAGTGACTATGCTCATATCATAAAAGAAACTCACAAGCTGTTAATCCCACGAGTTCGTATGCTTGATAAATTATTTGATTGCACTGTTTTTCAATTTTGGTTATAGTTTTTCTGTTCTGAGGTAAAAAAAAAAAAAAAACTGCACATGAAATTGAAAATATTATGCAATTAAAAAATGTTCCAAGAACCTGCTGCCATGGATTAACATTAGCTTGTCTCTTCATGAACGTAGCCTCTCAAATGTAACAATATGAGTAATCACCAATAATATGATTACTAATCAAATTTTTAGAAAATTGATATTTAGAAATATTCTTTTCTAGCATTTTTAAACTTTCATTTACCACTAAAATTTAACAAAAATTTCTCATTTATTAAATAAGTCAAAACTTTAGTGGCAAGAAATAACTATATAAAAGGTGGCAATTATGTGGCAGCTATAGTTCATAACATTTGTATTTAGAACCTAGAGTTACGTTTAGATGTATGACATTTTTTCATCAAATTAAGGCTTTCATCACGAAAATAAAACTTATTTATGCTTAATATAGCATTGATAAAAAAAAATCTTCATATTTCAAATGCATAAACATACATAAACATTTGTTTAGTAGTTTGTCGTCTACAAAGATAGTTACCAATTCCTAGAGTTAACATGAGATACTACTGTATTCAAGATATTTTTTTCTAACTTTTACTATAGTACTTTATAAAGTTATTCTTTTATTTGTGTAACTTTTTTTACTTCAGAGAGAATTTATATCAAATAATACAGAAAATTCATAAATGGAGTTTTGAAGATTTTTATTTGTTAAAGAATATGTAATATTTTTACTTTCAAAATTTTGTTTGACTGAATCTTGAATTAGGATTTATAAAAAAGCTTGCGAAATCTGGAAATTCAGATATGAAATCAATGCCATTATATTATTTAAGTATGAGAAAATATGAGACTGTAAAACTGAACATGAAATTATTCAGAATAAAACAGGAACAAAATATATTTAAAAAATAAAATTTTAATATTTCTAATGGGATATAAGACTCTTTGCAAAAAGATTCCCCCTCCCCCATTTTTAATTCAACATGAATTTTTTTAATTTTCTTTCTACACACCTAAAACTTTTGTGAGTGAACTTATTCCTAGAAAAACTTTTGTTTAGGGGAATTCAAAAGCATAGGGAAAGAATCTTAAAATTAAAAAAGTTTCTAAACAACATATATATATACATTAAGAAGAAGAAAAAATACTTTTGAATATTTTATCAAGAACTCATCCAATATAACAAAAGAAAATATTTACAACATATTTATTTATTAAGCATACTATTTTCAATTATTTACTACGCATACATAATTAGAGATTAAATTATAAACTCCACATTGATTTATATTAGCTTCATTTGACATTAAGTTTTTGCACTTGGCATTTATATTCGATCTTCTGGTTCTTTTGGGTGATTTCGATCTTTTTTCTTGTTTAATACACAAGCATGCCCTATTAAAAAATATATAAACATTATATAATACATACTATTTATTAATAGACGATGCTACTCTACTACTTACATTCTAATAAATATTGCAGATACTAAATAAAAATACAAACAGAATTTCAGTTGTGTCTCATTAAAAAAAAAAAAAAAAAAAACATAACTATTAATTTATTAAACACCACACTTTGAAACTTCATTTAGATTCAAACAAATTTATTGAAAATTCATAAGATTAAATTTTGCACAATCCTAAACCACTAATATGAACTTTTTGCTCTTCAGTTTGTTTCTTTCAGTAGAAAGCTTATGAAAAATTCAAACGAGGAGGAGATACTGTAATTAAGGCATTTACAGAAGAACAAGTTGAGAATAGAAATTAACCCGATCAGGTTATCGTATGTTTCGGCATCTTGTCAGTTTATCATAGGTTGCTGAAGAACCCGGGCAATGTTAGAACACGTAAATTGTAATGAAAGAAAATGTGATAAAATTCTTGAATACTTCTAATTTAAGGGCAGACAATGAATATTGCAAAATAAATTTTAACAAATATTTCATATTTTATCAGAAATACACTCGTTTCTATAAAATTCAGGCATCTACTAAAAATTTATAAGTTTTGAACAAATTGAGATATTTGAAAAATTCAAATTGCATAATAAAGTTTAAGAATGGTATTTTTACGAAAAAAGTCATGGACACGGTAGATAGGTATTTCTTTTATACGTGGATTCTGACGGATGAAAAATAAGAAAAATAGCTCGGGTATCCAATGACCCACTATAACCTGATCGGGGTTAATATTATTAAATGTACAGGAATCTTAACAAAATATAACTCTAATTAAAAAAGAAAATCACAGTTAAACGACGCTATTTATTGATCATTATATGTAGAAACAATACTTCTTCAAATACTGCTAGCATCAAGGCTTAATTTCTAATTATAAAACATTAAAGTCTAACTACCACAGCGTATGTATCCTTCTAAATATTTGTATCATATTTTTTACAGATTTTTTTTTTTTTTTTTTAGCAGAAACACACTTTTTAAAATATGTAATTAAAATGAATGAAAAGTTATTAAGTAAGGTTGGTTGGTTGGTTGGCTGTAGGATTTAAGGCCGATTGACTCCGTATGTGTCCTAGGCATACAAGGGGAATGCCGTCCATGGGGGGGGGTCTTTCTAAGGGGTCCTAGCTCAAATTTACGCGAGTTTCGGGGGGAAACCATGGAAAACTCCGAACGGCTAGGTCGATGAGTTCGAACTGGGATCGAACCCGGCACCTCCCATCTACCGGCTTTCAGCGCAGAACCGATCGGCCGCTGGTGGGCATAATTAAGCGAGGAAAAGTTGAAAAAATCTGAAAATGATTTTTTTTTCCTTATCAGAAAATCCTAAAACAAGCAGACGAAACACATACTATAAGCTACATAAACACATCGTTGAGTATTTTAACTTTTAAAACTATATTTTCGGCTACAGCAACGGGTACTAGAGAGCGTATACTTACACGTGTATAACGCAGTATTTATAAACATTAAGATGAACTTTATAAGTTTTGTTGGGTTTAATTTTTTTTTATATATTTATTTTAATTTATTACTCGAACTAGACTGGGCCTGGCTCAATTTCTGGGAGATGGGGGGGGGGTCACAAAATTTTACTTATAGTTAAAAATATCTTATCTAAGTAACACAGGTTTTTTTTTTTTTTTTTTTTTTTTTTTTTTTTTAAATACATTGGAACAAATTTTGCCACTTAGTGTCATTTCTCAGTGGAAAGATATTTCTATTTAAGTTTTCGTGCATGGAATACAGATTTCAGTCTTTTTAATTTTAGTTGGGGTAAAAAATTAAATGTTTGTTTTAATAAAAAAAAAAAAAAACTCTTTTTCTATCTGTTATTAAAAATTGCCGTGCTCCTTTGCTATAGTTTCATATCATACTTAGAAAATGGTTTATTAGATTTAAAAATACAAAAACTGGGATTAGCATGACACAAAGTTCTTATAAAAAATATGCGTTTCGCAAATAACTTTAAGCGAAATTTTCTTTTTCAGAATTAATGAAACTGACACTTTCCCGTGAAATTCGATGGGTTTATTTTTCGATTTTGGTTGACTAACTCAAGTTGTCAGAAGGAGACAAAAAATAAATAAACAAATAACAAAAAAAAAAAAAAAAGAAAGAAAGAAAGAAAGAAAGAAAGGAAAAAAGGAAAAAAAAAATAATGCTCAGCTTTTGGACTAGCCAAACAAATTTTTCTTAGTCAATTGACAAAATAGAAATAATTTATTTTTATTCTCTCATCTGACTAACCGGTCAAATTTGAGGAAAATGAAAACTGTACCTGGGAAGTTAGTCATCTGACAAGTTTTAGAGCCAAAACGAATCATCAGACGAAGCACATTAAAGATACATGGTAAAATAAAACGACTTTTGTGTCTCATGACTAAATGGGATTGTCAGGTAGTGTTGTGAATGTTTAAAATTTTGCGTAATTTTGTGCAAATTTGTCAATGTACTTGACAAACGTTTAGTGTCACAAAGATGGCACGTCTCTTGACAAGTTTCGATTTTTCATTTTTCTGTGTGCACACACAAGGTAAGCAGAAGCGGCCTTAACTTTGCAGCAATACGAAACTAAGCGTGTGAGGCATCTTCATCCGATATTTGGGGGAAGACAGGATACGGTTCAGAAATAAATTAAATGACTTTTAAATATTATGTTTTATTTTATATACTGTATATTACAGTGCAAAATATAAATGAAATTAATAATTATAACTGTAATATTATATTAATTATCATTTTTATAATATTATTTTAACAAATTTTCAAGTCTTCAGTAAGGTTATCTCCCAAATACAACTCGGAGCAAGGCAGCCAGAGAAGGAAATGGAACTTTTGGGTTTTCAGCTACAGGGATTTATCCTTACTATAGTATCGCCCAGTGGTCGAAACTCGACCATTTTTTTTGCAAAGCGAGGCAATGCAAAGTTATTGCCTTCTCCTAAACGGAATGCAATTGCAACACATCTGCGGCAATTGTTTGCCGATATTCACTCTAACTGAATCAGCAGAGTTTTACTTAATATAACTATTTCTCTCTGTAGATGTTAGCCTTTCCTGAAATGAGAGAAAATCGCAACGTGAAAACGCCCCTTGTTCTGTGATACAGCCCAGAAGCTAATAGGTACCATGTCAAACCAAGGCCCAACCAAATATCAAATTCTGTTAAATTAATTCGATTGGTTCATAAAGCACAATGTTTGAAAAAAAAAAAAAAAAAAAAAGATATTTTTCAAAAATGGTCGAATTGAGTTCGGGAAATTTCAAAACGTGTAACTTTATCGAAAACCGAAAATCTAAAACTTTTCTGAATCTTATATTTTCTACTTATATATGCAGAGGAAAGAATAATAAATCCACTTTTTAAAAAATAAAAATAAGTAGTCAATTTCACTTAATAAAAATGCAAGGAAATCTCAAAACGTGTAAATTCATCGAAAACTGGAAATCAAAAGTTTTTATGTATCTTGTACTTGCTTCTTCTTCCCACAAAAGCTAGCAATAAAGACACTTTTTAAAAAAATAAGTAGCCAATTTCAGTTAATTGAAACGTAAATAAAGCTCAAAACATGTAAATTTAGCAAAAAACGGAAATCGGAATTTTTTCCGTATCGTCTACTTTTACATGCAGCAGTTAGTAACAAATCCATTTTACTTTTATTTAGTATATTAGTTGAATATTTATTGTTTAAATATCACCCTTTGAAATGAAATGTTTATGTTTACATTCGAAACTGGAAGTTTGCCATTTTTTTTCTGGAGTTTTGTGATTTAAATTTAAAATTTTATCAATTTTACAGAAAAAATAACTGAATCAAACACATGTAGACAGTAACTTATACATAACTATACCCAAATATTGGAATAATATCGGCAGATAATTTCCGTTACTTTTTAATAATTTTTTACAAAAATTACAAAGGACGACTGACATAGAAAATCTTTTTCATGGCTCCATGGACAGACAGTGACGTTATCCCTTCGCTTGTGTATAGTAATGCTACATTATACAAATTACTGTGTCTATGGTTTTATTTGAGCTTTATGAAATTGCCAGATTTAACATCTTTCTACTTCTGGTATTTTTTAATGTAAAAGAATACGTGTATAAAAGGGGAAAATGCATAAAAAATAAATGTATTTTTAAATACCTTCTTGACATCGTAAGAAAATAATATTTGTATTCGCACCTTCCGGCTAACCATGCCTTTCGAATGATACCATTTTCAACCCTCTACTCCCATAATTAATATGTTAAAAAGGGACTACAAATTTTATGCTTGCCTATTAATATATAGATGATCCACAAGCAATCCCAAATCATGCGTGGGCTATCTTTGTTGGTTCTAACAATGATAGAGCTGTTACTTTTCCAAACGGCTTATGTGACAAAATAAGCCTACACCAGCAGTTGCATCCACCAGCAGAGTAGCATGAGGCAGTCGACTGTCACCAGCAGTTGCCTCCACCAGCACAGAGAAGTCATTGCCTCCACTAGCCTTGCACATCAAACGCAAAAAATGGTAGCACGAACATTCCAATGGTGATCATTTGCACTAAATTAAATGTAGTGCAGGCTAACATTCAAACTTGTACCCTTATTGGTTTAAGTAAAGTAAATTTCCAAATATTTATTCCAGTTTACAAATTTGTCTCTAAATAGTTATTCTTAATTCACAGGTAATTTTCCAATGTTTGTCTTATTTTTCTTATTTATTGTGGCGTTACATCTTGCCTCATAACTGGTGGCATATTTCTCGTATACATGGGGGAAGATGCCAAAATTACACGAGTTTGTTTAACATTAAATTTGTCAATTGTGTAGAGACTGGGAAATGAATTAATAAGCATATGCAATTAATCACACATTGAAGATCATGGTGTATATTTTTCCTTATAATGTTTCAATTTTTGAATGTATTAAGTAAATTATCCATATATATATGGCGTCTTCCCCGATTTACCTTAAATATATCTATACTAATATTATAAATGCGAAAGTTTGGATGGATGTTTGTTACTCAATCACGCCACAACGGCTAAATGGATCTGGATGAAATTTGGTACACAGATAAATAATAATCTGGAATAGGACATAGGCTACTATTTATACCGGAAAAATGTAAATTTTTAATTAATCTTCTATATAATATAGATATTTCTTCTACAATAAAACTTTAAAATAATTTATTTTAATTTTTAATTGCTGCCAAAGAAGTTTACGAGTAAATTTATTTTTCGACATATAATAAAATACATTTTCACGCGAATAATAATAAGAAATATATTAAATATTAAATTTGCTTAGGCACATGACAACATGACGCCATTATCAAAATCAAATAATAAGAAAATGAAAGCTCATTCAGATCTGTATTAAAAAGCTTTATTTATTGATAATCCTGGGTATATTTTTAATTTTAATGCTGAAGTAGATAGGACATTTTTCGCCAAGGACTCTATTCTTGTGACAGCCACCTTAAGCCAAGTAATCCATAAAAAATATAAACAAATCTGTACATATAAAAGAGTAAACTCACTGATTCACTGACTCAACACTGCTATGACGATTCTATGGGAAATAGAGTCACAAATATTAGTGACTAGGTTGGTTTTCGGAACCTGATCCCTCACTAAGACGGGATTTTGCAAAATACAGTAGAACCTCGATTATCCGAAGTAATTGGGAGCGAACTTTCTTCGGACAATCGAAATTTTCGGATAATCGAGAATTCATCAATAATCATCTAAAATATTTATCAGCACTCGTAGTTTGGAAAGGATGGCTTGCATACAAAAGGAATGTGGAAAAAAAAAAAAAAAAAAAAAAAAACTTTAAAAATACATGTTTGTTAAGAGAAAATTTTGGATGATAATAGAAAGTGAAAAAAAAAAGTGAAGAAGAAACCGACTTCGGTTAACGGAGAGTTTCGGTTAATCGAGGTGAATTTCGGTTAATCGAGGATCGAGGTTCGGATAATCGAGGTTCTACTGTACTGCCCTTGGGGGGCAGAAGACACAAACACCTTTATAAGCATAACTCGGCTCCAAATTACTTCACGGTGAAGAAATTGCAGATGGAAAAACCAGACTTGAGTACAAAAAAAAAAAAAAAAAAAAAAAAAAAAAAAAAAAAATTTCTGCGATTTTGGAATTTTGGATTTTTAAGTGGGAGAGAAGGGAAAATATTTTCGAAGAATTGTACTCAACACACGAGAAAATTGAACTCAACACACACTAGAAAGGGATTTTGTGAAAATCCACCCTACCGCCCTTTGGAGAATGGGGAACAAAAACATGTATTCATGCATAACGCTGCACTAAATTATCTTAGGTTGACAATTTTTGATGTGAGGGATGTATCTAATATATATGTATCTAATTCATAGTATGAAGATATTTTGCGAAATTCCCTCCTCCTTTAGGTTATTAATAATAAAAGTTCGGTAGAAAAAATAAGTTCGGTAGAAAAGAAAAGTTCGGTTACATCTAAGTTCTTTAGGTTATTAATAATAATGGGATTTTGACAACTCGTTTAAGTATGATGTCCAGCGAAGCGGGCAAAGCCTGCTAGTATACTTATAAATTAAATAGCAATACATATCAACAGAAAAATTAACAATAAAACCAGAAAAATAATTAATCCAAAAAGCATTGAGGCCATCGTCAGGGACACCCTCAAATGCACGGTGGAAAAAAGAACGACAAGACGTTTCAACAGCTAAAAGTATCTTGGTCCCTTATGTCCCACCGAAAAAAAAAAAAAAAAAAAAAAAAGAATCTATCACTATTGTAGCACGAAATTACAAATGAAGAATTTATGAAATAAAAAAGGATAAATAAGTAAAATTATACAACAATATATAAAATTATAAATGTAAAAACACATAAAAGATTGTAAAAAACACTTACCAAAAATGAAAAAAATATACACCAATATATCTGAAATGAGAAACATTTATTTAATATTCAACAGTCACGAATATATATATATATATATATATATATATATATATATATATAGTAACCGTCGCTTAATAAATTCACTGGTTAATAAAATCAGCCGCTTAATCTAATCAAATTATCAGGACCGGAATCAAAAGAATACAAACTAATTTTAAAGCCGCCGGTTAATAAACTCAAAAATATCTCCTCTGCAGCCAAAAATATCATTTATGTAAACAAAAAATGTTTTTATCTACATTGTGATTTAAAAAAAATAAAAAATAAAAACAGAAAGTAAAGCACAACAATCCCTCCGTTATCCCTTATTGTAAAAAATTTTACACTTGCAGCATAATTACAATTACAAATTAAACACGCCCCATAACTCATCTTCGTAGTAGTTTCAAGGAACGCATTCTTCAAAGCGCAGTAATAAGTTGCAAATGTGATTTGGTTTGCAAATAATATATATAATTTTTAATTTTTAATTATTTAAAGACAATTTCTAGTTCTTATTTTGAAATAACTATAAATCAAGAAGTTTAAACAGAAAGATTTTAAATGTATAAGAAAAGCGTGGAATTTCGGTAAAATAATGAGAATTTTCCTCCCAGAAAAGCACATAGGAACCTGGAATGCGTTTAATTTACTTATATCTAAGGAACAATTGTTTAGTTATCTATCAAAAATTCATTAATATTGTTTATTTATTCCATTATTCGTTACTGAAATTTCTTTCCAAATTCAAAGAAGTAATACCTTTTTCTTAAGAGTAGGAACGTTCGCCGGAAATAAGAATCAGCCGTTTAATAAAATCACTTCGGTTCAGGACGAATGTGATTTTAATAAATGGCGGGAACTGTATGTATATATATATATCAGAATAATATGATGTAGCCTAACATGATTTTATTCGTTATTGTTGTCATTAATAATAAATATTATTACTTTCAGTTATCATTTACAAAAGTCCAGAAAATCCAACTTTTGTTTATTTGTTTACTTATTTTAATTCAACCAGTAATATAAATTAAACATAAAACCGATTGTAAGACGTTATTTCCCTGTATTATCGATATCTAAATTATAATATAGGCACAACTGGGCATCCTTAGTAAGCACATTCGCTAATAAGGAAACAACTAATCGTATAACTAAACTAATTTTTAGTTGCATAAAAATGAATTTTTTAAAAGGCCATCGCAAAAAGAAATTAATTTTTTGATTATTCATATTTTGTCGCAAAGCTATTTCGCATTAATTATAATTCATGGTCACAATATCTTTATTAAACATTAATCGATGTTATATATTTAAATCTAATCCATATTAGGGTCATAATCAATCATTATTAGAAGACAATCCTAATCACATGATTTTAAAACAATAAAACGATTATTAAGTTCGACGTGTTATGAGTTTGAATTAAGCGACTTTATTAAAAACAACAATACTTATGGGCATTCTAAATTCTTATCACGTTAGAAAAGAAACTTGTGATTGCTATTGTTATGAAATCAAAATTGTGGTAAGTTATTTTAAAACTGAAAACCATTTTATAGTCATATTTCTTTTATTTATTCTTAAATATTGCTTCAAAGAGGGGGTAATTTCCCCCTTTTTTTTATTTTTCGTATCCAATATTATTTCATTTCATGATTATTCATTGAATTTATCTGGAGTTAATTATAAATTTTTGTTAAGCAATTCCTCAAACTTACTATTGCAATTTTTTTTTTTAATTCTTAAAAAGAGAATTTGCATAATATTATAATTTTTTGTAGTTAGAACTTGAATAGGTGAATAATTTAAAAATTTTTCAATTGAAAAAAGTATTCGATTCCTAAAAATTTTCGATTTCCAAAGAACTCGTCAATATATTATAAACGAATCGTTGAACTCCAGATTATAGATATTTTAAAACAAAGTTATTGATTTTTTTAAATACATATACACATTTTGAATGGGAAGGTGAGCGTTAAACATTTTCAAATTATTTATTTATTTTTTATTTTAATTTAAGGCTCGTGGTATATTTTGTGATTTACGAGAAGAATATCTTAAATATATATATATATATATATATATATATATATATATATATATATATATAACTTAAAATTTTTGAGTTAGTTTATATAAATTTGGGGTCTGCCACTTTCGTAATCTAAAATATTTCAACTTATTTCGCTTTCCAATGTGAGTGAAACGTATATTCAACGTATTCTTGTCCAAAAATAGATTAATGAAAAACGTATTTTTCTTATTTGATAGTTTCAAAGGGCCATGGCAGAAAAATCATTTTCTGTCGGACAATATCAATAATATTTTAAGTTATTATACTATTAAACATTATCATCCTATTTTTATTGTTGAAACAACTGATTGTAACTGCTGTTTTGCCTTATTTCCTATTTCTAATTATTCAGATAGAGCCAGTAATTTTTCTTCTAGCTGGTGGGTTTTTATATTGACTTGTTTCAACGATTTTTTCATATTTCATAATTGATTCATTTTTTCTTCAGTGAACTCAATAATATTTTTTAACAAGTTTTCGCTTGAGTATTAAGACTAGATACATATTTTCCAGATTTTGTCAGTTCTGGGAAAAGCACCTTCTTTTCTTCTATGTCAGTGACTAAGTCTTTTCTGTATATCTTTAAATCATATTTAAAATCTACTTTCTTCTTCAAAAATGTCTTACTTTCTGTTTTTGCCGTAACTTTTCCTTTATGTTGGTTCAAAATTTCTTCATGTGATGATTCATTCCACTCACCTTCGGGTCGATATAAGTAGGGAGGTTCTCTTTCACCGTCTCGACGTCTACACTGTTCAGTTTTAATTTCATGGTCTGGAATTTTTCCATTAAGGTTCCTATTCTTCTTCTTCTTCTTCTTTTTTTTTTTTTTTTTCTTTTTGTTTGTGGTTGCACAGCATTTTTGTCATCATAAAACTTATCACATATATAAGACTTGAAATTGTTTATATTTGGATCATTTTTATTAATTTCTATAATAACCTATCAATTCATCATTTTCAGAAATAGATTCACTTATAATTTTATTCACCCTCATATAATTTAGTATTTTTGAAACATTTCCAAAATCTTAATCATCAGATAGTGAAAGTAATTTCGTTAGCAGTTTTTTCTTTCAATTTTTTCTTAGTGCATTCAACTTATTAATAAATTTACCGCTAATATTTCATGTGGATTTTTTTCTTACTATTGCTGGGTCCATGGTGTGATAAAAGTAAACAAAGTGACAAAGTGGAGAATGTGTTTCTTTGTTTAGTACTGTTTGATGTTTCTTTCCCCATTAAGGTTCACCCATTTTAATTTTTAACACTGAGGGAATATATATATATATATATATATATATATATATATATATATATATATATATACCGCTTTCATCTAGAACGAATAAGAAGCCATTTTCTAAATCCCTATACTAGAAATATAGATTTTTGAGTTACGCATATAAGGCATGCCAATAAACTGAATTCACAAAATGATTAAGAATTTCTAGTCTATACATTTCTAGATGGGAAAACAATATTCTGATTATTCTGAATCCTTTGTATTGTGAGAAATTCTCACTCGGTTTCTTAGAATTGGGTCATAAACCAAGATTATAGTTGCTAAAACTCGCCTCTTGTATTCTCATTCATTTGCAGAGATTTTTAAATAAGTTTGACCTCGATAATATAAGCAAACGAGCTAGAATTCCAATAGGGGTTTCTAGAACTCGCTTTCAAAGGTAACTAGAATTTATAAGGATGACATGGAACTATTACTTTCCGAACACTATAGTGAGGAAAGTATTGTAATCATGTCAAAAATCCGAATTCGAGATTTTGATGTTTCTATACGTTTTGAGGTCCCATAAGTCCGTTTTCACTATTTTTACGATGATGTATGTATGTGTGTGTGTATGTGTGTATGTGTGTATGTGTGTATGTCTGTGGGTGAACACGCTAGCGTCTAAACGCTTCGTTCGATTAACCTGAAAGTTGGTACGCATATTGTAAGTCACCATAGTACGAACCCTATAGATTTTGGTGAATCTAGCACTTATAGTTTTTTTACAGGGACACAAAGAAAAATTCTTTATCATTATGGCCTATGGGAGCAAAATCTTAAAAGTGCGATAGCATCTAAACGCCTTATTCAATTGAGCAAAAATTTTATACACATATTATAGATCACAAATACTCAATCTGTATAGATTTTGGAGAATCTAGCACTTATAGTTTTTTTACAGGGACACAAAGAAAAATTCTTTATCATTATGCTTATGGGGCCAAATTTTTAAAAATGTGATAGTGTCTAAACGCCTTATTAATCCGAGCAAAAAAAATGTACACATGTTATAGATCACAGTTGAACTAACTGTATAGATTTTGGTGAATCTAGCACTTACAGTTTTTTTACAGGGACACAAAGAAAAATTCTTTATCATTATGGCCTATGGGACTAAATTTTTAAAAGTACGATAGCATCTAAACGCCTTATTGAATTCAGCTGAAAATTTATATGAGTATTATAAATCACTGTTGCACTAACTATAAGCATTTTGGTGAATCTAACATTTATAGGTTTTTACAGGGACACAACGAAAATTTCTTTGTCATTATGATCTATGGGCTCAAAGTTCAGTAGCGTTAAATAAAACAACGTGTAATAGATGGAGAAAAATACTCAAACACTCTATTATGGTTTTCTCTCTTTTGTTTGTTTAACAACTACTCTTTCTTTACTTTATCTACAAAACTGTTAATTACTCAATGTTCGGAAAGTCGAGTGGAGTCACTCCAGATTTTTTTTACTAGAGCTACAATTTAGATTCTAGATGTCAGTTACAGAATTTTTTCACAGTGAATGCTATTATGTCCCTTTATGGGAATGATTGTATTGCGCCTGTGTAAATATCTCCAGCGACATTGGCACACAAGAACAGATGTTATTTCCCGAGGATCCTCCTTGTAGGTGCGCGAAGCCTCTCCCACAAACACATCACTCAAATGTATTTCTTAGTTTTTCAGTTCGCGAATACATTCCTTATTTTCTACTTTGGATATTGGTGTGTAGGTTTTTTACTGATACAATACTTTAAATATATAACTGTTATGTAATACAATTGTAAATTATTATCTCATAACGTTCATGTGTTTCTTGTACTACATGTATACATACCCAGAAAGACCTGATTAATTGTAATTTCTTCTTTACTTTTTAATTTTAACATTTTCGCAGTGTATTTTGACATGTAAGAATTTTGTCTACCATTGCCAACAATTGTTCTCAAAGTACCCCTAACTCGAATTATCAGTGTTTGAAGATATTCAGTAAAAGAGGATTGGTAATTTAAATAAAATTTAGTTACAGATTTATCTCTGCCTGACATTAGTTTCCCTCACTGAAATCAATTTTAGTAAAGTCTCTAGATTTGTTAAATTTTTCATTATAATACATAATCGATAAATGATTATTACTACTAGAAAAGTTCATTTTTCTGTTGCAATCACGTGACACATGAAAATAACGGTTTGAGAAAGGGGCAAGTACTAACATAATTCCGGAATAAATTAAAATGTTGACATGTCTGCATTAAATAGAAATTATACATTTCAAGTTAATTCTCTTTAAATTGAGAAAGGAATTGAATAAATTTGAGTATTCAACGTACACGTGGAGTACTTGGGTTCGATTCGGCCTTTTTTCACATAGTTAGTTTAAAAATTCAACCTAAAAATATATAGATATATATATTTATAGTTGATGAAAGTCATTTCGAGTTTACAACTGTAAAAATTTTCGTATTTGCAACTTACGTGGATAAAGATTAAAAAAAAAAGGCTCTTTAGCGATAATGATTTCAATTATACCCTGCAAATTTAATTTTTCACAAAGTTTTACATCAATTTTCGTATTTATGAGTAAATTTCTTTTCATTAAAAAAAAAATAAAATAAAATAAAATAAAATCAACTCGTAAATTTTTTTGACAACAATTAAATAAAAATTTAAATAACTTATATATTTTTGTCTAAAAAGGGGTTTCTTCAAGTTTTTCGATACTGTCAATTTCGATAGTGATTATTATTAGTTTTCTTTTCTTTTCTTTTTCTTAAAAAAAAAAAAAAAAAATTATGATGAAATTCTGGCTGAAGCAGAATTTAGTTTAGTACGGAAGACTATTAGTTTTTTTTTTTTTTTTTTTTTCAGATTATAACATCGTTTTCAAATTACTCAATTATATTTAGAAAATTTGGAGTGGAAGGATGATTTTTATACCAACTATGTGAAAAATACCAGAGCCTGGGAATCGAACCCGGGCCTTCCGCTTGACGCGCGGATGCTCTACCACTGAGCTACCCTGGATGATAACCAGCTAGGCATTTCTCACATAATATTCATTGGCAAGGTCACCGAGTCTGCAAACGCAGCTATATCAAGTGACATAATTATTCGTGGCACAACTCCAATAGACCACGAAATTTTTTATTTAGAAAGTCTTTATTTATCAACCTTAATTAATTTAGAAAATTTGCAGTGGAAGGATGATTTTTATACCAACTATTATTCAACCACCAACTATTATTCAACTTACCAACAATAGTTGGTATAAAAATCATCCTTCCACTCCAAATTTTCTAAATTAATTAAGGTTGATAAATAAAGACTTTCTAAATATTCAATTATATTTTCGATAAATTTTCGATTTCGATAAATGTTCAACCACCGTAAAACTGGCGACATCCGTAGATTGAGACTAATAGTCCTCCGTACTAATAAAAGTATTGGGTATTGGAAATGGAATCATGTTGTTAGATATTTTAAGCAATCACATAATTAACCGCTAAATTGATTTCAAAAATCCATGTATAACAATAATAAAATAAATGAATAAAAAAAAAAAAAAAAAAAAAAAAAAAACGCATTCAGCAGTACGGGAATAAAGAAATAATCATTTACTTGAAAGAGAAAAAAATGTGCAAGATTTTTCTCATTTTTCATCACCTAAGATTTTTATCACGTCAAGCGCGGATTTCTTTTACGCGGCTTGGCGCTGATTTGTGTAGTGACTGGCAGTTACATTGTTAGACGTCAGAATCAAGAAATCTCTTTGCATACATTAATTTCTTTTGCCCGTGAGGATTTGAATTGCTCTGATGCAATCTCTTTTCCCCCTTTTTTTTTATTTAATGCATATATTTTCTTATTCAAGGTAGAGGTCACAGCGTCATACAAGCCGTGATGTGATTTTTTTTTTTTTCTTTTTACCATGCGTCCGCCTACATAATTTGCAATGAAGACAGAGGAAAGATTAGTTGCACTTTTTTTTAATGATATATAAAGTTTTGATTTTAATCTCGGCTGGATAGGGAAGAGATTAGTTTGTGAAAGCGTTTTTGCGATACACCTCAAACTCGAAGCAGTCGATTATATGTCTAATAAGGTCTTTGTACATGTTCACAAATATGTATTAATGAATTATTAAAAATATTTTAGTACTTTAAAAAAATAAAAAGAAAAAAGAAATAAAAAGAAAAAGTAAAAATTCTGTCAAAGACAGAATTTAGTTTAGTACGGAGGACTATTAATTTCAATCTGTAAAATTTTTATTTTACACTTAAAATTTTTATTTATTTTTTTATCTCATTTTTTAACCGCAAAATTGGGCCATTACTTTTTAAAATAACAGAAATGAATTAAAACGAAGTGTTGCCACCTAATTTTCATACTTTAGTTAATTTAAAAGAAATCTATTTGTCATGTCGAAAAACTGTTTGTCCCCCTGTATTCAGAAAAATCGCCTCTTTCATTTGGTATCGAATTTGTAACGATAGGCCTAATATTTCTAATTTATTTTGGTGTTACACACAGAGCCTGATTAAGGGGGAAGCACACATTATCTCCGCACTCACCGGAATATTTTTACAATTATTTTTTACTTCATGTCATAGAAATTCCACGCTTTGACGAGGAAATATTTTTTATAAAAAATGAACGGTGTAAAACAATCCAATTTGCTCACCGTTATTAGACACCAGAATTCTTTTAAAATAATTTTTAATGAGAATTTTCCGTTTATTATAGGAGGAAAGTATTTGTTAAAAAATAACGGTGTAAGTATAAATAATGTGTGCTTCCCCCTTAATCAGGCTCTGGTTACACAGAACTGGTCTACAAAAACTGGCGACGACGCGACGTTTTTTCCCAGACTAAAACTAACAACCCTCCTAGCCCTAAAATAAATAAATAAATAAATAAAATAATAATAAAAATAGTATGTTATGGGCATCACAAAAATTTCTTCTACATTTTCTTACACAGATTAACGTAATTTAGACCAAACTATCACCAATAAATTTTACATTGTAAAAATGACATTACTTTTCTATGTGTTAAAAGGGAAAAACTTTTCCGTTAATTTGGTTGACTATTACTATTTTAAACAAAAAAATTTCAGTTTCAGAATGGTTAGCTAAAAATAATCCTCCCTGTGCCAAGTTATACGGAATTTTGTCCTAAACTGCCATGTGAAAGATTAAGAAGAAAAGTTGGACGACATTGACACATATTGCGCGATATGCAACAAAAGTTGATAGTCACCAATTTATGTGAAGATGCAAATAAAAATAACTTTTAATCAAATTATTTTGATTTATTCTTGATTTAGAGATGCCACAAAATTTTAACACATATATCCAGACACACACACAGCCAGGTGTTTTCTAAAAATGATCACATCGCATTTAGGACATGTTAAAACATTTCGACTTCCATTGAAAACTGGAAGTCAAAACTTTTTACGAATTTAATAATTTTCTCTATTTAATATAGAATAACATAAAATCTATTTTGTTGTTGATTATTATTATTATTATTTTTCCTTCTAGTTTTTTTTTTTTTTATCGATATTTGAACATTAAAAATTAAATAATTTTAAATGAATAAAAAATAGTTTGTAAAAAAGTTTAAACGGCAAATATTTTTGCTGAAAATATTTAAATGATATTCCCGAATTTTTTAATGTAGTTTGAAATTTTCTGCAATATTATTGGTAACATTTTAAACAAATTTGATCATAAAAATCGTTTAAAATCATTAATTTCTATTTAAAAAAAAATTAAGGAAACAAAACGCGGTATATTTCAATCGAGTAACTAGAATTTTTATGACATTTAAAATATTCACATGCTACGTAATATTTACAGAACTGCCAATTATTACGAGTTGAATGTAGTCTCCATGACAGAAATATTTCAGTAGTATTCTTTAATAATAATTTCATGCGATTAAATAAGTCGAAAACTACGATCTCTAAATTGTAGTATCAAATACATTTGCTGTTGGTAAAACCTTCCTACTTGTGTATTTAACTATAAAAATAAAAAAAAATTAAGTTAAAAAACATTTTTAGCAGTAGAAGCTTTTTATTGTGAAGCCTTTTAAAAAGCATAAAATAAAAATTTGTTCTTGCAAAGACATGCTATAAAGAAATGAAAGTTTCAACACAAAGAAAATTCTAGAGAAAGATAGATATTTCACTTTTGCAAAAGATGAAATTTTTTAACTATTCAAAATATTTTAAAAAGTATTCGAGACCACATTATTAATTATTTGTTTTTGTATAAATATTTGTTAAGCCATAAATTTCAAAGGTCTCGAAAGCTTTTTAAAATATTTTGAATATTTAAAAAATTTCATCTCTTACAAAAGCGAAATAGCTATCTTTCACTAGAACTTTTTTAGTGTTGAAGTTTTCATTTCTTTATAGCATGCCTTTGCAAGAATAAATTTTTATTTTACGCTTTTTAGGGCTTCACAATAAAAAGCTTCTACTGTTAAAAAATGTTTTTTAAAATTTAAGTTTAATTTTTTTCCTTTTTAGTTACAAGAAATAAGCTTCTAAAAAAACTAATCAAAAGTTCTTATGATATTGTGTAGATATTCATTTTTTTTTAAAAATCAGTCGGCACCTTTTCTATTAATTATCTCCAAAAATTAACTCATCGGCCCTTGGAGGATCGAATCCACGACCATCGTGTTATCAGTATGACACTCTAATCAAAAGTCATAGAACATGCCAGAAATATCTGACAAATGCATATAAAAAAGAATATTGTTCTCGAATGCTTTTTAAAATATTTTGAATATTTAAAAAATTTCATCTCTTGCAAAAGTGAAATATTTATCTTTCTCTAGCATTTTCTTAGTGTTGAAACTTTCGTTTCTTATAGCATGTCTTTCCAAGAATAAATTTTTAAATGCTTTTTTAGGTCTCTACAATAAAATGCTTCTACAAAAAAAAAAAAAAAAAAAAAAATGTTTTTTTACTTAAATAATTTTTTTTTTTTTACATTTATTTTTAGTTACGAAAAAAAAATTCTAAATAAACTAAACAAAAATTCTTATGATACTGTGTAGATATTGAAAGATTTTCTTTTATCATTTGACAGCTTTTCTATTAATACCACCAAAAATTAACTCATCGGTCCTTGGAAGATCGAACCAACAGCCATCGAGGTTATCAGTATGACACTCTAGCCAAAAGTAATAGAACATGCCATAAAAATGTTACAAATACATATAGAAAAAGAATATTGTTTAAAATATCATTTAAAATATTTTGAATATTTATGATTTTTAATATCTCTTGCAAAAGTGAAATATCTGTATTTCTCTTTAAAAATTTCTTATTGATGAAACATTTTTTTTTTTTTTTTTTTTTTTTTTAATAGCATGTAAGAATAAATTTTTATTTTATGCTTTTTAGTGCCCCACAATAAGAAACTCCCATTTTTTTTACTTAAATTTTTATTTTGTGCGTTCTAGTACTAAAAAAATGCTTCTTAAAAAAACTAATGAAAATTTCTTCAAATACTGTGTAGAAAATGAAAGATTTTTTAAAAAAAAATAAATTTACATTTTTTTACATTTTTATCTACAACAAAGTAACACATCGGCCTTCGAGGATCGAACCCACGACCATCGCTTTATCAATATGATGCGCTAACCAACAGAGCTAACGAATAATGGAAAAGCTGCTTACATTTGCATTAAAGGGGAGGCGCCTTGCTTTTCATCTTGACACAAAGACACGATGAGGAAAATCCAATTTCAATAAAAAATTTCTAATATTTGCATATCTATACATTTACTTAAATTCTAATTTTGTGCTTTTTAATAACTAAAAAAGAGTTTCTTAAAAAACTTTTCAGGTACTGTGTAGACAATGAGAAATTCCTTTTATCAACTGAAACCTTTTCTATTAATTATTTATCTGCAAAATTTACCACATCGGCCCTTCGTGGATCGAATTCACGACCATCGCATTATCAACATGACGCTCTAACGAACTGAGCCAACGAGCGATGAAAAGAATGACTTACATTTACTTTAGACTGGAGGCGCTTTGTTTTTTTAGCGTAACACGAAGGCGCGATGACACATTCCAATTTCAATAAAATCTTATAATAAGTTCAAAAATTTCCTAAATACTTTATAAAACCACAGGAATTTAAAATAATAAAATAAATAAAAAATGTATAAGTAAAACAAAATGCGTAAATAAATAAATAAAATCACACAAACACATTTATTCATTTAAAAACTTTATTCAATGTTGCAAATATATATATGCATTACTGGAAACTGCGGTCTTTTTATAGTACGTTTATAAAGATGCAAAAATGAATTTGAATACCAAATTTGTACGCTTGTATAGTTTAGGGTAAACTATACAAGCGTACAAATTTGGTTGATTGATTCAGTGATTTTTACGTAGTGCCGAACTATGGGCATTTGGTGGAGAAATACTATCATAATTTTGGTCCTCTGCGGAGGGGATATCACCCCCGCTGCGGTGACACCCAGAAGTTATTATGCATACAAATTTGGCGAACAACATTTGAGCACTCTATTATAAATCTTACTTTTGTTTATTTATTGAAATATTGAGTGATTAAAATTTGTGTGGATGCCTTGTATAGCGTAACCAAGTTTCCTACCCCTAGCAGTGAGCACGATTCCAAAAGCTTGGAAGGGTGCCAAACTGACTGACAGGTTGGGATTTAGTAAACATCCAGTCATTCAGTATTCCCTTATCGCTTATTTTCTTTCAAAGACAAGGTTATCACCCCTATTTTAACACTGGACTCTTTGAGTCCACTCATGCGCAGAGGCTCCCATGGTCGCAAAAACTGTGGTTAATGAATAGCTACTGACAGTCAGAAAGTTGAATGGAGTCACGTGAAAATTTTCATAGTTTTTTTAGAAGTTTTGTAAGCATTTTAGAATATTTATGCTATTTTTCTTGAATAATTTCATAAATAAAGATATTGGGTTGTTCGGAAAGTAATTTCGTTTTTCTCAGCAGAGGACTTAATTGTATTTTTTTCACACTACCTTCACAATTAATCTACATTACCATTATATATTGTGACAGCTGATATAGCAAGGCTTGCTTGTGAAAAAGTTCGTTTTATTCTGCGCAATAGGTTTTGATTGGTGCCCTATCAAATAAAGAAAATCGGAAGCGACATTTTCGGCATATTTTGTTTTTGCTATCAAAAAGACGAAAATACTGTTCAAACAAGGAAAAAAGTATACGATGTATATACAGAAAATGTATTTAAAGAACGCCGTTGTCAAAACTGGTTTACCAAATTTTGTTCCGGCAATTTTGAGGTTGAAGATGCATTACGTTCTGGAAAACCAGTTTATACTAATGAAAACAAAATAAAGTATTGATATATGAAAACTTCCAAATAACAACTCGTGATATCACTGAGAAACCGATCAAAGTGGAGAATATATAATTCAATAAAATATTTATACAATATTAGAGAATCGTCTTTCATTTTCAAAGGAAAAAACGAAATTACTTTCCGAAGAACCCAATATATATAATCTACATTGGTGTCAAACATTAAAATAATAAATTTGCATTATTTTAAACATACAAAATAAACAAAGAATATAACAGTTAATGGATAGAATTCACACATTCACGCACAAGATGTCCGTTAGTATTATGCTTCAAGTTTCTGATTTATAACTTCCAATTATATTTACCACATTTATGACCAGATTACTGTTAAAAATAAAATAGGAAATAGAAAAAAGTTTTTTTAGAGCTAAATTTCATGCATTAACATATCCATTAAGAATATCAGGAAGTAAAAACTTTGACATAATTTTGTAAAATAAAAATTCTTATCAAACAGGAGCAATAACATCAATAATTTTTTCCGTTCTATTAATTAATCATAAATTATTAAAAATAACCATGAGTAATTTATCAAATGATAAATCATATTTTATATATAAATTTAACTGTATAGGTGAGATTCTGGGAGTTGATTAAATTGTATGCTATTTGATGTAAAGTACCAAAGCAAATCAATCGTTGTATGAAATGAATGTTAAACAAGATCTAGAGAAAAGAAATGATATTAAGATTTTAATCTCTTCTTTAGAAGAATAGCAGGTCGTTTAGGTTAGCCATAAATATAATGAAAGACATAGATTAAATCAAAAATTAAAATAAGTTTATAAAGACTTAACGTTGAGAAAAATAACCTGATTAGAAAACTCTGTACTAATATGTAATGCAAGAAATAATAGAAAATATAAAACATTACAAATAGAGGTCTGTGAACTTTTAAATGCATTTTTGTTATTGAATAATAAGTGGCAAAATTTAAAGTTGATGTTGTTGGAGAAATCCTGTTTTCCACACCTAAAAAGGATATTGATTTAAAAATAAAAAAACTTATTTTAACTGCTGAATTTATTTCCAATTTTTTTTCCAATTAATATTGTTATTTCAACGAATGAAACTTATCTACGAAAACATGTTTTTAGCTAAAATGCATTATATTCCACTTGATGAAAGGATCCTTTTACTAGTTGCTTTCAGTACATTTTCATGGTTTTGTAAAATTATGATATAGATATAATGTTTGTTACATTTTATACTTCTAGGTTTAAAAATTTTTATTACCACCGTTGTAAAAAGCGTGTTTATATCTACTTACTTTTCTATATATTTCTCTATCTATTTATCTGGATATATAGAAGAATTTATCAACACTGAGTGTAATGGAAGAAGACATTTATGAACACAATTGAAACAAGTCACTATGGTAACTTCTTTATAAAATATTGCAGATTATATATGTATATATATATAAACTGGTGAGTACGACCACACGACTTCTATTACCTACTACTACAAATATCAAGCTCTTTTCGAAGATATTGTGGTCAGAATGCAGAAAATTGATGTAAAAAATCAAGACACTTGTCGTTTTCATGACGCAACCAACTAATACATCATAGAAGGTTTATAAAATAAGAAATAGAATACTGAAGATCTAATGATAATAAGTTAATAGATAACACGTTTAAATATAATTAGTACATTTACTTTCATATTGAATTTTTTCTTGTTTGCTGGCCTGATTTGCCGTTGTCCACAATCGTTGCACTTATTGTTGTAAATGGTGCAGATTTCGTGTATCCACTTGCTACAAGTAAAATACATAAAATAGTCCACGAGGAATTGTTTAATTAAAAAATATTTTGTAATGCTATTATTCTATAGAAATTTCTGAGAAAACTTATGAAAATTCAAGCAATCATTTTTGAAAACGACACAAAATATTCACGTTTATTCTTAGACACTTGAAGCAATCACCATGCACATACAAGTCGGCACTCCGCTATTGATTTTGTACAACTACTTTGAGTTTCATATCGCTCACTCTAATCCTTCCTTCAAATCCGCTAGGTGCATAATCTCCCTTAGTTTTATCTTATATATAAAATTGTTGCAAAATAGAAACAAACTACAAGAAAAAAAAAATATGATTTTCGTCGAAAAGCTTTCTTTCTTAATGTCAAATTGACATCAATATTGTTTACGCATGTAGAAAAAAATATAAATAATAATAATAATAAAAATTACGTACAAGCACACACACACGGAAAAAAAAAAAAAAAAAAAACTTTTTTCCTGCATTTATTACGTCTATTTTCCGTTTCACTTAAATGAGTACATGCAGCAAAATTTGTTGATATTTTTTTTTTAATAAGAACAATAGTTTTAATTTTGATTATTTTGTGGTCCCGTGTACAACCTGTTGCAAAGGAAAAGTTCATTCATTAGAATTTGTTTAAATATTCTATTTATTTTCGGTATTTTGAAGTAATAAACACTTAATAAAGAATGATATGCAGAACTATATACCTCGGTGTTACCATAGGCAGTAAGTTAAATGCTGGTACTAAGACTTACTGGTACTAAATGGGGTTGCAACAAGGATACTCTAAACCTCACTTACAACACTTATATTAAACCAGTTCTCAAATTTGGCAGTAAGGTTTTGATTTCGACAGCTCAGTCCAAGTCGGATATCCTAGTAAGAATGGAGAACAGAGCCCTTTGTATAATCACAGGAGCTATTGTATCAACCCTAACTGCAGCACTACAATCTTATACTTCAAACTTCCTATTACCGTTGAGATAAAGAAAAAAGCGGTTAATATACTGGCAAGATTAAAGGCATACTGTCGAGCAAATTAGATACCAAACCGACATCCTTAAAACTCAAATCTCTTCAGTTGAGATTTGTGAAAGGTATTTGGAAGATTTTAATGTAAATGTTCCTGTTGAGAGTTCTAATATATTTGTTGACCCGCTGGAATTTATGGAAATATCCTATAATTAAAAAATAGGTGAATGTGGAGAAAAAAAAAGACACACTCGATATTATTCTGAAAATACACTCATTGCCATAAAAATTTGCGCACCAAGAAGTAATTGTTGAACCGTAACGAAACTTGGCATGAAGATACGTGCCAGGCAGATATGCAAATGATTAGAAATATAGCGTGATTGCACATTGGGTAATGCCACCAGAGGGCGTTGAACTTCGTTCTTCTTGGAGTATAAAACAGGTAAACAGAACTTGTTTGGTGCACATAATCTGGTGCAGAGTGACGCTTTTTTACTAGAGATGCCATTACAACGCCATCGAAGACAGTACGAGGAGCTATGAGAGACCGGGAGGGAAAGAATAATCGGCATGATGGAATCTGGGTGATCAGCTCGGCGAGTAGCCAGTCACCTAGGCCATTCTGATTTTACTGTGAGGAGGTATTGGGACCAGTTTACGTGAGAGAGGTCGTTTACACGGCGACTAGTCTCAGGACGCGATCGACAGACCTATAATCGAAAAAAATATCACATCATACAAAACACACGCATAGCGCCAACTGTTTCATTGTCCGCCATCCAAACATATACAACACCAACACCACCTGTCCATTTGTCTGTACGTACCATCGCAAGGCGCCTGGCTGCAGGATATTTGTTATGGCGGCGCTCAATACGTGTGCTGCCAATATTACCAAACCCCCTCCCTGGTGTCGCGCTCAACTGGTTCGGATTGCAACCAAATGGAATCAGGTCGTCTTCAGCGACGAATCCAGATTTAAATTGAAGCGTGATGACAATCGTGTACGTCTGTGGCACTGAGCTGAAGAACAACTGGAGGAAATGCTAGACCGGTTTTTGCGTGCCGTTTTTGGAAGGTTTGTCTTCCGAGCGTTGCACGGTAAAAAGCATTTCATATCCTTATATTTAAAAGAAAAATTGTGTAAAGGTTGTCTATTCGAACAACCATATATGCTAAACATGATATTACAATTTAAAATTTTAATTCTTTACAGGGTATAATAGTAATAGACGACCCAATTAATGTTGCCTGCCGTGCAAGGTTTGACTCTGTACGGCAAACGATTGCAGAAAAACTGGTACGCACGAGCACTGTGTAAAGGTATTGGAAGCATTTGCTCCAGTTGTTCTTCAGCTCAGTGGTCTGTGGTGGCACTGTGGTGAACGCCTCAATCCTACCTTTGCTTTACAGCTGCACACCGCACCCACCGATGGTGTGATGGTATGGAATGACATTGTATACGACAAATGGTCATCTCTAATATTGATCCACGGCACCGTGACAGCCCAGAGGTACGTTCGTGACATTCTTCATCCATAGGTGTTGCCACTGATGGCAAGGCTCCCTGGAGCCACTTTTGAACAGGACAATGCCCAGCCACACACAGCAAGGGTGTCACAGGACTGCCTCCGTCACAATACCACCCTTCCCTGGCCTGCTTGATCGCCAGATTTGTCATCAATCGAGAGCATATCTGGGATAACTTGGGATGACAAGTTGAGGCGTGTTCACAACAAATGTGGAGCGAGATGCTACAGAAAATCATACGGGACTTGTATGTCTGAATGAGAATAACGTGCTGCTCAGTACGTCGGTAGGGATATTTTCCCGGCGTCTACTCGCGTTTGGGACCCTACAGACATCAATATTTTTCCATCTTCTGATGTTTTATGTTTTTATCTTGCTCTTTGTCGCGTTTGGAAGTTTCCCAGAAGGGAAGATGCTCACTGCTCGCTTGAGGACCGTCTGTGCTTCCAGAATCTTCATTACTCGCTTCCTGTCTCGCGTGGGGAAATTCTCCTGGCTATTTATATTTAGCTTTTTTATTAACCCCTTGTCGCGTTTGGCAACTCCTCAACAGGAAAGATGCTCTCTGCTCTCTGGTGTCTACCATTCCTGACCATCTGTCACCCGATAAGAAATTTTCTTGGCAAATTTAATTTAACGAACCGGCACGTACTGGGGAATTCTGGAAAAGGTTACACTAATGCTGTACGCACTCTCCTGTTGGGAACAGTACCTCACATCAGCTATAAAACAAAATTAGATTAAATAAGATGAATAAGGGTACAAAGACGCCTGATGGATAGGTCTGCTAAAAGAAGAAGTGTTGGAATGCTGGAATCCGAACAATTATATCCGAAATGTCAAGAATTCTCACTGTATTTTACTGTAGGATTCTTGAGATTTCACAGTGACTGAAAATTTCAAAATGACGGAAGTTTTAAAGTGACAAGAGTTTCATTGTGAGAGAAATTTTATCTGACGATAAGTAATTTTTCAAACAAGAATCGCAAACGCTTTCCAAGACTGATAACTTGCAATAGTTGCGCGACAACATAAAGAAACAGTTGTACCAGAGAAGTACGATTAACAATTTTCAGATAAATGTTTACAGAAGACTCTTTCATTTTGATCTCTGTGCCAGACGATCTCATTTTATATTTCCTTTACATTAAAGAGCGTAAATGCTCTTATTTAAATTGGTTTTTGTACTATCAACACTCGAGCTCGGTGCAACAGACTAATGGGATATCTATTGACAAGTTACAGTTTAGTTCGAACACTAATTCTTGTTGGACATTGATATGGAGAGAACATGAAACTCGTTATTATCTTGCAAACATCAAAGATAAATATTATTTACTGTCAAAGAGAGTCATAGTGTAGGCTGGCACCATACTGATCAGACCTTCATATATTTGAGTCAGTTATTTAACTCATTCTTATATTAATTTTTTTTCTTCAATAAAGCGGCTCTGCAACGACACTGACTTAATAATTTATAAAAATAAAAATAAGTCCATGTAAAATTACGTTAAAGTAATTTAATTTTTAGTTACTTTGTGAGTGCTCACTGACAGCATTTCACAGAAATGTCAAACGTGCGAAGTTTTAAGAGTGACTTATTTATTTTAAATGGTTTTATGGATTGAAGTAAGATGTTAGGTGGAAGTGGGGCGCAGAAGGTTGCGATGGAAGTTAAGTGTTGATTTCGCTGAATTTTGGTATGTAATTTGATTGGAAGATATTTTAAAGGAAATTTGTGATAGAAGTTATTTAAAATGAAACTTCAGCAATGACTTACACGTACTTAAGTATCGAGACTTTCAATGTAAAAGAGTTTTTCTCCTGATAGCTGAGTCTCAGAGTTCTCTTCCTAAGATATCTGCAGTAGAAATGATCGAGCGATATCTAGCAGGAAAATGATTACATTTGGAGCTAATTACAAGCAATTTAGTTTGCTAATTATAGTTGGGTTAACTTCTCTCCGAGTTATTTTCATCACAAACGCGCTCTACAAAATCCTTCATTACACGCAGAATGGTTTCGATATTTAATGTGTTGGATAGTCATTAACACTCCCCCCCCCCCCACACACACACACTTAATGAGATTTAAAGAAAACTGTTTAGTTTTATATTTTTTTTCATTCTTATTTCACACTATATAGCTTTCAGTTATCAGTCTCTCAAATCAGGAGGTTCAAGCTGGGACCGATTTACTCACTTGTAGGCCCAGGGCACACATGTTCAATGGGCCCCTTTTTCTCGCACTTCAATATTACAACAAACAAAATAAACCGCTTATTTCCGATTCAGTCGTCTAAAAATTCACTTCACTTTTCATTTTGTTGATAAGAGTTTAAGGCTAAACAAGATACGTCGCTTGTCTATCGGATCGACGTACGTCACTCCTGTATATCTACATTGCGGTGCGTGCCTCGAATTTAGTTAGCCTTAGTAAAAGTTTAGAATGCAAGTATCGGTAGTATGCAGTTGTATTTGCGTTTAGAGAAAATATTGCAATTTTTCCGATGAGTTGATTGATAAGTTTCTTTGAAAGATCATCCCGTCTATTTATAAAACAGCGCAGTAATTCCTCCAACCATTGACGAAAAACAAAAACCAATGATCATTATAGCAAAATTTGAAAATTTTTCATTTTAACTATTTTTTAAAATGTATGATGGAATTTCTTGGGGGCCCAGGGCACGTACCCCGAACGCCCTGCTTTAAATTAGGCACTGGGTTCAAAGTAGCACAACTTCACAACTTACATTTGTAAACACAATATTTCGAAAAAGAAAAAAAAAGGCAGCCTCAGAATTTACAAACAAAACTGAACTTATTTTACCGAAAGTATTAGTTTGCACGAAATAAACCGACGTTTATTTCAAAATTAGGTACATCGTTTTTAGTTTACGAAGAATGTTTCGAAATATAGGTACTGAATGCACTGAGAGATTTTGCGAACTGCTAATGGAAAAACTAACTGCACAAACTGAACGAGTTTTGACTTCACAAACGCACATTGTAAAAATGTTATAGATATTATACGAATACTTTAACAATATATGTATTAATTCATTTGAATAAATTATTTTGATATTTTTTGTACATCGTTGTAATATTTATTTACATTTATAACATTGGTTTTCAGTGATATTTCTATTGTTATCTAACTTTTGAAAAGATGCATCCGACATATTTGAAACACAAATGAATGTGTTATAAGCGAACAATTTTTATTCATAAACATATTTATTTCTGCCTTCTTTCTCTCCCAACCTTTTCCTTCTCGTTCTTGTACTTTTTCACTGTCTCTCCTTAGTTATAAAGTCAAAAATGGCCTTGTCAATCAGTTAATATATGACAAATTATTGAAGATACAATAGTTAAAAACCAGATGAAATTGAAAATAACGCTTTTGAACCTTGAATTTGTTTAACTTGTGTAACAACATTTTATATATTCATGCAAAAGTTAAATCTATCTTATATAAATATCTGTAACAAATCTTATAAGAAATTCCTCTTGCTTTTACATTGGTATTTTTAGCATATTTTACACATACATGATTGTTTTTAAAGCGTATTTTTGTTATCCTCAAATATATTTAATTCTGTCTTTTTCTCTTTCTCCCAGTTTTTATCTCTCTCCCCATCTGGTTGCTGAATAGTTAGCGCTGTGGCTTTCAGTTTTCTGGTGCTGGATTGAAATCCTGCTTAAGGCATGGGTGCTCGGAATTAGTCAGAATCTACGGTAAGCCGTAGGTCCGGTCTAATGAGCCTTAATGAAAAAAAAAAATAAATGACCGAAGATTGACAAATTCCAAACCAAACCTTTCTCTCTCTCACGTTCTCACAATCTCTCTCTCTCTAGATACTATGAAACCCAAAACGGACTTGCAAAGCAGTTTATATAAGCCAAATATATTCAAGATACAATTATCAAAACAATAACTTTTTTAGACCTTGAATTGGTTGAATGAAGCAACAACCTTTTGAATGTCCAATCGAAATCGAAATCTACCTTATATAAATATCTGTAACAAATGACTGTATCTAATTGAAAAACCTTGTACATACATTTAAAATATTACATCTTCCAATTATATCACATGTGTAACCGTGCCTTACAAATGTCAGTTCCACTTTTGTTAATGGATTTTCCCTTGAGTTTTTCAAACGAAATCACCAGATAAATGGAGCAAGAAGAAGAGATAAGATACCATCCGTCCGTGCTCAATGATTAACAAATTATCCCAATGAAAAATTTACTTAAAAGAACAAGAACATCATCGATATGATCTGATGCTATCTTGTATAAAACTTTCGTTAAAACAACAGCATTCCTTCATTACCATATTTTGTTGAAGGACCATGACATCTAATATGGGAAGATTAACCTTCTTTTCTTTTATTATTATTTTGTGCCATCACACCCGTAGTAACGCCCTAACATCCCAATTTTCGTTACCGATGTATGTTTATCATCTATGAATGCTTGAGGGATATCAAACAGTTGCTTAACAATTCTGTCCCGAGGGCTTCTGTATTTGCATTGATAGTGGATGAGATTTCATGTGTAGCTTATATGTAAATGGTGAACAAAAGGACCTAATTTTTTTTTTTTTTTTTTTTTTTTACTGAGCATAATATATTTAATTCTTTCAATTATAATGAAGCTAATCTATAATTTGTGCATGTTTATGAAGCAAAATTGAATTGTAAACGCCAATCAAAGATTTGTGTAGGAAATCGTTTTGAGCATTTGTATGCAAATATTTATATATGCAAATACATGCAAATATTTTTTGTGCTATTTTTAAGAATAAACGATAATTAAAAACCTTTAATTAAAAAAATGTGTAAAAAGGAATTCCGAAATAGATTTAATTGCAATTTTTTGGTATAACTCTTTAACCCATTTAACTGTTTGCAACACGGTGATATTTATTATATATCATCTATTATTTTTTTAAATTATCAACTACTATGATTTTCCACGGAATGTTTATAGAATTTTGCTTTTAAAAGTAAGCGGTAAAGCCATCTATTTCTTTTCTTCTAATTTTGATTGTAATTTCTGGTGTCACTCAGTACTAATTGAGTTTATTGACATCATGCCTAAAAAAATCGGAAAATATTGTCTTTTAAATCTAGTGTAGTCACCCTTTTCATATAACTACCGCTCATTTTTTAGTTCCCCATCATACTATAGGTATGGGGAACTTAGGTAATCGTGAAAATTTTCGACCTCCGTTTTGAGACTTTTCTACACGTTTTCAGGTGTGAGGAATCCGAAAATGACAAAATTTGTATGGTGTCTGTCTGTAGGGTGTCTGTTAGTCTGTTAGTCTGTGAGTCTGTTAGTCTGTAAGTGGGTCAGTCCGTTAGTTTGTTAGTCTGTGTACACGATATCTCAAGAACAAGTTGTCGCAGAGAGGTCAGATCAGTTTTAAAATATTACTTTCGACACTGGCAAGAACCCTATTCATTTGCAACATTCGAATTTAAAAACTTCGTAAGTTATTAGAAAATTACGATTTTCTTAACATGGTAGAATAGGACAAAAATTCACTTAAACGTGCATTAAATGAAAACTTTTTACTGTAAAAATGTCAGACCAGTTTTAAAATATCAGTTTTGATGCCGGAATGAACATCAGTAACTATAAATATGCTACTTTGAAAATTTCGCAAGTTACTGGAAATTTACGAATTTCTTAACATGGCAGTATAGGGCAAAATTTCACATAAACGTCAATTTTGAGAGATATTTTCATCGTAAAGATGTCAGACTACTTTTGAAATATTATTTAGGACACTGGCATGAATATTAATGACTATGAATTTTCCAATATAAAGATTTCGTAAGTTATTGGAAATATACGAATTTCTTAACATGTCAGAATAGAGGAAAATTTCACATAAACGTCAATCTTGCGGGATATTTTCAGCGTAAAGATGTCAAACCACTTTCGAAATATTATTTAGGATACTGGCATGAATATCATAGACTATGATTTTTCCAATTAAAAAAAATTCGTAAGTTATTTGGAATTTACGATTTACTTAACATGTCAGAATAAGGCAAAATTGATCATAAACTTCCATTTTGAGGATCCTAAATACATTAGACAACTTCAAAATTAAGTTTATGATATTTGTTTGAACATGATCGAATACAAATATTCTACTAGGAAATTTTCGTAAATTATTCGTAATTTACGATTTTATCAACATAGCGAAATTGTAAATTTTTCACATAAATATGAATTTTGAGGTTTATTGCATTGGAAATAGTAGCATGAAAACTAAACAACAGAATTGACCCTGATAAAATAAATTAATAAATTAGAATAAGATAATTATATCGAAGTGAACGGTGGATAGCCTATTAGGCGGGGATTTCCTTCTGTCACTGTATCAAGCTTTGGTCAAATTCATTTCTTTTAACATGATTATAATATGTCTCGCACTAGGAATTTCTGAGAACATAAATAGGATGGGGAACTGAGCAGAGTCCACCTATGCCAACTAGTTTTAAATGTCTGCCAACAGTAATATTCTCTAACTGCCCACCTGTTCTACAAAAATGGTGATTTATAAAGTAGGACAGCATCGTTACTTTATATAAAAATTATAAACTGAGGGATAGTAAGTTAAATCATATAATAATAAAGATTTTCCCGTTTCAATGTTTTTAAAAAGTTAATTAAATTTTTAAAAAAGAATTCATTCAGTATTGGACAAAAGCCCTACTGCCAACCGTAAGCTGAAATGTCCACAAGTAGGCGGCAGGGACCGAGATGACTACCACTGTTTTAAATCTACAAAATTTGGTAGATGAAAGTATTAAACTGTATTCCTTAACTCTTTAGAGCTTATTGGTATAGAAAACATACCATATATTCAAGCTTTTCATTTTTGTTACCAATTGTTATTTCAGTTCAAATATTTCTATTTAAAAATTATATTAAAAATTATATACTATATTAAAAAAAAAAATATATATATATACATATATTGTTTTCAGTTTTGATGGCATTCTTCTTTTTGCAAATATAAATAATTTTATGTTTATGAGTAAAACAAAATTCTCTGTACTAAGGAGATAAACATTTAATTGCTTGATAGAAATAATTTTAGCAAGACATTTTCGCATTAGGCTTTCTTTCTCATAATTTGCATATGAATAGTGGGTAATTTAATGATCAAGTGTGGTACTCTAGCTTTGCCATCACTATTTTCATGTAGTATTCTTTTATAATGATTTTCTTCACTCGAATAAAGAAAAAAAAAATACAGTAAAATTGTACATGAAATAAAATTAGCAAATTCGTATGGAATCGATGCTACTGAAAGATAATCAAAAATAAAAATTTTCACTATTTTTTATTTACTTATTTATTATTTTTTACAAGTGTTGATTGCAAAGAATTGTTGTGCAGCAAATATTGTGGAATAAGATATTTATAAAGACAACATATACATATCAGTAAAAGCTAGGTCAGAATATTCTTCACTCGATTTTATATATGAATATTTACATTTACTTTTTTATAATATCTTTTTAAAGCTCAGTGATATCATTTTTCTTGTTTTAGAATGCCCCAAATTTGCATGAACTCTCTTGGCAACTTTTACTATGTTTGTGGTAATCCTCTCTAGTCAAAAACTAATGTAAAAGTAAATATTCATACTGTAATATATTTGGTAACAAGGTCTAGGTTTTTCAATTTGCCATAAAAGTGTCGTAAACTTTTGCAGTGGGTGACTTGGAATAAAGTAAGAATAAAACACCTTTCCATATTATAAGCTACAGTTGCTTCTCTTGGAAAATAAAGATGAATAATTTAATTATTATTAGTTGCAAGTATATACAATTAGAAATGTACCGCATTATAGCAATAAAGTATAAAGCAAAAACTTTCATTAATAATAAATTATAAAACATTTTAACTTATTACGGAATATAATTACAGTAAAAGTGAAAGAGTACCACAGAATTATCGAGAGAATGTTATTTAAAAATAAGATAGTAAAATCATGGAAAAATATTACGAAATACTTTTCCACATTACGGGACATAAATGAGAGGGAATCTGAAAATGATTGCGGGAAAAAAAAATAGAACAAGAAAGTATAATAATGTATCACTCATAAATTACGAAATACCTTGCAAAATTATGGGATGTAATTATAATAAAAGAGTGAATAAATGTCTGAATGTTTGAATTAATTTTTGCTTATGTTCAAATATATATATATACAGTAGAACCTCGATTATCCGAACCTCGATTAACCGAAACTCACCTCGATTAACCGAAACTCTCCGTTAACCGAAGTCGGTTTCTTCTTCACTTTTTTTTTTCACTTTCTACTATCATCCAAAATTTTCTCTTAACAAACATGTATTTTTAACGTTTTTTTTTTCTTTTTCCACATTCCTTTTGTATGCAAGCCATCCTTTCCAAACTACGAGTGCTGATAAATATTTTAGATGATTATTGATGAATTCTCGATTATCCGAAAATTTCGATTATCCGAAGTAAGTTCGCTCCCAATTACTTCGGATAATCGAGGTTCTACTGTAATAAAAATAAAACCAAGAAAGTAAAATTTTGCACTATTCGTAAATTATTAAATACTTTCCCATATCTGTAAGGAAAGAAATAGCCAATATAGATAAAACTACTAAAATCTTTAAAACATAGAATCAGGGGTATTTTGAATATTAACTTTTTTTTTTTTTTTTAATTAGAAAAAAGTTGTTCATAAGGGGGATTTTTGGCCCTAAAATTGAGGAAAAATTCAGACTGATCACACATGTGAAATTTATGCATTTAATTATTTTAAAACATGTATATTTGAAGTGTCAATAAATATTTTTTATATAGTATTTGTTTGTTCCCAGGGTCCCAAAAATCCACAATTTTGTACTTTTGGCTAAAATTACCCAATTTTCAGAGACTTGCGCTCCTTTTTTTTATTTGAGCACAAAGGAGTAACACTTTCTTATTGAAATATATTATGAAGTACACAATGATGTAAATTATACTGAAAGATGAAAGTGTTGCTCTACTGCGCTCATACAAAAAATAAATTAATTAATTAATTAAATTGAAACAAAAACGCAACATTGGTTACAGTGAATACATTGCGTACGCTACCACTTCTCGCTGGTTTAAAAGAGATAAAACTGATGAAATCGAATCTGTTTAATCAAATTCCATGTAAATCTCACTTTTGCTATATTAAGTATCCTTTAAAAAAATATATAGATATTATCTGTACAGTTTATATCTTAAACTACAGTTGGTAACAAAAGTGTCCGAATACTAGCAAAAATTCCTATGTAAAAAAAGTAAACTTCGTATGGTTCTGTTAAATAAATCCTTATTGAACCATGTTCTTAGACTGACTAAGAAGAGGATTCGACAAGGATTTATTTAATTAAACCGTATGAAGTGTACTTTTTTTACATAGGAATTTTTGCTAGTGTTCGGACACTTTTGTTACCGACTGTACATTAACACTTCCAGAGAGGAGAATAGAATCTGCGACATTTCGAAATTTGTAACTCCGCCTACGGCGTTACTTTTACAGTCGGCTACAATATTTCTTAACCCTCTGACTGCCTTTATAAAGTGGAAGATTGAATTTTTTTTCTTTTACACTCCACAGTTGTTTCAATGTACAATGCTTATTACAACTTGAGATAAAAAATGTAACTGTGCACATAGTTATAATTCTTATGAATAATATTTAAGATTTTGTTTCTTTTACACTCCACAGTTGTTTCAATGTACAATGCTTATTACAACTTGAGATAAAAAAAAAGTAACTGTGCACATAATTATAATTCTTATGAATAATATTTAAGATTTTGATACTTTAAAAAAGAGTTTAATTTCATAATTATATAATTTTGAATTATAAGTGTATTGCAGAAAAAGGAACAGCTTAGTGGCCGTATATAAATTCAGTATATTAACTAAATTCCGTATATTCGTATTATTTAGTTAAGGTGGTTAAGAATGTACACAACATTAACCTTTCTATACAATTAATGTACAATGGATACAAATACTTTGATTAGAAATAGTATATATATAACTTATATTCATTTATAATATAAACATAAATACAGAAAATTCTGTTCTAAATTATGTAACATTCAACTATAACGTCCACAGGCACAGTTATATTTATATTTAACACTAGGCAACAATGACCGTGAGCAGTTACTCATTTACACTGTTATATCATATTTAATATCAGCTATGCTGAACTTTTGGAGCTGATTTACATAATTTCTTATTTATAGTGCTCTAACCATACATATAAAGAAATAGGAACTTGAAATTTCTCAATGCCGAAAAATTCTCTTATAATCACATCATCCTTCACCGAGAAAAAAAAAAAATATACCGCCCTCATCTAGAATGAATAAATGGTCATTTTCAAAATCTTTAAACTAGAAATATAGATTTCCGAGCTATGCGCATAAGGCACGCCAATAAACTGAATAGACGAAATGGTCGAGAATTTCTAATCTACACATTTCTAGATGGTGAAACAATATTCTGAACATTCTAAATTATTTGTATTACGAGAAATTTTCGCTTGATTTTCTAGAACTGGGCCATCAACCAAAATTATAGCTGCTGAAACCTGCCTCTTGTATTCACATTTATTTGGAGATATTTTCAAATAGGTTTGTCCTCGATAGTATAGGCAAACGCTCAAGAATTCTAATAGAGGTCTCTAGAATTCGCTTTCGAAGTGGACTAGAAAATTTTTTATTAAGAAATTTATAAGGATGACAAGGAACTATTTTTTCTAGAGCCACAATTTAGATTCTAGATGTCAGTTATAGAATTTTTTCTCAGTGTATGTTGGCGTGCCTTATACTCATAGCTCGGAAATCTATATTTCTAGTTTAGGGATTTAGAAAAGGACCACCTATTCGTTCTAGATGAAAGCGGTATATATATTTTTTCTCAGTGTTTAGTAATCGCTTGCAGTAGTTATCTTCGACTAAATAATACGGAGAATGCTTTACAAAAATTGTAGTGCTTAAAAATATGACAGCGCTGACCCATATGAATCTTTTCATTTCTTTTCCATTTTTCTTTTTTCTTTTCTTTTCTTTTAACATTTTTCAATAAGGTTGGAAAGTGTTAATGATTTCGGTTTGTCTGCCTGTCTGTCCGCGCTTTAACTCCCGTAAATATTTATGGAATTTCTTGAAACTGATATATATCATTCAAGTTTACTATGAAATATCCCTATTGAAAAGGGAGTGATTACCTATATACTAGTGTGTGTACAGGGACACCCGAAAGTATTTCAAAGCATTGTGTTCTATGAGAGGTATTTCTATAAACCATATTTTATTACCTTTACGTTACACAAATCTTAATGAAATTGAAATATGTTATTTAAATTCGATATCAGATGTTCCGTATTGAAAATGGAGTAAATACCATTACAGGTTTATGTACAGGGGCACCCAAAATTATTCTAAAGCATTGCATTCTATGAGAAGTATTTCTATAAATCAAACTTTAGTAACTTTGGACAAATCTTGATAAAATTGAAATATGTTATTCATATGCACAAAAGAATGCTTCCTATTGAGTATAGTATGATTGCATTAGATTTACAGGGCCACACAAAAATATTCAGTCATTAAGAGCTTCTATAGGTAATTTTCTGGAATTACATTTTCGTTTATATTAAACGTTTTTAACTCTTTGTAACAATTTTTAACAGTGGATATGATTCCAATTAGTGTATCTGCCTGCCCTTCTTTCTATCTGTCCGTCTGTCCCCCCGAGAGTCCTTAAATATTTTTAGAAGTTTTAAAAATTGATATGTGTTATTCAAATTCACTATGGAATGTTTCCTATTATGGCATTAATATGTCTTGTATAAATGGTTTGAGCACAGGGACACACCAAAAAACTCCAAAGCATTGCGTTTTAGGACAGACATTTTTATAAATCACATTTCAATAATTTTCTACTGTAAAAATGATAAAAAAAAATCTGGTGTGTAACAGCCACACGACTTTCATTACCCAGTATTACACACATTATAAACATTTTATATACATTTTTGATTTAAGTAAGTAACAAATTGCTCTATCCGTCAAATAAGTTATTTAAAATAATAATTAGAAAAATAATAATGGGCGGACCTGAAATTGAGCTATTTATACAGGACGCTTATCAATTTTCTTGAACTAACCAACTATATCATTCGAAAGGACATCTAATAGAGTGTTTATATAGCAAATTTGAAGAAAATCGTTAGAGCCGTTTTTGAGATACGGACTTACGGTCCCACTTCCGGTTTCCGATGTCCCACTTCCGGTTAAACTCAATTATTGACAGGAAAACAATAATTACATACAAAGCATATTTAAAAGTGAGTTAAAATGGCGAGTTTGAAAAAAAACCGTACAACCGTTTTTAAAGGAACGCCTTTGCGAGGCCTGAAGTTGAGCTATTTATACAGGACGCCTATGAATTTTCCTGAACTAACCAACTATATCATTCGAAAGGACATCTAATAGAGTGTTTATATAGCAAGTTTGAAGAAAATCGGTAGAGCCGTTTTTGAGATACGGACTTACGGTCCCACTTACGGTTTCCGATGTCCCACTTCCGGTTTTTCAATTTACACTAAAATTTGGAAATTTCATCTGTACACCAGACGTATTTCAATTCTAAAGTTTCGTAGCTCTATCTTTATTAGTTTCTGAGCCAGAAGATTCTCCACACACACACACACACACACACACACACTGACCAATTGCCAAAAACCACTTTTTTGGACTCAGGGGCCCTTAAAACGTGTAAATCAGGTGAAAACCCGATATCGAATTTTCAGACCGAATACAATACTTCCATTACCTACGTAGTAGGGTAATGGAAGTAAAAATACACATTTATTGTTAATATGTTAAAAAAATGTTTTGTATAGCATATGATATCTTTAACCTTCAGATTTACAGGGCTACACTAAAATATTTAGATACATAAAGGGCTGAAATTTGAATCTCAAGACTGAATTTTCTTTTGCTTTAACCATTTTTAGCACTTTCTAACAATGTTTAAAAATGATTATGAATACAATTAGCTTATTTTTATGCCTTTCAGTCGTTTTATCTGTTCGTTGCCTGATTACGTAGACAAAGAACATTGAAAGGTATAACGATACAACATGTACGTGCAGTTGGAAAGGGTTAATAACCAATGCATACTGCAGGATTTTTCATTCTTGTTTTTTTTTTCTTTTGTTAATTAGTTACGTTCACGTGAATATAAAGAAAATTATTTAGGAGACTTTAAATAAGAATTTGAAAGTAAATCTTTCACACATACAAATCTAGATATTACGAATGGCAGCAATTGTACAATTCATTTAAATACTACTTTCATAAAGAAGCCATTCTATTTAATAATATGACATGTCTATCTCACTTTATTAAACTATTTTACGTTCTTTGGAATTCTTATTATTGTCAATTATGAAAAGAAACCGTTGCACTAGACGTTGACCAGTAGTTTCATTGTATCTACCAATCAAATTTTGACTGGTCTAGAAGACACATTTATTTTATTAGGGTTCTTTTGTTATACCTGTCCATAGTTGTCACTTTTTCGATTTTATATTGAGTTTTCAAAGTGATTTAAAATCTGATTGACAATTACCATGTCGAATATGAAAAAATATGGCTGTCTGGAATTTTATTGTCAGAGGGGGAATAACCTGCAAAAAGAAAGAGAAAATTTCCTGAGAATGTTTTTTCAAAACAAATTTATATATGTAAAATAAAATATAGTCGAATCTTTATTTCTAAAAACGAAAAGGAAGGAAAAAAAACTTCTAGATGTATTAATTATATCTGAATAATTTTCAGTCAGTTGGTTTCAAGGTTATTATCGTGGAGGATTAAAATATTTTCGATCTAAATTCTAACTAATTATTTTTTGAACCATTTATTTTTTATAGCATTATTATATTTCTGAGTTTAAAAGTAATAATTTATGGATGTTTTAAGTTTCTAATAGATTAGAAGTAATTAATCACCGACTGTTGTGACTTTTAAGGATTTATTTATTCATATATATATTTTTTTAGAAAATATGGATAGTTTTCAATTAAAAAAAAAAAAAAAAAAAAAGGAAAAGAAAATCTTTACGTGTAAGTTTAATATAAAAACGCATTTATAGAAATAAATATAGGGTAAGTGCACCAATGATTTGACACTTTTAGAGCAATCTCTAATGTTTTTAATGTTCTAGTCATCAGAAAATATTTTTAGAAATCTTAAGTTAGTACATATGGCATGAAAGACATTCAAAACCACATATATGTTAAAATATATATATTTGATAACAATTATTTTTTTTAATGAATTTTTATTTGACTCCCACTCGGTGTTCCAGTAATTGACACTGCCAGTTTTTCATTTTATCAGTAATTGACACCGTATGTTCCAGTGTTTGACACTGCTAGTTATTCATTTTACCAGTTATTAGAACCCTATCCTCCAGTGTTTGACATAAAATGTTACAAATCTTATATATAAAATATATCATTTTATTATTTTTCTTATTTATTAATTATTTCGCGATAGATGTCAATTACTGGAGCATGCCAATCACTGGAGCACCCACCCTAAATGATAAATCATATTCCTTAAATATTTCCAAGTTGTTAAAACTCCCTCATCTATTTATATTTTCAATAATTACTCTAACCAATTATTACATTGTTGACGTACTGTTTTTTTTTTTTTTTTTGGTTTTAGAGAGAAGAATTGAGGATTTCCATGCCATAAATCGATCCTTTACCATTTTCTTCTAAAACTGAGACAGAAACGCTTAATAGAACAGTCAATTCAGTCATTTTCATAACTTTTTTGATTACTTCTCATTGATGCAACATATTATTGAAAATAAAATAATTATTATCAATAGGGGAAAAAAAACAAACAAACAGAAAAACTTTTTTCGGAAGCATTTTTATGTTCTTCTTAAATGCATAATGTAAATAAAATAGAAATATTAGTCTGCATCGAGTTAAATTATAATTAAAGTTCAGTCTGTTGTATTATTCATGACTGATTCATCCATAATGGTAAATACCAGGTGTCCCATAAGTCTGTAGACATATTAAAAATTCATAAAAATTGAAGGAATTGATAGAATTGAACGTGGTTTGAAAAAAAAAAAAAAAAAAAAAAAATTCTCGTGTAGGTTTATTCCCCCCTTCTAAAAAAAAAAAAAAAAAAAAAAAAAAAAAAGAAATAAGTAAATTTTTTCGTCAATAGAGGACACTGTACAGATGCGTAACGAAAAATCTGCAAATCAGAGTTGAATTGCACATAATTGCGCTTAACACAGTTTATTTCTTAGTTTGCCTCCTACTTGCGCATACGTAAAGTTTGAATTGTGATGCTGACTTGGTGGATAAAGAATTATTGATGAAGATGTTTTTCCTTCAGGTAAGAATCGCCAAATGAAGCTAAAGGTTGTAACTCGTTTGCAAACTGTAATTTGTGGTGGCTGTGAACACATAGAATAGGATTTACATGCCTGTAAACATTTACATGCAAATAAATATTGTGCGTCACGGAAATGTGCGATTTTCTCCCATACAGTGCCCTCTATCGACGAATACTTTAACTATTATTTTTTTCTTAACCAAAAAAAAAAATCTCCCTTCACGAAAATTACTTTTCGCGAACCGCGTTCAAATCTACCAATTCCTTCAATTTTTATGAATTTTTAAAATGTCTACAGACTTATGGGACACACGGTACACTAGTCCATTATGAAAAACAAAAAAGTAAAACAGGAATTATAACATGTATTAAAAAAATTATAGTGGTAAATGGATCAGTAAGTTATCATAAATTAATTAGGCAGCTTATGGGCGCTATTTAAAAATTTTTTTACAATAAATTTTTAAACATACTCTAGCTTCCTGTAGCGATAATTAAATAGAAATTACTGCTAATATAAAATACAACAAATATTGAATTATAACGATAAATATATAAGAAAAGTATCAGAAATGTGGTAATCAATTTTTAAGCGTTTGTTGAGGCGATTTTTTGAATAGATCTTAGGATTCTTTAGCAAATATTTTTGTGATTTTCAAATAGGTTATTTGTTTAATGATATCATTAAATAATGAAAAAATATTTCAATACTGCTAATTTTACTTAGATACTCTCTTAAAATGAAAGAAGGAAAATAATTCAACTTGAATGAATTTTCACTCATTTGTCTCGAAGAAACGCGCCCTCTCATCTTGAGTTAAATTTAGTAAATTTAATGAGTTAATATAATGCACTTAAATTTGAGTTATTTGTTGTATTTAAACAATTCATTTGTTGTATTAATGGTTTTAATACAAATGGTTTTAATAAACTGGATCACTTTACAATAGCGTTGCCCGTTACACTTGCGTGCTACTGAAGAAATGCGTTGCAGCGCGAGTGATGTTGCCTGTTACAAGTGGTTGAATGAGCAGAAATAACCCAAGGATTGATAAATATCGATAACTCAAGTGCGTTTAAATAAAAAGCTACTAATTAGCTCAAAGAATTGCCTTTTTAACTGAAGTCGATTTAAAAAAAATAACTCCTATTTGACATGGTGAATTAACTCCTTTATTTTAAGAGAGTAACATTAAAAGTAAATGTTTGCAAAATTATTATGACAAGTTTCATAGTGTTATATTTACTAAGCCACTTTCCAAACAAATATCAGTTTTGTCATTTTTTGTTGATCACCTTTTTAATTAAACAAATACGACTGTCAGCAGTATCAGTGCCCCCTGTTAAGTGAATAGTGATATAAAGACAAAATTGACTCTAAATTTAAACCAGCGTTGGTTTGGTTAAGGGGACAAGAAACGATGAAATTTTATAAAAATCGGTGAAATTAAACATTTTCAGGTATTTTTTAATATGTACGAAGCTACATAATAATTTTAAAATAATATCATTCTAGAGTTCCTCAAATATTATTTGAAAGCTTTTCCAAAATTTTAAACTTTAAATTTATTTTTTGAGGGTTCCAAATTTAGGAAATAAGCAGTTACATATAATGCTCCATGCGGATTTATTTCATTCAATCCTTTTATAAAACTGTATCAGTGTTAATCAGCGTATTTTTCCCAAAACTAGGCATTCATTCATTTTGAAATCAATAAATTATTAACATCATTACGAATTCTCAAATTCAGTCGCACGACAAAAATATATAAAAGTTTCAAATTTTACACATTTTTACTTTCTTCTATACGAGGTGTGGCTATTAAATAACGAGACTATTGCTGCTACAGATGAACTACATATGCGCCAAATCCGAACGACCGACAGCTGTTCAGCGCAAAGCCTTCTCTTTCGATTGCAGCGCCTCCCGTGTTTGTAGAGAAATCAGTCTGGCCGTAACCTTCATTTGTGTAAAAGGTGTTTGTTTCGTTTTGCCGAAAAAACGTGACAAGTGTAAAAGTAGAGCAGAGAATTGTCGTGAAATTTCACGTGAAACTTGGTAAACCCGCTAGTGAAACTTATCTTTCATTAAAACAAGTTTATGGCGATGAATGTTTATCACGTGCGCGAGTTTATGAGTGGTTCAAGCGTTTCCAAGATGGCTGAGAAGACTTTGGAGATGATGACCGAAATTCAAAGCGATGATGATCCTTCTTCTCGACATTCATGGTATTGTGTACCTTCACTGGGTTCCTAAATGTCAAACTATTAATCAACATTACTATCTTGAGGTGCTTGTTCAACTCTGTGAAGGGGTAAGGAAAAAACGGCCCGAATTGTGGAAGAACAAGTCATGGGCTCTCCATCAAGACAACGCGCCGACTCACACGTCATTGTCTGTCAAGGCGTTTCCAGCCAAATACAACATCCCAGTTCTAGACCACCCGCCTTATTCGCCTGACCTGGCCCTATCTGAATTTTATCCGTTCCCCAAAGTTAAATATGCGTTAAAAGGAACACAATTTGAGTCAGTTAAAGCTGTGAAAGAAAAAGCGGCACGCCTCATGCAGAAGCTTATAGGACAAGACTTTCAGCACTGTTTCGAACAAAGGAAAATTCGCATGGAGCGTTGTAGGGATAGAGGAGGAGTGTATATTGAAGTTGATAATAACTAAATATATATAAATTTAAAATAAAATGTTTTAGAGCAATAGTCTCGTTATTTAATAGCCACACCTCGTATATATATATAGAGAGAGAGAGCATTGGATTCGTGAAAATTTTCGAACTTTAGTTTTCGATGGATTTACACGCTTTTGGATGTCCTGAACACGATTTGACAGTTTTCAGAAAATGACTGTCTGTCTGTGTGTCTGTGTGTGTGTATCACAAATTTTGTAGACGCTGTAACTCCCGAAACAAAGATCGAAATTTAACTAAACTTGGTATTTAGTTGTACCCTGACATAAACTGGTACTGATTCGATTTGGAGAGCAATTGCTCAACAGGTGGCGCTGCGATCGCATTTTTTCTAAATTTTTAACATGCAGTATAGGACAAAATTTTGTATAAATGTACATAATGAGAGTACTTTTGAACGTGTGATTGTAAAATTAATATGAATTATTTATAATAGTAGTAGTTAACTAGGAAAAAAAATTTGAGCATGTGGGAGCATCGCTTCCCC